>CM070665.1:26927721-27302721 GCA_036346575.1 Dendrocalamus sinicus
ACCTGCATACCATGCGCTTGCACCCCTCGATCTTGTCGATCATGGCGCGGCAGCTCGGGCAGCGCCTCCAGTTGCGCCCCTCGGCGAGCCGGGACAGCACGCACCCGTCGCCGCCGCTGCCGCCGTGGCGGTCGTCCCACGGCTCCTCGCACTGCAGGCAGAACGCGCGCGAGCAGCTTGGGCACGCCGCCTTGGACACGGCGGCGCCGGCCCCGGCGTCGAGGACCACCAGCTCGCCGCAGTCTCGGTGGTAGGGGCAGCGCGCGCGGGCGGGCCCGAGTGCGCGCTCGCAGAGCGCGACGCACCAGGCGTCGAAGACGTCGATGTCGAGCAGCTTCTTGCAGGCCTCCGGGTGTATGACGCCGCCGTCGGGGCAGTCCCCGGCCGGGCAGGGCACGGGCACCGCGCCCTCCGCGACGCGGGCATCGATGTGACCGACGATGCAGGCGACGCAGAAAACGTGCGTGCACGCATCGGCGGCGCGGAACCGGTCGAACACGAGCTTCGACTCCATACAGATTCCGCAGTAGAACCGGCCGATCTCGTCGTCGCTGAGCGGCGCCACGCGGGCTCGCGCCGACGACGGCCCTGGCATGGAGCCCCGGATGAGCTCCTGCAGGTACGGGTCGTCGGCGCCGGCAGCGTGAATGAGGCCCGCCGGCGCCGGGACGTCTTGGCCGTGTTGCTGCGGCGCGTTCGCCATTGGAGTGGTGGGGAGCGAGGTGGTTAGTGGTAACTGACAGATCAAGAAGGGGGACTTGTCTTTGTGCGAGTCGTCGTCGGTTGCAATTTCTTTATGGAGGTGTGCTGGCTTTTAGGATTACAGCTTATGAGTTGTGGGGAAAGCAACCTAGGATTGGAACAGGATCTGAACCGTCCGAATTGCTCATGGACGGCCAGTGGCGGAGAAATAAATATGTGCACAATTAAACAGCTTTTACATGATTATATGGTATAAGAAATATTGCATTTGCTATTCACCACTCGATTAAATTTTTTAAGAAAATCACTTGAATTTCCTAACCTTAATGTGCTCCGTGATTTGTGCGAATCCATATGTAACAAGAACCACCACGTCCAAGGAAGCTGATGCTGCACGAGATTTAGGCCCCTTTTGTTCCGACTTAGAAGTTGGAATAAATGTGTTGGTTTTTTAATTTTAGATTCTTTTTGCTTTTCTTCTTTATTTTGCTTTTTTAAATTTTCTTTTGTATTGTCTTGGTAAATATAATAATATTTTTCTTTTTTTCCTCATTTTTTAAATCAAATGGCTGAAAAAAGCTAACAATTATTACAGTATAATTTTAACCAAAAACTAAAAACCATTTAAAAACCAGCTTGCCAGTGAGCTGATTGATGCCACCTCATTCGAATGCCCCTTCTGATGAACTGTGGCTCAGGTGGCGTTCATGATCAGCGAGGCGGCGGAATTCATGATCGGCGAGGTGGCAGAGTGGCAATGCCCGGAGGCAGAGAGGTGGCATATGCATGGATGAGCATCCACGGCTAGGGTTTGCATGTGAGAGGAACGGGAGATGTAGTATTGTGATGGGAGACGGTGTCTCTTAAATCTAGATTCAAGGGTATAACAATTCGACTGTTTTTCCATAGAAGAAACGCTCAAATAATGGATAGATAGTGCCAAGAAATATGTGCTGAGAGATGAACCTAGTGAAGTATTTCCTGAGATAAAAGAATATCTTGCTTTTGCAAGGTTTGAAACATGTTACTACAAATCAGGGGCGAACCTACAGTGATTCAAGGGTATTCAGTTGAATACCTAATTTTTGGGCAAAAAACCAGTATATAAGGTATAATACATATATACATTTAGTTAGACCGAATTCATTATTTTCAGACCAATTGGCCCAAATGACCCATCCCCAGACCCCTCTCCCTGCACGGTACACGCAAATGGGTTGAACACCTGGCCCATTCCCCCGCTCTCTCCACTTGACTCAACTACGGCTCTAAGAGCATCTCCAACAATGTTCTCTAAATCTCATCCCTAAATCACTTTTTAGAGGACACAATCTAGAATATAGGAGACTAAAAATATGTAACCTCCAACAAGTCCTCTAAATATGGTCCCCTAAATTAAAATCTGGGTCCACAAAAACTACCAACCAAAGAATTTAGGGGATCGGACGGCGCAGGAGCGTTGGAACCGATTTAGGAGATGGTGTGCGTCCTCCATATATGGGGGACGAAAAATTAGGGATGAAGTCCTCTATATTTTTGGGTACCACTTAGGGGATCTGTTGAAGCCTTTTTTTACCTTTTCTTCTAAAATATAGGGGATATAAGCACTTTAGAAGATTTGTTGAAGATGCTCTAAGGGCAAAGAGCTCTCCACTCTTTAGTCTCCCCTTTGGAAACCCTAGCCGCCTAGTGTTTAGCCCTAGTAGAGATTGAGGCGGCAAGACGCAAGACGAGCTCATCGAGGCGAAGCCGCTGCCGCGGAGGTTACCGACCTCCTTTACGAGATCGTGATGGCACGACACCCCCGACCCCTATGGAGTATATGGACCTACTGCGCCAGCGCCGTGAGCATCGCCGGTGTGAGGCCGAACGGTATAAGCAATTCCTGTTTTACGGAATTCGTCTCAAGGTCATCGTGTATCGATCTGTTATTTTGTTGTTATACTATGGCTGTCTGCATTTCTGAATCCTTGTGCGAATGGAACTTGCGAACCCCTGTATAACCTTGCAGGTAGTCTACACCTTTATTTAACAAGTTTCTCAAGTGCCATCTAATCGATAAATGCTTGGACTATTTCATTTTGTGTTAGTTTTATTTTTCGACTGCTAGTACAGTACTAGAAGTATTAGGCTTCCTGATAGAAACTACTGCTTGCATCTAGAAATTTTGAGGGTAATTCTAGCTGTATCTGACATTCACAATGGCCTTTTAAGTTTATTGCAGCTACAAATCCATTGTTGTTATTGGTTGAGTCTGGCAGTTCATCACTGCCAAACCATGATCGATGGCTGATATCTTCTTTCCAAATCATATTTGTGCTAGACATAGAAAAGTCGTTTTCTATTTCTTTTCTTACTTAAAGTCCGATTGTTCATCTTAAAAATTTTAGATCCACCGCTGCTACAAATTTGTTATCGACGAGAGGTGCATGTACGCATCCCCTTCATCGTGAATGAAAAAAAATATTTTGCTTTGCAAGGTTTCAAACATTACTACAAATATGTTATCGACGAGAGGTGCATCTACGCGTCACCGTCATTGTGAATTTCATAAATGTTGATGCTGATTTTTAACTATCTAACCCTTGGTGTATCGAGATTTATACAAAATTTTAGTGCATATAAGCACTACTCGTTATCAACAACTTAGGGCATCTCCAATGGGTCTATAGCAGCTATCTACAAGAGAGTCCATGTCATCAACTGTCCTACGTGGAAGATATTAAATGAAGAAAGAGAACGCAGCTCTCTACAACTCTAGAGATAGTCTATAGCGCCAAACGAGACAGCCTCCATAAATTCTGTGTGTGCATGTAAGCATCAAATAGCTATCCTTATAGATAGTTCTTTAGAATGCTAACTTTAGTGTGTACTATATAGATGATGTGGAAGTCTTATAGTTAGTTGCTAGCTATAACCATTGGAGATGCCCTTAGAAACTCGATTAAAAGAATGAACAGTATGTAATTTAGTACTTTCTTGCTTACATCTTTAGTGCTTGAAGTTATTGCATTTTGATGGGGTTAGTGGTAGATCTAGGATTTCGTCACACCTTAGACTGTAAAGAGTAGAAGAACGCTATTGCCTAGACCGAGGGAAAGATTTTGCCTTAGATTTATCTAGGCTCTACACTGATAAATATCCTATAACTCAGGCTGAAGTCTACGCTAACATAGGCCTTGATCTGCCTCTACAGGGATAGACCCCACCAGGGGATCAAGTGGGGCTAGCACCCCTACCACCGGCAGCCCCACCCCACCCCCACGTCATTGCTACTGAAAAATGCTCGCTGCTACTGTTGCTGAAAAATGAACGAGTAGACTTTTTTGCTTTTTTTTTATAAGGACTTTTTTGCTATTGCTGCTGAAAAACAGAGGTAGTAGACTTGTTTTTACTGTTGTTTCTCTGGCCTGATCCGTCCTGTCCCGTGCTGTGGTGGGGCCTGCACGCGCTCGGTGACGATTGATGGCCAACACCGCGGGGATTGGGCTGTGAGGTGTCTCCAGGCGGCGCTTCTCTCCGCGAGTGGCGCTCTGTGGAGTGAAGGTGACAACTGACAATCGCCGTGTGGTTGGTTGTTTGGGATCTAGCAAGGACTCCTCATTGGTTTGGTGTTCTTGGTGTGTGGCGTGGGGAATTGGAGCACTGATTTGTTTTGGGGTACTGTTTATTTGAGGGGAATGCATTTTATCGCTTCAAGGTGTGATATTCTCGAGCTGTTTTGGTAAGTATGTTTTTTTTTTGGCAAAATTAAGTAACACTAAAACCACTTCTTTTTTAGTGATTGTGGACTTGCTGAAAAAGATTGATGCAATAGCGTTTAATCGGTCAGTGTGTACCCGAGCATTACAGAATGCAGCTGTCAGCCTATCACCCTGCTTTCACAAATCACAAGGTCAAAACACACATCTATCATTTATGTCTGCTTGTGTACTGATAAAATTCACCAGAAGCATATGCAGCTAAGATGAGATCCACACAGGTACCCAATAGTATCCAAAACATGACATGCATGTCCTAATTTAAATCCAGGAAAATAACATTGTCACAGAGATTAAATAACTGTCTCATGCAAGCATGCATGCATCGCCAAATTGACATAAACAAACCAGCTGTATGTCGATTCTTACCAGCACCTGTAGGCAAGAGGCAAGGAAGAACACACAGATATAGTTGTTGGAGCTACAGCTAAGATATTCATATATAGACGCCCCGCAGATCAGCTAGTCTACGAACATAACATAAATCAACCAACAGCACTTTTGGTTTCGGCGACCAATAATGAGGTGGCCGCGGCTCGATCGATCAATGAAGCTAAATTATCCATCAGACTAGATATTGTAGATAGTACACATTGTTTGTCCTCGCGATCAGTGGTGGTGGTGCGCCAGAAACGCGTGCAGAGAGTCGTTGCACTGGCAGATCTCGCCTCCTTCCTCCAGCCCTGGCGCCATCGGTTTCCCGCACTGGTAGCAGAAGATGCAGTGGCACCTGCAAATGGTGTCCAAATATACATATGCAAAGAGTTAGCAGAGATCAGCATGGCATGTCTACTAGCTTGCTGAGTTCAGTTCTATGCCATGCCATAGTGAGCTTCCATGGAGGCCATTAAGCACTAGCTGCAAGCTAGAAGAGATCTCATACGTTCTAATCACCAGCCAAATCATGTTAAAAATGGACAGTATATAAAACAAGGGGAAATTAATCGGTTGCATCCCCGGTATGAAGACAGATACATCAAATGCAGATTAATAACCATCAGGAAAAGCAAATAAAGAGAAACAAGGTAGCCAATAGATTTATATATGTCTATAAATCAGAGAGAAAATGGAAGTGATAAAACACCAAAACCACCAAGCAAAGATAAGCAGATATTTAGTTCCAACTGACTAGTTGTTACTGGTAGATTCTTTTCGACTGTAACTAATAGTTTTTAGCCATAAAGCGAGCAATTGTGCGATCATACTGATCGAATACCGATAAGCCGTTTTGAAAAGACGATAGAGAAACCGTCTCATTTGTTTGTTCGAGAAAAGAAAAGGTGTAACCAAGTTGGTCTTGTATGAAACACTTCAGAATCAAACAACTTCTATACACTCAATGGAGTTAACCGTTTTAGATGAAGCAAAAGCAAGGAAGTCTGCTAACCGAGGGATCGAGTAGTTAACAAAGTAAGTTCACGGAGAGCTTCTAAATATTTTAAAATATTTGAAAATAGTGGACTGCACTTAGTTAAAGTGTGGTATAATAATCATTTGTGGATGAAGGAAATAATCAAAATACCATCTATTGTATGCAATCGCAGTTTGAAAATAATTCTAAATAGAACAATCCCAGAGATGCTAAGCACCAAAATTTTTAAGATGTGGAATAATATGAAATATAATAGGGAAAACTCTACGGCACACGAAACAAGTTTATTTTTAACTTTATACTTTACACCTAGTGTTTCTTGTTGGTTACAAAGGGACTTGACCTTTCTAATAAAAAATAGTGCTAGAGTTGCTATTTCTAAAACATCTGTAAAATTAACTTATACTACAATATTAATAGCTTAATAGCTAACAAATGTTACACTAGTTACAGAAACAATTATCAAAATAAAAAATATTTGAATGTTGAAACATAAAACAACAAGTATAGTAACAAACGTGACTTCAACACAAAAAGAACATTTAGTCAACTTAATACACATATGGTTTTAGTTATTTCTGGACACTTACCCAAAGAGGTGCAAATCCAAAACGACTGCTAACCCTCCAAAGTTTAAACCCAACTCTATTGAAGATACACTTTTTTTAGAGGTTCTATTGAAGCTATTGGGAATTTGAATAAGAGGTAACCTAAAATAGTTATCACCTAAAGATCATATGGGATGATGTGAAACATCAGTCATAACAATGACATGACACAAAAAGTACGACTTGTCACGAATGAAGTGAACAATTCATTAAGTATTCACAAGAACGAACTCCTATATAACCCTAAGAGAGAACACCGCTGATGATGGAGTAATAACTGAATTAAGTAAATGCAAGAACTTAAGGCAAACATGAGATGAGCAACGTACCTGCAGTGCATGACCCTGCACCCGGAGATCCTCTCCACAATCATCTTGCATTTTGGGCACTGCTTCCATCGGCGCTCCGAGGCGAGCTTCTTCACGAGAGCGGCGTCCGGCCCCTTGATGCAGTCGTGCTCTCCGCTGTCGTCGGCGCTCCACTCCAGGCCGCAGGTGGCGCACAGCAGGTGGTTGCAGGCCGGACACGGCGCCATGGCTGGCTTGTCCTCGCCGCTGGTCTCGAGCATGATCCCGCACCAGCGGTTTGGGCAGTACGCGCGCCGGTTAGGCGGGAGCGCGCGCTCGGTGAGGCGCATGCCCCAGTCGCTGAACGCAGCGAAGTCAATAGCCTTCTTGCATTCCTCCGGGTGCAGGACGCCGTTGTCCTCGCCCTTGCAGGCTGGGTCGGGGCACAGGATGGGCAGGTCGCCTTCGCTTATCCTGCCCTCGACGTACGTGGCCATGCACGCCACGCAGAACCTGTGCTCGCACAGCAGGCCGTGGAAGAGGTCGAAGATGGGGAGGGTGTGACGCCCCACGCATTATTATCCTCTCAGGGCCGGATAACCGCATGGGACAAACGGTTTACTATTTGCCTGATCAGTAGAACACTGCTCCGGCAAATGGTAACCCTTTACCAGAGTAGCGCATCAGAACAATAACATAGATACTGTAGATTTTATTACAGCAACGGCCACATGGCCTACAGTCTGGTATTACAAAAGTACCACTTATAGCAAAAGTAAGACTAATACCCCAGTGCTCCTCTGCCCACTCCACTGGGCCTTCTAGTCGTCCCAGCCGAAGTATACGGGGTCCACCTCGCCTGGATCCTCGTAATCTCCCTCCTCTTCTCCAGACGACTCAGCGCCACCTGCTTCCCCTTCATCCTGCTCGTATACCTCCTCGAGCAGACTAGGGTCTAACAAAGGAGATTAATAGCAAGGGTGAGTACCACGGTACTCAGCAAGCATATTAGCAATAAATGCACTGATATGATCTCATGTCCTTAGTCCAAATTCTAGCCTCCTTTATTCTGAAATTAAACTATGAAAATATTCATTCTTGCATTTTTAATTCTCAAATAATTCTATTTTTCACCCAGTAAGGTACGATCCCTAGCGATCACCGTAGTCCACATTCCAGTGAACTGGCATGAATTCATGATTTTATCAAGATCTTTGCGCGAGCTTGTACCACTGTACCCAAAGCTACTCGAACCTTCTTAGCTAGGTTCTTCCACACCGCCTTAGGTATGGAATCCAGTTGAGTACGAACTTTTCTCCGCTACGTTAATTTATCCACCACCCACTATTATCCATCGGTGTACCAAGTCGCTCACTTGGGCTCCACCGACTTCCAATAGTGTTTGGTTGGACCGGCTCCCGGCCAACACTCCACTTAACGCATATAGCGTCTGGGACTTACTCACTTCCAGACTTGCGTTACTGGTTCTGAGCTTCATCCATCTCTTACTCACACCTAAGTACTTACCCAATGTGGTGGATTGGTTAACGTAATAGGATACTATTTCCCACCCGTCCAAAACGGGAAATTGGTTGGCACGGTAAATACGGTCCCCTATCCGAGTGAAAACGGGGTAAGTCCTTACATCATAGCCCTATGTAAAGAGGTCCGCCTGGCCTCTCTGCATCCTTTCCCTGAACCTCTTTACCCACCAAATACATCTCTGCTTGTGGGCCTGCTGCTTATCTCAGCAGTACCACAACTGAGCATTTCATTCTTCTTTCTCTCTTTCTTTTTCTCCTCTTTTCTTTTCTCATTTACTCATCATAACATCTTCATTCTCTGATTTATTTTTAAAACACGGATTTTCATGCATTTAACTAGAGTTATTAATACTGCTGGAAATACACATATTTTGAACATAGCTACGTGCATGATCGAAGAATGAGCTTGCCTGATATGTCGGGTATTTCAGAACTGCTAGAAATCAGCCTTGTTCTCCCGCTTAATGATCGCTCGAATTCTGCAGTATTTAATACTACACTTAAACTAAATATTTGCTACTACTAATTTTAGAACGAGACTAAATAGAGAAATAATCCCTCCTCCACTCTACAATTATTTCTAATTGCACGGCTTTTCTAAGCATATTTACAGAGGTATTAGTCAGGTTTATTCTTAATTAACTACAGAAAATATTACGAAGGAATACTAAAGTTATTTGCTAAAACCCAATCTACTGGCATTTTACTGGCCTTGCGGCCCTATACCCGTGCGCAGCAGCCTGCTGGTTCCAGCCCGCCGCGGTTCCTCCTCTCCTCCTTTTATTCACCGCCGCCTCTCCTGGCTTCTCGCCTCCCTGCGCCTCTCGGCTTCCTCTCTTCACCGCGCCTCCCCTACTCTCTCACGCCTCCTCTTCTGGCTCCCTGCCTCCTCTCTCACGGCTCCTCGCCGCGCCTCCTCACTTCTGCGCCTCCCCGGCGCCGCCTCTTCACTGCGCCTCCCCGACGCCGCCTCACCGCGCCGCCTCTCCACGGCTTCTCGCCGTGCTTCGCGCCGCCTCCTCTACTTCCTCGGCTCCCCTCTCCACTACCCGGCCATGGCGTCTCCGTTGGGTTTAGATCTGGGCTGATCCAACCCAGGACGGTGGTTCTTTGGCGGGGGATCTACTTTTACTGACTTTCCTGTGGTTGGATTTGAGGCTATACCTCACTGGTTTGCGGTGGCTTGCAGGATTCTTGGGTTTTCCTCCCATGGGGATTGTCGGCCACTGTGCTAGACCGAGGTGGCAAACAAAAACACCATGAACACGGTGCTACCCTTCCTCTTCTAAGTATTTTACATACATTTTATTCCCTCTTTTTACTCCTTTATACTCGGCTCTATACTACCGCAATCGATGATGAGCTTAAGGTTCTGAGTTGTGATGGTTGTGGAAAATGCTTGTGGGTTGTGGCTGTGTCCTTTGTGTGGCTTGGCTCGGATGAGTCCAAAGAGGAAAGAACAAAGGTAAAAGAGAAGGTAGAAACCTACTTGTTGGGCTGTCGGGCTGAAGAAGGAAAGTGCAAGGGTTGATGGGGACCACTGTTGTTGGCACGTTGTCGCTGTCGGGGAAGAAGGCGTGCTTGTCGCTTTTGCTGGATATGAGTTGCTTGAGTGTTGGGGTGGTCCCGGTTGACTCACTCCTTGCCTCCTTGTCCTCGATGGTCCCGGTTGTCCTCCTCCTTCTTCGGCCTTCCTTCTACTCCTCACGACCGTGGCTCTACTTCCACCTTCTGGCCTCTGGCCGAAGGTGCTATACTCTCTGCTAGAATGGGGGCTCTGGTGGTTTCGGTTGTGGCCAGTCTTTGCGCTTGGCTGTGCTTATCCCCTGGTGAGCTTGGGGCAAATGCAATGTATGGGGCTGTTTCTGGGAGTGCAGGGGAGATGTTTCTTGGCTGCTCTTTGCTTGCGCTGGCTTTTGCTGGCTGCAGCTGGCTGCCTTCGATCTTATCCCTCCCTGAGTCTTGTGCTCCTGTGTTGAAGGACCTTCGGTCCAGAGAGGGTTTTGTGCACTGTGCTGCTGAAATGGGCTGGTTAGAATTCAATGTGGGCTTGGACTTGTGAGCTGGAATTTACTGTGGGCTTGAACTTGTGGGCTGAAATGCAATGCTTGCATTCGTGGGCTTTTGTGGGCTGAAATGAGATGGGCTGAGATGCAATGGGCTTTGGGCTAAGGTAAGGGTTGTGGGCTTTTATTTTCTAAAGTTTGCCGAATGATGACGCCCACCGAGACTAGAGGTGCCGACCGGCCCGGGACGGTCTGGGGAGTCTCTATGACGTTCTCGAATTGGCCCTAGCAGCCCAGGGGCACTGACGGCAACTTTACTTAATTTAATTATTCTCCCTTGGATTGTTAATTATTTAATTCTCTAATTACACAAGAAAATAGGTTGGGGTTTGGTACTAACGGCAATTCTACTCACAGGCGGAGAACGAGAAAATGCACATGGGCTCCTACGCCGAAGACCTCGACGCCGGAGTTTTATTTTCAATTTTTGTAAAATAGGCTTGTAATGAGAATGATGCAATTTACTATTACGAATGCAATGCCCAACAATGCAATTCAATTTGTAATCTTAATTGTAATAACGCTTGATGAAATGCGGTAATTAATTTATTTACCCGCTAATTACTGACTTAACTAGGGTATTAGATTTAGGGTTCTTTCAGAGGGTCTCCATGCAGATGCCACAGTCGAACTTGGGGACGTCGTCGTCGTCGAGAGGGGGGACCCTCGGCCGCCACTTCGACGGGTCGGGCTCGTCGGGGTCGAGGTCGGATGGGCGGATGCCCCGTCTCTTGAGGAGCTTCGGCAGGGAGAGCTCACGGTCTTCTTCGCCGGTGGCCTCCACGGAGGTAGAGTTGTAGGGTTCGTCGTTGGGTGTCTCAGATCTTGGAAGGTATCGCTGGAAAGATCCATCAAGTCCTGGCTCCTCTATCTTCTGTTTCATCTTAGCATCTGTCTTGAAGAACTTCGGCAGGGAGAGCTCACGGTCTTCTTCGCCGGCGGCCACGGCGGTGCGGTTGTAGGGTTCATCGTTGGGTGTCTCAGATCTTGGAAGGCATTGTTGGAAATATGCATCAAATCCCAGCTCCTCCGCCTGTTCGAGCTTCTGAGCATCGCGGAGGATGGACTCGTACCAGCCGTTGTCGTGCCCGTCTTCCATGCCGGCGAAGACGGTCAACGAATCGGCGTCGGCGAGCAGGGTCCGTCTTGTTGCGGAGACGACGTCGTCGGCAGCAACCCGTCTTGCCAGAGCTGCGGCGTGGTGGGTGCACCTTGCCGATGAGGCGCCGCTAGCGGGCAGGGTCTTGCTTGGCAGAGCGGCGACTTCGTCTTCGGGAACGGGCCGGCTCGAGGAGGCGCCGGCGGAGGCGACGATGTCGGAGGGGAAGGTCCCGCTTGCCCGGGATGCGGCGACGTCAGGGGGGAGGTCCTGCATTCTCCGAGTGGTGATCGTGCGGGGCCTGCCGATGCAGGGGAAGGTCGGGAGAACTGCCGGCGTAGGATTGGCGAGAATGGCATGGTCTTGGCGCAGGGTGGCCTCTCTCGTGTAGCGTTCGATGATGCCCCTTCTTTCATGCGGCGGGACGTAGCGTTGGACGGTCCCCCTTTCCGCGGTGGCCTGGGTGAAGCCGGCGCCGGAGAAGGTGATCGATCTCGGCAAGTCTCCCAAGTAGGCGTGGGGATCCTGGGCGCCGGCCGGTCCTTCTGGGGCGGCCTGAGGAGAGGGGAGACCACCCAGCAACTCCGGCTCCTCCATCTCCATGAGCTCCGTCATGTGCAGCGCAAGCGCGACCGCCTCGTCGCTGGCGGTGAGATCCCGCAGATGCGCTTCCTCCTCCGCCACGAGCTCCTGCGTGAGGACGTCGTGCGCGCCCACCTCGAAGACCACGTCGGCGGCGGCGGCATCAGGGATGACGAAGGCGCCTTCCTGGAGATCCACAGGGTGGGGTTTTTCTTGTTCCATTGAATTTCACGCGATTTCCTTTGAGTATTAGCGGGCTTTCGTCGATCTTGAGCTGCATAATAGGAAGGAGGAGATGCGTATAAGAGGGTTTATTGGGAGTTGTTACTGGTCGGTACGTAAACGGATACAAATCGGACGTGTTGGCTCTTCCTTTCGATTCTCAACAGTCGGAACAACAACTCGGCTAGCGCCCCATCCACCCCTCTCTCACACACCATTCAAAACCGCCGCCGCCACCCACCTCTGTCTTCTCCATAGCAACTACTATTAGGGCTGGATTCGATCAAGCTTATTTTTAATTTATACTTATATTATCTACAATAACTAATTTTTAAATGGCGTGCCTTTTAAGGATATCACTCGTACTCTTACCCTTTCTAAGAGCATGTACAATACAGACGCTTAGAAAGATGCTTAGGGCCTGTTTGGCAGAGCTCCACCACTGAAAAAATGAATCTGGAGCAGCAGATCCACCAAAAACAGCTCCACCGTGAATCTGGGATCCCACCATGGAGCTAGACAAAACTGTTTGGCTTGCACAGCTGCTCCAGATCCACGAAACTGAGTTTTTGGTGGGAGTGACCTGTTTTGCCCATGGGTTTTATGGTGGTATGGGATGAGGTGTGTAACCAGTGGCAAAAGGTGGGTAATTACCACCCAACTCCACGAGTAGGTACGAAACAAGGTTTCGTGGAGCACCCCTTGAGGTGCTCCATGGATTTCATGAATCTGGAGCTAGATTCAGTATTTTGGTGGATCGAGATTTCGTGGAGCTGGAGCGTTTGGGTAAAAATTCGTGGAGTGGAGCTGTTTTTGGTGGATCTGGAGTTGGTGGAGCTCTGCCAAACAGGCCCTTAGCAATGAAAATCTGATTTTTCTTGCCACATAGAATAGATAAGGTGCTTATTTTAAAGCATCAATACTTAAATAAGTATCAGTGCTTAGTATGTGCTTATGTGTATAACTATATTATTAATAGATAATATAGCATCTAAGCACCCACGGAAGAGATGCTTGCATTGGAGAAAATAACTTTTGCATGGGTGCTTGATGATGTGGCTATATTCCCTCTCTTTAAGCATTTATATATAAGCATCTTGCATTGTACATGCCCTAACGCAAGCGGCATCCTTGTTCCTAGTGCCACCCTTGAAATCCTACCTTCCTTGCCGAGTGAACGACACATCATCCAACCTCATATTGCACTGCCACCACAATGCTATATATGGCCATGCATTCAATCGCATCACAATATCCACACAGCTAAACCAAATAGTTCAAACAATAAATTGATGCATCAACTACATATTAGTTCTTACATCAAAATTATAAGAATTGATCATCCAAAAAAGCTGTTAACGGGACACCGTTTGAAGGCGAAGCTTGAAGATGACGATGACCGTTCAACAACAACCGCGGGGTGACAATGGAGAAGAGATACCAACAAGATAGAAACACAACAACAGATCTGTCGACCACAGGAGGAGGTACCAAGCGATGGACAACGTGAGGAAAACAAGGGTAGCAAATATGATGAGGCAGCAAGGAGGTGGTAGATTGGAGGGGTGTGGTGAGTCAGCCGCACAGGCTGCAATGGTTGTCATGGTCAAGGGAAATTAGAAGATATAGGAGACAACGGAGGTGGGTGGTTGTTGGTATTGAGGTACTTGTGACGGCGCGGATTAGTTGGGTGGTGTTGGAATATGTAGCTGTTATGTGAGATGTGGGAGATTCACGAGCTGTTGGATTTGATCCAACGCTTCTATCTTATTTTGTTTAGGTCTGCTCCGGATTAGAGGTACAATCGAGTCGAATTTAGATGGATATTATCCATACCATATCCTAACCCATTTTTTTTCTCAAATTCAGAGTCGGATACAATAAGACCGAATACGAATACGAAATCAGAGTATTCAGAGTTTCGAATATGGTATCACCGAGACGGATATACACTACTACAAAAAGGCTTATATTAGACGCCTCATCACAAACGGCTGACCAAAACCGTCAATGTTAAATGCAATCACAGACGATTGACCAAAATCAATAGTGTTAAATGCAATCACATACGATTTAGATTTAGAGACCGCCTGTGTTACTGTCAGCGCTAAAAACCGTCTGTGAAGAGATAATATCACAGACGGTTCATGGTGAGAACTGTCTGTGATATTGCGAAATATCACAGATAGTTTTTTATTTAAATCATCTGTGATAATGAAGTTATCACAGAAAATTTGTATTAAAAATTGTTTGTGATATGTTTCCCGCCTCGCAGTCCCCTAAAATGTCATAATCTTTCGCCTGAATCCTAATATGATTCCATTCCGAGACACCTTTAGTAAAACGGGTAAAACTTTAGCATACGATGTCCATTTTTGGCGTTCTTATACTCGTTAGAAAGCTAACGATGAGTCCGATCCAACAAAATGACTAGCCTATGCTAGTCGCCCTCTAAGACCCCCAAAATCGGCCATCTTTAGTCTTAAATTTACGTCGCAAGTTTTCAGTTTCTGTTTTTGCCAAAATTTTCAATCTTCTATTCGGAATCTGGGGTTCGCCTTAACTGCAAAGTTGTAGATCTCGTCGAAACCATTCAAATGAGTTTAATACATAAGCCATATAGAATTTTTGCTATTTTATTTTTTGAGACTAGATATTTACATTGCACTGGTATATACATATATTGTCTTCAATAATTATGTATCACTGATGGTTTGTAGTTCAAACCATCTATGATAATTACGTATCACAGATAATTTGTGGTTCAAACTGTCTATGATAATTATATATCCTTGATCGCTGGGCCCATCAATCCTCCTCAATCCAATCTCAGCCAATAGAAACCAACCAATCCCCACCCCACGGATTGTAGCACCCATTTCACCAAAAATTTCCCACTCCTGCCTCTCCCTCACCTATACATACTCACCCATGTCCTCACTGCTCCCTCACCCTCATCCTCTTGACGCCTCCTAGTACCACAACTACCGCCTTCCTAAAGTGCAGTGGATTGATGAGCTCATTGTCTTGCTCTTACCACCACTGCCACTTTTCATCAAGGTCTCCAAATTTAGACGGGATTGTGGTGGATCAGTGTTCAAAATTTCGATGAAACCTCTCCACACTATCCTCTTCCTCGACCCCGACGCTAGTGGCCCTTACGAAGTAGACGGCACATAAGTCTATAGGCAGCAAGGCACCGCGGAAGCAGCTAGCTACCAAGACGGCGCTTAAGTTGGTGCCGGCGACGGCGGGCGTCAAATACAACTCGCACATTGCTTCTTCTATGTTCTTGCATGCCATGTTTAAGAGTTGGATTCGTATGATTAAGAGATGTGTTTTTACTATATTCTTACTGTTGTAGGGGTGGCCCTCACCTAAGCCCAGCCGACCTGTTAGAAAGATGTAATGCCTAAGCTGGGACATGTATAATAACATAAATGCCCTTGAGAGGGATTCCTAAATGTAAAGGGTATTATTGTAAAACACCCCCATGTGAATATATATATATACCATCTAGATCATGGGGGAAAGCCTAAGCATTGCTCACCTAACTCTCCACCACCATACCTCTCTCTGTTTAGTCTGTAACCACAATACTTACTATGTTAGATGGGTAACCTGCTCATTATCGTGTTATGTTATAATGGTGGATTCTAATCTTAATGAAAGTGGAATGTGTTGTTGTGTTTGCTACTATATTTGCTTGTTTTCAAAGGGCATAGCTAACTTTTCTTAAGCCTAGCCAAAAAATAGAAAAAAATTAGGTATATAATAAACTATCACAGACAGTTTTGTGGAATAAATCGTCTATGAAGGACAATCATAGATGACTCAAAACAAAAACTGTCTATGATACTCGCGCATCACAAACGGTTCGATCTACCAACCGTCTGTGATGGGAAATTATCACATACTTGCCCATCATAGATAGTTAGCAGCTAGAACCATCTGTGATATGTGAGTATCATAGACGATTTTTGGTTCGAGTCATCTATGATAGTGTTCTTCATAGACGGTCCTAGTTACAAACTGTATCTGACATTGTTTGGTTTAAGCAATTATGTACGAATACCATGCAAAATATGAAAACGGTGAATATGACTTGCTCATGGGTAGAAGATAGCTAAGATGGCTCTAGATGTATTTTTACATATCACAGCAAATAAGAACACCAAAGAAAACAAACCAAAAACTCTCGGATCAAGAAATCACTCGGTGAAGCTAAATATAAGCAAAAACGGGTTTCTTTATGAACTTACCAACAAAGTGCATATATGAGTGGAGATTGATTTTCAAAGGCTATCTTCATCTCTTACACGTCCTTGGCATAGCAAGATCAAGAAAGAGTAAGAAAAGAGGAAAAACCAATCAAGTCAAGAGTAAATCAATCAACATAGGAGAGATTCATGGAGATGAACAAAGATTTTACAGCCACTCCATCTAGAGGACAAGAGAGTATACCATAGCACTCAACTTCTCACAAACCCTAACCTTAAAACTCATGAACACTTGATCTCAAATGAGAGGATAGTTGAATGGTTAACAACAAGTCATCCTCCCAACCCGTTAAATAGATGGATCAACCTTATCTAACCCTAGTGGATACTATCTACTCATTATAAATGGGAAACCCGATAACCTCCCCACACACTGTTTTTAACTCACATATTACACTTATACACGCTTTTTAAAGTGCATAAGTCTGAATTCACTAAATCCTTATTCTTGATCCATCTTGATTTTCTCAGTTTCTCCTTAACTTAAACCGCTCTCCTAAACATCGTTATTTTAATCTAAGGTAGTTTTTGGTATTTTGATCAAATTACCAAAATACCCTTTCTTGACCCAATCATTTCCTTCTATTGCAAGTAATCGTCATGCTTGCCACATATAGGTACACTACTGGTTTGCCACGCATCAATAAGTCTCTCCCATTCCAGTTTCATCGGACTACACCTTACTTAGACCGACCAAGCCACATGGACATGGTGTAACCCGTCGCTTGAGCTTCCCTTCAACAGTTTTCACCTTTCTTGTGCTATACTTGAGCTCACTATCTCACCTAACATTCTCTATCGTTCTGGACATCGGCTCCCCCATGAACTTAATCTCAATCCTTGTCATTGACTATGGTTGACTCTTAACGATCATACACATCTAAACATAGAAAAAATTATTTTCGGACACAAGTTCTTCATAATTTGACCCACGTTAGCAGTAACATGTCTCATATAACCTATAATCACTAACCTAGGTCACCCAAACTCATCACAAACCTCAAATTTCCTAAAGCCCAAAATCTAGCCGAAGCAACCACAGCTCAGCCGGTCTAACCGCAGTGGTAAGATCGGTGAGGACAACCGATTGAACCAGAAATTAATACCGGTCTAACTGTTGGGGACCTCTGGTCAGACCTCCCCCCTTGAGTTGGTCTGAAATGCATCTAAAAAATCCGACAAATTTGCATTTCAAATATCTGACCTTCTCAAATTATAATAGTTTATCACAATATAATTTTAGACCCTCTCACGTGGTCCTTCACAGCCATTTACATACATGCTAATCGGTTCTTTTTGCTAGCACTACAGTTTCAAGTTTCAATCATGCATGTGTTGTATTTAACTCCAAGCAAGCTAAACTTATCAAGAGTAGTATCCCAGCCGCAGAGAGTAGTCACCTGCCTGCCTCTCCAAGTGATCTCCATCTTCTCCCTGAAGCAGCCCAAATTCATACAAACTTTTCAAGGAAGGAATAAAGGCAACTGATGAACTGAAGTATTGCACGAGGCTTGCAACCAAGGAAAAGCCCATCCTTTCCCTCACTTTGTACAACAAAAAACATATATATTCATCTCACCCTGATCCATGCCTCCTCTGGCAACACATCCATGAATCCTACCAGCAGCAGCAGGAGAGGCTACAGCTTCAAGGAGAGCTGCCATGGCCACTGGTCTCCTCCTCACTCTGCCAAATGCCTCTGCATCTACCTCTTCCTCTCGCTGACCCTCTTCATCCTTGTCGCGGCCGTGTTGCTCATCATCTTCGTCACGAGGCTCAAGAAGCCAACCTTCTCCCTGCAGTCCATCCAGATGGACAGGTCGTTCAGCCTCGGGTTGTCGCCGTCGTGGACGTCGAACCACAGCGACGGTGCCAACGGGACGTCGTGCTCGGTGGCGTCGCTGCTGTTCGCGGTGCAGAACCCCAACAGGATCGGGATAAGGTACAGCGCGACGGTCCTCGACGTCATGTACGCGAACGAGTCGGTCGGCGTCATGGACGTGCCGGTGTTCTACCAGCCGCCGGGAAGCAGCAACGTGACGGTGCTCATGCATGCCGTGTTCGAGCAGTCCAACGTCAGCCGGCTCGTCGTCAGCGAGCTGTCGGCGCAGAGAAAGTACCTGGAGATCAGGGTCTCCGGGAGCATCGACGCCCGGACGCACCTCATGAACTTCCCTCTGCCAAAAGTTCAGGTTCAGACTACAGACTTGTTCTAATTAGTCTCTTCTTACTTCTGAAGTTTCATGTTTCTTGTGATTTCAGCACACTTAGTTTGCATAATTTCCCTTAATTTTTGGGTGCAGTTTTCGCTTGATTGCAGATTAGGAACTAACTACACCGATATAGTGCTCAGGGAAGGAATCAAGTCAGTAAGTACACGCAAGGTATATAGCATGGAATTTATGTGATATAGTTTACATGTGCATGTTTATGTCAGACGATTGATCCGATTGTAGTGCATGGTTCCTTTTGCAGGCTCTCCTCGTATCTACACTGCCTCACATCTCACAGAAGTGCTCTATAAAGCTTGACATGAGGTCGAGAGGAAAGAGGGCAAGGCTCGCAGATATAGGATGCTGATTAAAATCTGACAGATTCTTTACCTCTGTAGTGTGATCATTTGTAGCTTAGGAAAAGATTCTTTATCCAGTGCTCGCATGTTGTGCAATGTAAATACACAAGATTTGTTAAGTTGTAACTGTTCATTTGCATCCGGCAAAAATGATTTTATCTTTTTCTTGTTTGTACATGTCGCCGACAAATGTTAGATGCATAAGTCCTAAAACAAAGTCCTCAAAAATGTTCGATGCATGTGTAAGCAATGGGCTCGAGTTACGCTAGGCTCATTTTGGTTTGAGTTTCTGGCTTTTAGCTTATTTTTTTACTATTTATAAATATCATTTTTTTTGAACTTTTAGCTTTTTTGAGCTTTTTTGCTAGTTCTTTTTTCCGTATTCGTTTGCGTTGTTCGTGATGAGCTAATATATTTTTCTATTTTTATTTTTTAAATTTAATTATGTCAAATAATTCACATTCAGCTACAATATAATTTTAGCTAATTATAATACAATTTTAATCATAAATCACTATTTTCAGTCCAACCGAGCGGCATTAATCTAGTGAGTTCGGCCGGAGCTTTCTCAGCTTTGACCAGACCACAGGCCCAAAGTCCAAACCGGACAGACGAACCCTGCTCCTCTCGGATCGCCTCCGGCAGCCGACGCTGGGCAGCGGCATCATCTCCGCCTTTTGGTCCCCACATGGCTAGCCGCACCATAACCACAACGGCGCGACGTCCGTCTTCCCGACGGCGAGCACGACGAGCTCCAGGTTCCACCTCTAGCTTCAATCCCAGGTTCGCTCGCTCGCTCCGATCTCCCCTCCAGCAACGAGATCGAATTCTCACCTTTAATCCTAGCGCTGACGTTAACCCCCGCACCACTATATCTGAAGCAACTACTAGCTTGAAATTGAGTTTAGTTTTTTTTTCCTGAGCACTGAAAATTAACAAACCTAAGAATTAAGGTATTTTAAGGAAAGGAATATATATTTGATTTGCATGCTAGATTTCTTCTCCATCAGTCCACGTTCTGTTGGATAAATTGATACGGCATACTTGATACTTGCACATTAGACAGGATTAGATGAACACCTAGGATGCTAGCCATCAGAGTGGACACATGAAAGAGGTAATTCTTGATCGTAATTTCTCTCCATCTCATCTGATCAACACACGTACTGAAATTGTATAATTGCTTATCGATTGTCATCGCCTCCCAGAACTCAGCGGATGAGAGCTCTGGCAGCAGAGAGCCATGGCTGAAGTAAACTTTTTTCTCTTTGCAAATTTCGAACTTTTATTCCCAATTCTTAATGTTTGGAAAGTAACGAACAAGTTGTAATACACATATTTTGCTATGTGCCTGGACGTACTCCTTTTCCAAAAGAGTAAATTTACTCCATACCATCACCATTATCGTGAAGTTGTAAAATACCATTTTGTGATAGAGGTTGATTTCCAAATGCCATCGCAAAAGCCAAAATTCCAGAAAATACCATCGCTGCCCATTTTTCCGTTATTTGCTTGTTCTATGCCTTTCCTAATGCGGATCAAGAATCTCAAGGTGAGATTAAATCCGTAGGTTACCTAATCTTTCACGGTGGAATAGCAGTAACGATAAATAGCTCGGCGTTGAATCAATCTACAAGAGAAAAAAAAAACAATGTCGAACCTTACCAATAACTTAGGCACGAACAACGAGTTGAACCATAAGGAATCATATAGACTAGAACAATCTTTTCCAATCTTGATTACAGCACACAAGAAATGAAACGTAGATTGACTCCAAACACCAAAACACGCACCGCTCCAGACTTAAGGGTAAACCCTAACTACACGTGACCAAAACACACACATCTCTATCTCTACCCCTATAAAGCACCAGTTAAAATTATCCTACATCCACCCAACAATTACCTGCTTCACAGTCATGACCTTAACTACGTCCACACCACAATATGCACATATAATTACACCATCCTAAAAATATCCGTACCAGATTAACTCTCCTCTATTCTCTCTCCTTACTCAACCATATCCGACGGTCATCCTTTAATGGATCTGCACATCATTGAAGCCCCTCTCCCCTTCTCCTCTCGCATCCGCTGCATCCCCTCTCGCACCCGCCGCCTTCCCCTCTCCCCTTCCCCTCTCGCGCTCGCCGCCTTCCCCTCTCACGCCCGTGCGCCTCCTCCCCCTCGGGAACGCCGTGCGCGCCGCCTGCCTCTCCTTCCTCTCGCGCGCCGCCGCCTCCTTCCCCTCTCCCCTTCCCCTCTCACGCCAGCGCGCCTCCCTCCGCCCCTCAGGAACGCCACCGCCTCCTTCCCCTCTCCCGGTGCCACGGAGCCCACGCCAGCCGCCGCCGCCTCCTCTCGCCCCAAGCCCAGGAACCCTAACGGCATCTCCTCCACTGTCGCTCCGCCCTCGGCTCCTCCTCCCCACCCCGCGCCGCCGCCTCCACCCCCCCTCTCCTCCGCTCCGCCCTCGCCTCCACCCCGCATCTCCTTCTCCCCATCCCGCACCGCCTCCTCTTCCGCCCCATGCCGGGCTCGGGTCTTCGCAGCTTCCCATGGAGGCCCCGCCGCATCTCCTTCATCGCGGCCGCCTCCGCACCTCCCTTCCCTCCCGGCCCGTGCCGCCGCGCGCCCCCTCCGCCGCGTCCTCGCCGTCGCCACGGAGCCCACGCCAGCCGCCGCCTCCTCTCGCCCCAAGCCCAGGAACCCTAACGGCATCTCCTCCACTGTAAGACGGACGACTCCCACGGTTTCCTTCCTACTGTGTACTGTCGCGATGACCTCGCTGGCGGCGAGATTGTGTTTGCTTTGGTATTTTGTGGTGCCTGTGAATGGATAAAGAGGTTCGGGCAGGTGTCCAAGGAGATACAGCGATTGCGCAAGCAGATGGAGGAGGACGAGCAGCTCGCCTCGCTCATGCGCGGCCTCCGTGGACAGAACCTCCGTGACGCCCAGTTCGCCAACGACAACGTCCGCTACTCACAACGGAATTGAATACTAGCTTAATGTGCTCTTTTACTATATCTTGCTTTGGCTATAGTAGGTTGTTATTTAAATTCTGTTGTTTTTTCTTCCTGGTTCTAGGTGTCATCTGTGAACAACGATGAGACACTGCCTCTTGTGTATAATCCTGACTTAATTTCGCATACCGAGCAAGCGTCAGAAATTTCCGCCACCGAGTTATGCAATTGTTGTCTGTTGCTGGTGGTTTCATCTCTCATCCCATATCAGACCTTATTAGCAATAAACTCAAGGAGGTAGCACCCCAATTCCTACATCTGTCTTGTTGTTTTCTTTAAATCATGTAAAATCGTCTGCTAACTGCTAAGTCTTGTTTTGTGGGTGGTCCAATATTCTTAATTTGATAGAATGAAGTAGCATGTGCGATTGAACTGAGGGAAATTGTGACATCTTTGGGTCCTGCACTCCTGCTTATATTAAGATTGGGCAAGCACTAAGTATTCGACCAGATATTCTGTCCCCTGCAGCAATGACTGAGTTGCAGAAATTGTGTGATAAGGTAAATATTGTTTTTTGATCCCACTTTGTTCTTCCTTGCTACCACACAAAGTATAAATTTTTTACAAATTTTATCTTGTTTTGTATTTTACCGTAGCGTTAGCACGGGCACACTACTAGGTGGCTACAATGATTACAAACTTTCATGATTACACTACAATGTAATTATATTTTATAAGAGAGTCTAAATAGTATTAATAACAACACAATTTTTACTGTCAATTTCATGATGCTATGAATTCAAACTGTGCTGCAGTCTCTTGACTTTTCTATGACGGTGCTGAGAGCAGGGAGGAAGCCAAAAAATGAAGGTGTCCATGCTGGTTGTTGCAGGCATCTCTCTCCTGCATGTTTGAACGTGCACCAAACCTGATGTAGTATAACGTTTGCAAGTGCTTTCCATGCTCCTGTTTGCTTCTCTTTTTACTGTCAATTTCTGATCTGCATGTGGTGTTATATTGCTCTTTGAATGGTTGCTGGTTCTGTATGTATTAATCCATTGGCAGGGTATGTCGTTCTACAACCTACATTGTACTCTGAATTTCGAAAATGATTTGCTCATGTTATGCAGTGGCTAATAACAGTGTAGTGACGGGGTGTATTGTTTGTGCTTGTGAAAATGCCAGAGAGAGATCGATCAAGACAATGCTGATTGTGCACTAGAAGAAACACCATGATTTTCAGTATCGGATTGTTGGATTGACAGAGACTGCAGTGCTCTGAAGGATGTTACATGTCAGATTTGAGAACTCAAATCTTTGTTGTTAATAACCCTGTTTCTTTCATTTGGAAGTTATTAGCATGGCCATGGCTGGAAGGCCTTTCGGCAAAAGATGTGATCTCTGGCTGAAGTTCCCATTTTCTCCTTTCCTCCCCTTTGGTTTTTAGCTGGTTAGCAATCAGATCCAGTTCTCTGAAGCTTCTGTCTTGTGTACAAAATGGAAACTTAATTTTTTTTAATCTTTTCTGGGAATTTTTCTGTATGGCTGTGCATTGTAGTAACTGGAGCAGGAAAAAAAATGGTTGGAGGTGCCTACTTCTGCATCTTCCGAATGATAACAAATATCATTCTCTCTCTCTCTCTCTCTCTCTCTCTCTTACAAAAACAAGGGTTACAAAATATTTTATCTACCTTGCATGCTCTCGCCAGGTTGAGTTGCATATTTGACTCTCGAGTACTATGTTGGTGCATAATATATTCATGCAAAATGGAGCAGAACGGAGGATGTGATTCTTTAAACATATTGTTTCATGTGAATTAGATAACCAAAGTGCAGATTGGGATAACTGTAATATTCTGAAAATAATCCTCTTGAGAGTCTGCTCGTAAATAGAGGAAATGGCATGTGTGAAAACGGGATGCTTTGAAATTTCAAAGAAGTAAATTTCAAAGAGAAGTAAATATTTGCCTTCACGTTCAATTTCATGTGCCGCAGGTAAGAGCACGCTGTAGGAAAGAATGGGGAATATTTCAAACAAGATTGGCTGATGCCGAGAAGGCATATTACTTGTCACAAGGGATCACACCCCCCAATTCAACGGTAGTTTAGATGAATACGGGCACACTCGCTACTGTTGTCTCCGCCTCCTCGCCGCCATTGCAGTGGCCACCGCTGGTGCTCCCACTCACGCTCTCCTACCCCAACGCCAACCGGCTCGCCTCAGCCCGATGCGGGATCGGCGATGGCGCCCGCCCTAATGTCCTCATGCACCTCCATGATGATCTCACCAACGGGTCAGTACAGCTCAACCCTCCCTCTCGTTGTTTTGTTGCTCTATTGGATCTGAGGCGGGGAGGTTGTACTTGTTGTCATGTTGGTTTGGTATACACGATGAGGCTGTACATCGGGACACCGCCGCAAGAGTTCGCGTTGATCGTGGACGCGCTATCATAGCCAATGGTCGCAACGAGTGGTCGAAGACTGTGGTCGTAGCGAATGGTTGAAGACAGTGGTTGTAGCCTGTGATCGTGACCAATGGTCATAGCCTATAGTCGTAGCCAATGGTCGTAGCCAGTGGTCGTAGCTCGTGGTCGAACATGTGGTCATAGCCAGTGGTCGTAGCGCATGGTCGTAGCCTGTGGTTGCAGCTTGTGGTCGTAGCCAGTGGTTATAGCCTGTGGTCGTAACCAGTGATCGTAGCTTGTGGTTGTAGCCTGTAGTCGTAACCAGTAGTCGAACACTGTAGTCATATCCCGTGGTTATATTCCGTGGTCGTAGCCTATAGTCGAAGCCAGTGGTCGTAGCTACAGTGGTCGATTGTCGTAGCTACAGTCGATCTCAGTGCTAAAAGACCTGTGTGGTCGAAAATGTAGTCGATGTGCTGTGGTTGTAGCCAATGGTCAAATACTATGGTCGTGGCAAGTGGTCGAAGATTGTGGTCGTAGCCTAGGCTACAACAATATTTTTTTTGTTTCTTGATGCGATTTCCATCGGTCTGCTAAGAAACAATACGTCTATTCATACATTCATATATGCACATACACAGGAACTGGAGGCTACTGTGATGATTCTATCAAATTTGAGTACTTTTACAAGGACTGCATCTCTCTCTCTCCATTGGTTTATGTGGGAGGCGATATACTGCTCTCACACATGCATACATATACAAATACACTCAAGTATTCAGAATCCCACTATTGGCAATGACAGCTTCCTATTAAGCGAATATTGCTACATATGATGGTGATATGATGGTTATTTGTATCATAATATGCTGAGCACCTCCATTTCCATTTATTCTTTTGCTGCTGCTGTTTTGCTATCTATATTTGTTTTGTTTCCTCTGGAGTATACTATGAATTGACATTTTTAGAGTAAGGCATATATGTTAAAAGAGTTAGGACGAACATACTCAGGTGATGACTTACTTCTGTATCTTCTTTTAATAAAAAATTAGGATGCTACGACAATGTATTTTTTATTTCTTAAAAATGGCCCATCATTGAATGTTTTTCTTTGTTAATATTTTATACTGGCAATTGATCATATACCCTCCATTTAGATGGAAATTGAGGATTCACCCTCCTGGCCCATGTGTCAATGACTTATGATGACCCCACGTGTCATTGAGATATGGAGGGTAAATCCTCAATTTTCCAACTAAAGGGAGGATATATGATCCAATCTCCCTATTTTATAAACTGTCAGATGTGTTTCCTCCATCCCAGTCCCCCTCCTCGCCGACGCCGAGGAAGAACCGGAGCTGCGGAAGAACAGAAGCAACAAGCGCAGAGAACAGGCAGAAGATTTCCGACTCCAACCGATCGAGAAGGTGAGCGGAGTGCAGTCTTCGCTTACCAAGGCACCACCGAGATTGCGAATTGGCATCAACTAATTGCAACACATAATAAATTGGTGCTACCTTGTTCATCGTTTGCAGATTCTCCGCCGTTAGTGGATCGTTAGTCTTATACGTTTTGCTCCGGAGAAAAATTTCCTTTAATTTCTCCACTAAGAATAGCCGCATTCTTCCTTTTGCTATCGAAATTTTGCACTGCTCACTCTCTTGTACCATTGGTCTGTTAGGGTACGTGGGAACTGGGCCGCGTGAATTCGGGGCGAAATCGCCTGCTCGCCTCCGGCGGTGGCATCACCGTCGTCTTCACGCTCCGCACCGGCACGGCCCCCATCTCCCCGGAGAAAATTGATACTTTGCCATCTTATTTGGTGGACTTCGATAAAATGCCACTCCTTAGAATGACCACTATAAAATGCCACTCTTAACATTGACACCTTGATTATTTACCATTTTGAAGATTTTTTAGGATTCTTAGTTATTTTTTAACTATTTTCAGATTATTTACCATATGAAAAGACATATTTGCCCTTAGGCCATTTGCTTGTTCTCATAGTTATGAGCTTGGCGTGAGCAGCGTGATTCAGGAGCTTAGTGTGCGAGGGCAGGCAGGGAAATTGACTCAAGTGATCTTTGATAGTAGGAGCTCATATACATATTTCCCACACGAAGCATACACAAACCTGATTGCTTCGGTGAGTGTTTGTATTACTCTTCTGCAGATGAAACGAATTCAGTTCCATGTTACTTATACTTGATTATTTTCTTGCAACTTAACAGCTTAAAGATGCCTCCCAGAGCTTTGTACAAGACGACTCAGATCGAACACGCTGCATCACGCTGCTCACGCGAGGGCGATGGCCGCGACCGTCAACAGGGCGTACAAGCGCTGCATCACGCTGCTCAGGTCGGTGTACGCGGCGCTCCGCTTCCTCCCGGCGTATCGAGTCTTCCGCCTGCTGTGCGCGTCCGGCCAGTCGTACAACTACGAGATGGGCTACCGCGTCGGCTCGTTCGCCGCGCCATTTTCCCGCGCCGAGGAGGCGGCCATGCGCACCCGTCACTTCTCACCCGTCGAGACCCAGCTCGGCCGCCTCGTCGTCTCCGTTCAGTACCTCCCCATCCTCGCCGCCTTCAACCTGGAGATCTCTTCCCTCGCGCCCAGGGCCGTGCCGTGAAATTTAGAGGCCCTGTACAAAGTTCTAAGCGAGGCCTAAACCAAAGTATCAAATAAGCCAAAATAATGTATGTATTGCAGAGCAAATGCGATATATCAAGAATAGTACCTTTTGACATTGAGTTAACTCCTCAATTCTTTGTTTCTTCTTACGTTTTTGGGAACCGGATTCATATTTTCTAAATCGAATTGCAGAAGACATGGCTTCAAAAGATGAAAAGAACAAAATTAAAATTATACAAACAGTTCTAGACTTTCATACGAAGGATTTAATTAGTACAATACAATTAGAATTGAAAAAAAAACGAATACCTGCACTGGACGACGAGTCGACGACGAATCACGAATGGAGTCCGCCGTTCGCGCTGGTTGCGGCGAGGTTGGCGGAAGATGGCTGGCGACTGGCGGGCGGCGAGAGCCGACTAGCCGAGAGGAGTAGAGGACGGCGGCGACCGCCTCACGTCTCGGAGACTCGGACGTTCCGTCTTCCATGCATGCCTGATGGGTGATGGCTGATGCCTCACGCCGCGGTCACGCCCAGGGGCCAGGGCCTCACCTCACGTCCGTGCGCGTGCATGCAAAGTCGGAGGTTCTCGGCGGCGGAATACGAAGCGGCATTGTACAGCGCGTCTCTCCGCCAGATACGAAGCGGCACGGTCGCACGGAACACATTGATTTTTGGAGGCCCTGCACGCCCATGGGCCCTGTACAAGCGCACGGCCTGCACGCCCATGGGCCCGGCCCTGCTCGCGCCCGCCAAGCTCATAACAATGAGAACAAGCAAATGGCACAAGGGTAAATCTGTCTTCTTCCATAGCAAATAATATGAAAATGGTTAAAAAATAATTAAGAATCCTAAAAAATCCTCAAAATGGCAAATAATCAAAATGTCAATGTTAAGAGTGGCATTTTATAGTAGTCATTCTAGAGAGTGGTATTTTGTTGAAGTCCACCGAATAGGATGGCAAAGTATCAATTTTCTCGTCTCCCCGAGGGCGAGCACGAGGAGCCTCCAGGCTGCAGCTGCCGCCCCAGGTTTGCTCCCTCCATCCCACCCTTCTCCCCATGTCTGTATCTCCCGACACCAACGATCAGATTCTTTGCTTTTAACCCTAGCCCTAGCACGAACCCCAGCGCTTGATCAAACGCAACTGTACGCCAGCATTGCTTGGACTCACCTGTCTATTGCTTGATCCTCCACCCTTGCCCATCCTAGGCAACTCTCTGCGTGGGATTTTATCTTTTTTCTTTACAAGCACTAAGAACTAAGATGGTTGTTTTGAGGAAAAATATGTTCGATTTTCAAGATTACGCTTTCTTCTCCATCTTATATTGGGTATATTGATATGGCATGACAAGGCTACTTTACTCATGTATTGCTTGCAAATACATAGGTAGGATAAGATGATGACCCCCGTGGATTATCAACCTCCTTTCGTTCCCAAAATCTCAGTGGACACCGAGGATGCAACCCCTCAGCGCCGACAGACAGAAGAGGTAATTCTTGCTAGCCCTTTCTCTGGTTCTTATTAAAAGGACATCGATCTCTGTTCTTATTCTCGCCCAATCATTATTGCACATAGTGGAGTTGTATTATTGCTTATCAATTGTAATTATTTCCTCCCAGATATCGGCCAATGAGATCGCTGGCATCGGTGAGCTATGTGCAATGGATCCAGGGGACGATAATTTTTACAATCTTCGCAATGTTGATGACACCAAAAAGTCAAGGAAAAAAGAACAGCAGAGGATGAGAGAGGAACGCATCCAAAACAATCGCTTAAGAAAGCAACGGAAAATCAGGGAAGCTAGAGAAATTGAGGACAGGGCCCGCAAAGCAGCAGAAGTGCTAGATGAAAATATGCTCAAATTCGAGGCATGGAGGAAAAAACAGAGAAATTACGGCTACTGCAACGGTGACGAAAGGGAGAGGGAAGGAGTTTATACATGTAAGCATTTTACCTTTCTCCTCCGTTTCTCTCACAGTTATTCTTGTCATCCTAAAACAAGGTTATCTTGACTTTGTTACTAACATAGTCCCTGACCAACTTGTTGCAGCTGAGATCATTAATGAACCTCCAAGTGGTTCTGGAGGTTTGCTTCTCTTCCCATCTTACATCTCTATGAATTCAATAGGAAGAAGTTTGATTTTCTCTATAGTGCTTCAAGCATTTAGTGAAGGTGTTCCTTTTGAATTTGTAACTAGAATGGCTACCATATGAGTCGGATAATGAGTTTGGGACAGCATTTGAGCTGAAGCGTACAAGTTGGGGAGTTGAGAAGTTCACCTTAGAACTTGCTCGATGTATGGTTGGACTCGAGTCTTTTACAGGTGAATAGCTTCATTGGATGGGGTTATTGCTTATGCTAGTATTGACTATACCATAATTGGTTCAATCTCTGTTGTCTGCAGGAGACAAGCAGCTTTTCTCTTGCTCTGGCACAATTGTTGAATTTCTGAATGATGTTGCTTATGTGGTGACATCTGCAAGTTTAGTTAGGTGCACATACAAAGACGCACAAGCTGATGAACTTAAGGTTGGCGCATTCTTTTCCTTTCTCTATGAAATCTTTGCCTTTCTACTAAACAGTAGACACTAAACTTTGGTCATCCATATTTGGCTCTAGATAAATGTATGGTTAGCAAGTGGTGAGAGACTTGATGGCTGTGTGTCAAATGTGGATTTTTATTACAACATTTGTGTGATCAAAGTCTCTTCTACTTTCCACCTGCCAAGAAAAAGCTTCAGTCCAAACACTGGATTTTTTGATTTTTATGAGTGCCATTCAAAAGATGTTGTGGCTTTAGGCCGTACTTGTAAGCCTTGGAGCTTGAAGGTTGCTTTGGGGAAGCTTATTCCAAGGAGAAGTCGGTTTGATTGTGAAGAACTTCTTGTTTCGTCTTGTAAGATTTCTAAGGTAAGTCAAGCTACCGAAGTACATTATGCAAATTGATGCCTGAACCGCTAATTGCACCTTTTTATTTGAACAACATTTAGCAGTGAGTTGCTGCTTTGGTCCATTGTTTGAACACCACTTTATATGCTATAACCTTGATCTCATGTTCAAGAATCTTGCTGTATGTCCAGAATGACATTGTAAGGACATAGTAGTATCCAATGTATTGTGACAACATCCATTGTGAACTTGCTCTTCATAAAGGCTGATCGCACTCCAACTATCTTGTGGATTTTTTTTTCAAGCCTAATAGTCAGAGCCTTTTAATTATTTTGAAATTGCAGTTTAGACACCAGGGGTCTGAACTTAGAAATTCTTTTAGCTCCCACCGCAGGTAGTCATACCATAGTTCAGTCTTGAGGTCTATAATTCCTTCATACCAATCATCAAACAAAGCCATGAGGTCTGACTTAAATGAAGTTCCAATGTTTCTTGTAAAAGAAATGGGAATTCCATCTGTCCTGTAGCAGTATCTTGTTTTCATCTCTCTGATGGCAATGCAAACTTCTTCAGTAAAAGGTAGAGTCAAAAAGTCATTGTCAGCTGCCACAGTCTTCCCAAAGAGATTCTTAAAAAGAGAGCCTGTATTCTGTGTTTACCATTGTCATAGGCAGTTCTATGGGTAGCTGTCTGCTACCTAGTTCACCTGCAACTGCAAGGAATATTTTTTAACAAAAAATTTGTGAGCACTTGTACCGAACTACTATATTCGAGAATATTCGTATCCGTATTCGTATTCGAGACTATTCGATTCGTATTCGATCCGTTTCTAGAACATATGAAAAATTCGTACAAATTTTGTGATTCAAAATTTGAATTTAGGTGATTTAAAACTGGTAATCGGTCAAAAACCGGTGAAAAATCGGTAAAACCGCTAGGAATCCGTTTTATCCGATATTCGTATCCGAGAAAATCCGTATTCGAAAATATCCGTATTCGTATTCGAGAATATCCGTATCCGTATTTGAGAATATTCGAATTCGTATCCGTATTCGTTTGAAAAATATGGATTCGTATTCGTATTTGAGACTATTCGACCGTATCCGATCCGTTTCCACCCCTAGTGATGCCTATGCTCATGAAAATTGTGGGACACAGTGACTGGAGATCTTTTTGAACTGTTTATAGATCCAACACAATTCCACAAATCGGAATTTTGTTTAAATAAAGCACATTTTTCTCCTGTCTCATTATATTTGGTGATCACCTGCTGTTTGAACTACTAAGCATTATTTCAATCTTTCTTGTGCATGAGTACTGTAGCCAAGTCTCATAACCAATTGCATATCTCATCTAGGCAGCTCCATTAATTACATTTTTAAGGCCTGCTACGTTGCAGGGAATGCGATGACTTAGATTACTCTGTTGTGACAAACAAGCTTTGCTACTTAAGTTCCCATGTTGGATTTTGTGGACTGTTGTAGTAATGTAAATTCGGAATATGGGACTTTTGCTTGATGGTGGAACTAAACAGGTTGGCAATTGCTTTATCATATGACATTCAAGCTTCCCTAATGTGATAACTACATTTCTTGCAAATAATTGGTTAATTGACTACATTTCTTACAAATAATTGGTTAATTGCTAACACCATGTTTTGCAGATTGGTGTTGGGGGTCCTTTGATGGATTTTGATGGAAATATCATCGGGATGAGCTTCTATGACAAGAAAGAAACTCCTTTCCTTCCAAGCTTCATTGTGTTGAAGTGTTTGCATCACTTCAAAAATTTTGGGTAAGATGCTTTTGTTTTGTTAAAGGAAATATTAAGTAGATTTGTGTGTTTTTACTTGGTTTTAAAATCGTAATTGTGACAAAATACGCAAAATAGAGTGTCCCTTATTCTTTAGTAGATCTCTTTATTCGTAATTGTCATGTTAATATGCAAAAAGTTATGGCTCACATAACCAAATAAGCAAATTAGGCTCGGTGTATTTATTCGTACAATTGGAAAGATATTTGAATGTTTATTTATGCACACTGACAAAAGGCAAGTTGCAGATGCTAATGATGCAAAATTGGAGAACCTAAATATGTTAGTTGTGTAAAATTGAAAGCTGAGCTTAAAACTTTTGAATGACATGACATGACATGACATGACAATGACATGAGTAACTTTCAGAAAGAATGTGCGTGCAAATGAATGACATGACATGAGTAACTTTCAGAAAGAATGTGCGCGCACGTGCACACACAAAAACCTAAACTGAAGTTACTAAAATGTAATAACTAAGGAACCCCATGCATAAAAATACAAGAAAGGATAACCTCAAATGTTTCTTTTGCACTGTCGAACTGACCATACCTGAAAAAATACAACCTGCTCGCTCAACAAATACATGGGAATGGCTCCGTCTCCTGCTCTCCCCCCGCCCCCCCACTTCACGGCGCCCCAACCCTCCACTGCCCCCCGCCGGCCTCCACCCCGGAACCAGCGGCCACTCCCAAGACTGCTGCTCTCCACGGCTTGTCACCCGATCCTTCTGGCGCCGGACTCCTTCTCTCTCCCCGCCCCTCGGGCGTTCCAAGGCGCAGCGTTGGAGGATGCGCCGACGTGGAAAGTCCTGGGCTTCCGCTCGCTGAGTTATCGTGGCGTGTTAGTTACGCGCCGAGCGGCGGCCGGAAGGTCTCGAGTCGGCGGAATCGCCGGGCGCCGCCCCCTCGTCGGCCTCGCCGCCTGTCCTCGAGGTTCGCATGGCAAGTGCTTCAACCGTTTGTCGCCGTCTCATCGCGCGGTGTTTGCCGTCATCGTACCCGCCGCTGCGCTGCACGCTTCCGGCACCGTTCGCCTCGTGTCGCGTCGGCGTCCGCTCCGCAGAGTTGTCTCCGCCCGCGGTGAGGAAGGTGTGGCGCGGATTGGCCCTCCGCGCGCTTTGTGCGCCTTCTCAAGCACCGGTGGCGCCGACTCGTAAGTCGCAATGGATACTAGCGGTGGCGCCGGCGAGGTGGTGGCCGTAGGAAGCGATGTCGGTTTCGGCGGCGGCGTTACGTGGGCGAGCGGCGCGATCTTCTCCGCGCGTTACGTTAGCGACCGGGATAATGCTGTGTCTCCCCTACCTGCGTCTCCGGGTGATCATGCGGCGGTGGATGGTCTGGGTGACGTTCCTCAGCGTGTCATTGCTTGTTCTGATAGTCTTGAAGGCACGGAGGATGATCTCCGTCATGCCCTCGTTGCTACTGTCGTGGGAGAGTGCTCCGGTGCGTCTGTTGAGCTCCTCACGGAACAGATTGCTAGAAGGTTTGGCCTGGCGGAGGAGTTGCTGGTTGTGCGGCGTGATTCCCCTGCTTCTTACCTCGTCATTCTTCCTGATGATGCTGCTGCTGCTCGTGTCTTCAATGGTGGGTAGCCGTTCGTCTCACCCTCTCTCAGGCTGCATTTTAGGCGCTGGTCTCGACTCTATCGCTCCAACAGCCTAGTTTGCGCCAGCGAGGTGGATATAACGATCAGTGGCATCCCGGCGCATGCCCGAGGCGCGCAGCGCGCAGCAGCTACTTGACGAGTTCTGTTGGATTCAGCGGTTTATCCCGATACTTTTGATCGAGGGAGTTCTTCCGCTGAGGGCACGGTGTTCAAGGCGGAGCTCCTTCCTCGACCATGACACTTCTCATTGTGGAGCCTTCCTGGGCAATTCGCTGGCGTCGGGCTTTGTCGTACCCCTTGGCGATCGGGTGACGATTTTCCTCGAGCATCGGTTCGGCACCTCTCCCCCCCTCCTCCTCCGGCGGCGGCGGCGGCGGATCGGCGCGTTCGCGTGGTCCACTGACGGCCCTCCGCACGAGCTTCGAGGATGGTTCGGTGCCTCCTGGCGGCGGTCCTCGTGTTTCGGTCCACTCAAGGTTGGGCCCCCTCGGAGCTGGCGCTTCCTGCGCGGTGGCCCCCTCGGTGCCGCCGTCGTCCCTGGCGAGCAGTCTGGTTGGCATGCGCAACATTAATGCCGACGTTTCCCCAGAACCCCTGCTCGTGGGCCTCGGCTGCTCCGTTGCTCCCCAGAAGACGGCGGCCCCCCTCGCTCCTTGCGCGGGCTCTTTTCCCCCGGTGCTTTCATGTCCTGCGTCGCCCGAGGAGTCCCCTGCCGTCGACTTGTCTTCTCAGGCGTCTGGCCTGGACCCTTCACCTGGGTCGTGGCCTGCCCCCCTGGATGTCAAGACGTCTCTTCTGGGCTTTGGGCCCCCTAGACAGCCCTCTGAGGTCGAGCCGCTGACGCTTGCTCCCTCGGACGGCCTGGCAGGCCTCGGGTCGCCTTGCCAGCCTCCTGAGGTTGAGCAGCTGAGGTCGTCTCCCTCCCTGGATGCTCCTAGGCCTGCTTCTGTTGTTTCGGAGGTACCTGCTGCCTCGTCGTCATCTCATCCCTCCCCCGCGGTCTCCGTTCGCCCCCGTCGGCTCCTGGTGTACTCGCGGAGGCGCCGGCGCTCGAGGCCTGCCTCCCCGGCTGCCGATGGCGTTAGGAGCCCTGGATCCCCTTGGGGCCCGGCTGTGGAGCGGCTTCTCGCAACGTCACTCGCCGCTCAACAGCCGCTCCCTCGGCCGGCCGCTCCTCGGAGGCGGTCTCGGTCTCACGGTCTTTGCGTCCCTACCAGGAGGAGTCGGCGAATGCCGGTCAGTCCTCGCTCCCTGGACCTATTCTGAATGATGCATAGAAGAAGGTGGTCAAGTGTCTTGGGCTCTCGAAGGATGTGGCCAAGAGGCTCTAGACAATTATTGTAAGCTGTTCTTGAACCCTCTTACTGATGCCCATCTCTCTGCCTTGGCGGCGCTTTTTGGATGGAAGGTAGAGGATGCTTTTCAGACTAGAGCTGCAGACTCTTTGGCCGTCTCGTGCTGATTCGCTCTGTGGTCGATCCTTTTTGGTTTCCAATGAATCCTTCCTCCATTCTAATTTGGAACGCGCGGGGTCTGAATCAGCAGGACCGGCGCAATGCTGTTAGAGATGTGATTTTATCGGCTAATGCTGATGTGGTGTGCCTCCAAGAAACGAAGATTGCTGACATGTCTTAGAGGCTGTTTCTTTCTACTTTTGGTTCTAGCTATGATAAATTTGTTGCTTTGCCTGCCAATGGCACTAGAGGGGGAGTGCTGATGGCTTGGAAAAGTTCAGTCTGCCAGGCTTTAGCTTCTCGGGTGGACAACTTCTCTGTCTCTGTCTGTTTTTCTGAGCAAGAAGGAAGGAATTGGTGGTTTACTGGGGTCTATGGTCCCCAGGTTGACGAGGAGAAGGTGGCGTTCCTCCAGGAGTTGAGGGATATCCGTGCTTTGTGTTCAGGCCCATGGCTTGTTGACGGTGATTTTAACCTGATATATCAAGCCATTGACAAGGACAACTCTAATCTTGATCGGGCCATGATGGGGAGATTTCGCCGCTTCCTGGATGACTCGGAGGTCTTGGAAATTCCGTTGATAGGGCGTAAATTCACTTGGTCTAATGAACGAGCTTCCCCAACTTTGGTGAGACTGGATCGAGCCTTCTGTTGTACGGAGTAGGAAGGTATTTTTCCTGACGCCGCCCTTCAGAGTGCTACTTCTTCGGTCTCCGACCACTGCCCTCTCATTTTGGGATTGAAAGTCGCCACCCGGGGCAAGCGGCGCTTCCATTTTGAAAGCTTCTGGCCAAAGCTTCCTGGTTTTTCTGAGGCGGTGCAGCAGAATTGGTCAGCTCCGGACCTCTGGTGCAATCTCTCTGCACCGTTGAACGGGTTTTTCTTAAGCTACAGCGGCTGTCCAAGGGGCTGCAGAGGTGGAGCCATAGAAAGGTCGGCAATGTAAAGTTTCAGTTGGAAATGGCTAAGGAGGTATTGCATCGCCTAGAGATTGCAAGAGACTTTAGGGCTCTTGGTCCCGTGGAGGATCGGCTGAGGAATAAGCTCAAGTTGCATTGCCTTGGCCTTGCATCCTTGGAGCGCACAATCGCCAGGCTGCGCTCCAGGATCCTCTACCTCAGGGAGGGAGACGCTAACACTTCTTTTTTTCACCAGCAGGCCCGCTATCGAAAGAAAAAAATTTCATCGCTAAATTCCTGGTTGGCAATTCTTTGGTTACTTCTCAGGAGGACAAGCTCTCTGCTGCTACTGAGTTCTATGAGTAGCTGCTCGGTTCGGCGGAAGAAAGGGCCTTCGGCCTAAACCTTCCTGCTTTCCACAATCCTCAGCAGCTGCAGGAACTATCAACTCTGGATGATCCGTTCTCAGCCGACGAGGTTTGGGCAACCATCAAATCCTTGCCCATGGACAAGGCCCCTGGCCCGGATGGTTTTACCGGTAGTTTTTTCAAGTCCTGTTGGGATATTATTAAGGCTGACATCATGCTGGCTCTGGATGCTATTCAGAAAGGTCATGTATTCAAGTTCAGATTGCTAAATTCTGCTTTCATCACCCTCCTCCCTAAAAAGGCGGATCCAACCCAAGTCAAGGATTATCGGCCCATCAGCCTCATTCATAGTTTCGCCAAGTTGGTCGCTAAGATCATGGCCAACAGGTTGGCTCCGTTGCTCCCTAAGTTGGTTTCCAAAAACCAAAGTGCTTTTGTCAAGGGAAGAAATATTCAGGATAATTTCTTGCTTGTCCAGCAGCTAGCCAGGTGTCTACACAGGAAGAAGGAATCCCATATCCTTCTCAAGTTGGACATTTCGAAGGCCTTCGATTCGGTCTCCTGGTCCTTCCTGTTGGATGTGTTGCAGCACCTTGGCTTTGGCCGTCGTTGGTGTAATCTGCTGTGTCTTTTACTTTCCACTTCCTCAACTCAGGTGTTGGTTAATGGAGAGCAAGGGGGTTTGATCTTTCACCAGCGGGGCCTTAGGCAAGGAGATCCCCTTTCCCCTATGTTGTTTATTCTGGTTATGGACGTTCTTAACTCTTTGTTCACCATGCTTCGCGAAGGTTTGCTGCAGCCTTTGGCGATCCCTCAAGCTCAACACAGATCTCTTTTTATGCCGATGACGTCATTCTGTTCCTCAGACCCGCAAGAAATGATATTTGCCTGGTTAAAAAACTGCTGGAAGTTTTTGGTCACGCCTCTGGCCTCAAAACTAATTTGGAGAAAAGCTCGGTGACGCCCATTCAGTGCTCTGTTGATGATCTAAGTTTAATCTCAGATCTTGTGCCTTGTGAGATTAAGAATTTTCCCATCAGTTATCTTGGCATCCCTCTCATCATCCGCAAGCCATCTAAAGTGGAATTGCAACCACTTGTGGATAAGGTGGCTAATATTCTCCCTTCTTAGAAAGCCTCGCAAATGAATAAAGCTGGAAGACTCATTACTGTGAAAGTGGTTCTTTCAGCCATCCCTATTTTTCTCATGATTGCGCTGGATATGCCTAAATGGGTTATTAAGGCCATAGATAAGAGGCGGCGTGGGTTCCTTTGGAAGGGACATGAGCAAGCTAAAGGGGGCAGTTGCTTGGTTGCTTGGAGTAAGTGCCAGCAGCCGTTGCAATATGGGGGACTTGGCATTCTGAATTTGGAAACTATGGGCTGGACGCTGCGCATCCGTTGGTTGTGGCAGCAAAAAACCGATCCCACCAAACCGTGGGTGGGGCTCCCTATCCAGGTTTCGCGTAATCCCCAAGCCTTATTTGATATTGCTGTTGAGTCTCGAGTTGGCAGCGGTGAAGACACCAAATTTTGGACCGATCGTTGGCTGCAGGGTAAAACAATCTCAGAGTGGGCTCCTAATCTTTTAAGTTGATTCCTAATAGAGTCGCCAAGCGAAAGACTGTTAAGGAGGCATTAACCAACAGAAGTTGGGTTCTAGATATCAAAGGGGCTTTAACTGTACAGGTGATCCTTGATTACTTAACCATTTGGGGATGGTGGACGATCTGGCTCTGGATCCGGCTGCCCCTGACCAGCATTTTTGGCGTCTCTCCAAGAATGGTCTGTACAACAGTAAGTCAGTTTATGAGGCCTTCTTCTTTGGCGCAATAAAATTTTCTCCCTGGAGACAAATCTGGAAGAGTTGGGCTCCCCTAAAGTGCAAATTCTTCATTTGGCTGGCTGTCAAAAATCGCTGTTGGACTGCAGACCGCCTCGCAAAGCGTGGTTTACCTCACCCGGCTGTCTGCCCTCTTTGCGACCAGGCGGAGGAGACCGTGCAACACATTCTGGTGGCGTGTGTTTTTGCTAGGCAGGTCCGGGCGGTCGTTCTTCACAAGCTGGGTCTTGGTTCTTTGGTGCCCCAACCATCTGCTGTTAGTTTCTCCGGCTGGTGGTGCAAGGCCATTAAAGGTTGCCTAAAGACATAAAGAAGGGGTTAAACAGCTTGATCATTCTGTGTGCCTGGGAGCTTTGGAAGCATAGAAATTTTTGTGTCTTTGAGGGAGGAAGGCCTGGTCTTCAGTTAGTGCTCCAAAATGTGAGGGAGGAATGTAGTCTTTGGTGCTCTGCTGGAGCCCGAGACCTCAGCTATTTGTTGTCCTCTTCCTCTCTTGTGTGGAGCTAAGCTAGAGAGTGTTTAGCAGGAAGTTGACTAGATACACTTATCACACTGGTGGGTGGCTCAGGATTGGTTGTTTTGACCTATCCTTTTGTAGCCCCTTTCTTTTTAATATAATGACACGCAGCTCTCCTGCGTCGTTCAAAAAAAAAATTACAAGAAATGATCTTGACCGCAGGAAAGCCAAACAATGATATATAAATATAATCGTTAATAAAAATGGTAAAAATGTAGAAGTCAGGTTTGTACATAACATAACAGGTTAGACTATTTGCATTTGAAACACCAGTGGTTCCGCCTTGATGCATAGAACTCTTCAATGGTTCAGACTTCAGACATGATCAACAGAATGAAACAATTGTGAAAAATGATGCTCGCGAACCATTAGTTTGAGTGAACCCCCAACAGAGTGCACAGAGTAGACAAAAAATTGATGTGCTATATATTATTTGCCATGACATTTTACATGCAGTACTGTTTCTTGTGTCATACTTAGACAGAAGTTAGTAGACATGTATCTAAGCAGACATCATATTACCTACTTCTATCTTTTGTAGTGTACCTCAATATATATGTAATAGAGATCATTGTGATATGTCCAAGGGACAAGAACTCTATGATATGTTTTTATTTTAATATCCAAGTTGCTTCATCTTTCTTTCTTGGATAACTTGTTTTATCAATTGACTTATCTAGACTACCATCAACCTTTATGAGAATGGTTTGCACCCATATGGAGGTTCTGAATAGAAGTTGGATGAGTTGCTCAATCATAGAAGTATTTTTACCACATACGAAGTGTGATTTACTGTAAGAACAGTACTAAGATTTGAATCTTTTACTGCAAGTTGTTTGGAACCTAATTATGTTAGACTTGAGTGTTTACTATTTTTGCTTTTGCTAGACCATTTGCAGCAGCACTCTCTCTGCCCATAATTAACTTAATACAGTACGAGAAGTGCCTAATAGCATTTTACTCGATGTTGCTCTTCTGATGTGCTGTAGGCAAGTCATAGTGTGCAGTGCCTATAGTACAAACGGTCCATCCTGATCCAATGATCCGTGTATTGTGACAATGTGACCCGTCACGAATTAATTAATTAAGCCTTTCTTCTTCTTTGTTCCAACTTCTGCAACCTTCCTTTCTCGTTTCACTGGTTCCTGGTGTTGGAATAACAGCTTGTATTCCTCATGTGGCCAAAGGGCCAATATATATATACATGTACAGGTGGCATATATGCAAGAAACCCCTTATACAATGAGGTAAATACACAGGTATGAAATACATATCTAAAACCCCCCCTCAAACTTATGGTGGATCAACAACATGAAGTTTGGAGAGATGAAAACTGTGTTGAGCTCTGGTTTGTACCTTTGTGAAGAAATCTGTCAATTGAATCTCGGAAGGCACATACTGAAGAGCAACAATCTGGTCCTGCACCTGTGTCCGCATGTAGGAAGCATCAACACCAATATGCTTTGTAAGCTCATGCTTCACCGGATCTTTAGCAATGCTAATAGCACCTGTACTGTCAGACAAAAGAGGAGTCGGTGCAGAAACAGAAATACCAAAATCCTCAAGTAACCACCGTAGCCAAGTCACCTCCGCAGTCAACAAAGCCATAGCCCGCAACTCAGCCTCAGCACTCGAACGAGAAACTGCTGTCTGCTTCTTAGTCTTCCAAGCAATGAGAGAACCACCAAGAAAAACACAATAAGCGAGAGAGACCGCGATCGAGGGATCACTAGCCTGTGGCATCGAATATGCCCGAGTCAGAAAGAGCTGGAGCGAGGGAAAATGAGACGACGAGAGATGGTTCCACGAAGATATCGTAGAACACGAAGAAGATGACTATAGTGGAGCTGAGTGGGAGCTGAAACAAACTGACTCAAGATATGCACAGGGTACGAAATGTCAGGACGAGTGACACCAAGATAAACAAGGCTCCCAACAAGATGACGATAACGAGTAGGATTAGCAAGAGGTTCACCATCCGTGGGACGAAGATGAACATTAAGTTCCATGGGAGTCTCAGCTGTCCGCTGATCAGTAAGAGAGGCACAATCAAGAAGATCCTGGATATACTTTTCTTGGGACAGATAGAAACCCTCAGGAGTAGAAATAACCTCAATCCCAAGAAAATAGCGAAGAGGACCTAGATCAGACATAAGAAACTGCTCATGAAGCCGCTCCTTGACAAAAGTGATATACTGAGGATCATCGCCAGTAATGATCATATCATCAACATACAAAAGGAGAAGCGTCCGACCACGAGATGAAGTGTGGATAAAAAAGAGCAGGATCATGAGCACTCGCCGAAAAACTAGCTACAGTGACAACAGAGGAGAAACGATCAAACCAGGCACGAGGAGCTTGCTTGAGGCCATAGAGAGATCGGCGAAGACAACAAACCATACCCTCAGGAACAGAATACCCAGGGGGTGGCTGCATGTAGACCTCCTCACGCAACTCGCCATTGAGAAAGGCATTCTTGACATCCAACTGAGAGATAGACCACTGTCGAACAGAGGCCACAGCAAGAAGAGTGCGAACGGTGGTCATGTGAGCGACAGGAGCAAAAGTCTCATCATAGTCACGGCCATACTCCTGCTGGAAACCACGCGCTACAAGACGAGCCTTGTAACGCTCAAGAGAACCATCAGAACGAGTCTTAACCTTATAGACCCACTTACACGTGATAGGAGTAACACGCGCAGGAAGAGGAACAAGATCCCACGTGCCAGTACGCTCAAGGGCAGCAATCTCCTCCGCCATCGCATGCTGCCACTCCTGATGAACAACAGCATCACGATAAGAAGTCGGTTCGGCAAGGACTGCGGCAGCAAAACCAAAACGCTCAGGAGGCCGAATAGACTGGCGATCACGAAGACTATAACGAGGAGTAGCCGAAGGAGATGACCCGTCAGAAGGAGAGGGCATATCAGAAGGAACCTCAACTCGCGGACGGCGAGTATAGTAGAGAGGATAAGAAGGAACAAGATCAGGAGCAGCCTCGGGAGAGGATGCCGGTGATGAAGTAGGTGCTGACTGAGAAGGAGGTACCGGAGAGACCAAATGATGTGGTGGAGTGGTGACTATAGGACTGGAAGGAAAAGTCAGAAATGAAAACGGCTCAACGACGGATGCTGAAGTGGAGGAAGGAGATGGACGAGGATAGAAAGGACGAGACTCATCAAAAGTAACATCCCTAGATATCCGCATCCGTCGGCCAACAGGATCCCAACAACGATATCCCTTGTGCTCAAGATCAGAGCCTGAAAAACACACTCAACTGACTGAGCAGTCAGTTTGGTGCGCTCACGAGGTGCAAGAAGAACATAGCACACACACCCAAAGAGGCGAAGTCTGGAATAATTAGGAGTCTGGCCACAGAGACGCTCAACTGGAATCCCACCGCAGCGCAGGAGGGCTGAATGTTGATCAAGAAAGTGGCGATGAAACACCTCACCAAAAATGTGGTGGAACAAAGAAGCAATCATGAGAGCACGAGCTGTCTCAAGAAGATGACGATGCTTGCGCTCAGCCACACCATTCGAGCATGAGCACTGGACAAGAAAACGAGAGAGAGTGCCTGCTCAGCAAGAAAGCCACGAAGGACTCCCGACAAGTACTCTCCAGCAGAATCAGCGCGAAAAACACGAATAGGAGAGTCAAACTAAGTGCGAATCATGGTGGCAAAAGTCTTGTAGATAGATAAAACCTCACTACGAGATGACATAAAGTATATCCATGTATGGCGAGAAAAATTATCAATAAAAATGATATAATATCTATGACCTCCTTTCGAAACAAAAGGAGCTGGTCCCCATACATCAGAATGAACAAGATCAAAAGGACGCTGAGACACTGACTCACTAGAAGGACTAGTATAGTGTCCGTGCTAACGCCACGGCGGTATTTTAGGGATGCACACAAAATCAACCAAACGAATTTTTGAATGGTCATACATGTTTTGTTCCCTGCTTTCAAAGCCAATTTTTGAATGGCTATATATGTTTTGTTTGGATAATTGGGTTGCTACTGGCAACAAAGTCCATCCATGAATGAAAGCCAGACATATACATCAGATTATTTTGGTCAGTCACTACAAATAATTGAAGACATCCAAATGGCAAAAGTTCAGTTACAAGTCAATGAACGCTGAAATATAGATGACCACATGTGTATGATATGGTGCTTCCACATAATACATGCAACTCAGGGCAGCATCCATTCGAACAATGATCTAACCCAAAGCAGCGTAAGCATATTAGTAGAAGGAAGATGGTTTGATACAAAAGACTTCATCCACTCCAATGCTCCAAATCAGGATGGGGACCTAATCCTGCAACCGAATGGATGAAGTTATTAGAACGTTGAAACCACCATTGCAAAAAGAAAATGCATCCTAAAATTTTACTTAATTGCTTTCCATAGTTGCAGTGCTAAGGCATAATTTGAAGGGTGGACTGTTCACAGTTCAGAAATAGTTGACAAACTAACATGACTTATTTATCAGAGCTGACAATCTTCTTACTGCAGTAAGCATTGATGTAGAAAACACACACATTACACAACATTGATTTCAGTTTGCAGGTAAAAAAAGATGGCAAAAGTTGAAAAGGTATAGCTCCCCAACAAATTGGTTTCTGCAGCCAGTCCTAGCTAGGTTGAACAAGGAACAAGATATGAGATTCCAAATTTATAAGAATAGGCAGAAGCACATTATAACTGAAAGGCCTGTGTAGCTGCTACTTGATTCAATTTAAATTTAGCCAGTAGGAGATCTACACATCCATAACACGAACAGCATTATAATACATGCAGAATTTCTGGACATTTGGTGATCAGGTCCAAACTGAAGCCACTTGTCTTCAAAGCGGCTAATGGCTTGGACTTATAATTGTCCAGAACAAAAATGGTCATCTAGATTCCAGAACCAAATGGATCTTTGCACATTGCAACTCCACTTGCTAAAAAAACACAAGTTTTCATGGAGGCAAAAACCACCAGAAAACTTTGCATCTTCCTTTCCCAATGCATTCCAAGAAAACAGAAGTTTTACTGTTGGCGTATTTTTACGGGCAGTGTCCATACAGGCGTAATAGAGCTTACCAGGACAATACTTCAATAATAGTTAGGACAAAACCGATCACAAACCAAACAGACAACACAGATAAGATAGCCTCTGTTTCTTTTGTTAGTTTGAAGAAAATCGCAGAAAGAAGGCATACGATGTATAGCACACATGTCCAGAGCTTTTGAATTTGTACTCCAATACAATATTCATTCTTGTGAAGGTAGCAAGCAAAACAAAATTTAGATAAAACACTACCAGCTTGATTTCTATGTGCCAATAACGCTAAAAAGGGAAAAAAAAAATCTAAGCTGCGTAAGGACATGATACAAGTCTGTTTTCATTTTGGTTAATTTGAGGATGCATACTATGATTCCATCCTGATACCTGCACAAGCCTGCTTGCATACGCTCTCAGGCAAGAAATGCAGATTCCAACTTCTAAAATCCCAAAGATCCACTTCTTTCCTCTGTGTGGTATTTATCGCCTGTAGCGGTATCGCTTGAAGTTGAAATACAGGTGGAGAATCCCACGTTCGAATGTGCACTTGAAGCCCTTCTTATGAGGGTACTCCCACTCCTTGTTGACAATACGAAAAGCCTGACAAGGAAAATAAACTAAGTTAAATGTCCATAAAACTACAGCTAAATTATAGATGCGAGGCAAAAGACTTACAATATCCTCATAGGGAGGGCCAGCATGAAATCTTACAAGGCATGTCTCCCCACGGCTTCCATCTTTCTCTATAGTGTACGTTGGCGCTTTTGATTTATCCACAAGATCAGGGTAAAATATATTGAACTTGTAGCCCTGTACAATTTTAGGCGGTGGGTTGTCGTGGTCATAATGAGTCTGGTTGTATTTGTTCCACTCATATCCAGTATGCACCCGATTGAAGTACTTTGGTTTTCGTGGACGGTACTTGTCATGCCACCAGTACACCTGTGAGCACATTAAGCAGGCATATTTCCATGAGGAACCAGATGAGAACGTGAATGGAGGTTCATTGACAGTAGTTCAATGCACGGAAGTTGATAAGCTTCTAGTACGTAAAAGCAGGTTGTCATCCAAAGTATCAAATATAGCTTTAGATAAATGAACTTGTAATCTTGACCACAAGTTAATCCAGCATTTGAAAAGAATATTGGACAATGTAGATACAAAGGTACTGTTATGTTTAGAAGGCAAGATAATGACATCATTCCTATATTCATAAGATAATAAAAAACCACAGCATCGTTTGTGTCCAGACGGCAAATGAGACATACTGCTCATTCAATAAATCTGGGCATCAGCTTAAGCTTTGCTCTCATGGCCTCCAGTTGCTGAAGTAGGTCGGTTGGCTACCGGGTAATACCACCCTTGGACTTTCAATTACCATAGCAGAAGTCCCTTGGTATTCCTCCTTTTTAGCCTCGTGAACATATGAACTGCAAGTAAAAGTGATTGACTCAGTTCTAACACAGCACTATAAGGTCTTTCTCTATATGATACAATTTACCGATATTTACTGAATTCCATTAAGGAACAAGAGGTGCCGACAGTATCATTCATTTGCTAAATGGCATGTGACAAATGAATCACTATTTTCCCACTGGAAAAAGGGATAAGTGCATTTAGTGACACATTTTTCTTCAAAAAATGTCATATGTAGCCACTCAATCACTGAGATTCAATAGCTGTAAATTAAAGATTTATCTATCAGGGCTGTGGTCCTACGTTTCCCCTCCTATCGATCTCTACTGTAATGAACTAACAGTCAGAATTCCTTACCCAAGAATATCGAAATGCAGGGAGCAAATGGGGTGGAGCCAGGGAAGAAGAAGGTACCATCTTGGGAGTGGATCCGGGAGAGATTTGGGCGAAAATTTGCAGCCAGGCTCGAGACGAGGGAGGAAGAAAAATGGCGTGCAAGCGTCGGCCGGATCTGCCGCCTTCAGCGGCTACTACTACTGCTACTGCTGTACCACGGCAAAGCTGAGAGACGTAGTTGCGTAAAGCCGTTCTACGGTCGACCGGTGGTGCGGAGGTGCGGGGGAGCGGTGGGAGCGGAGACGCGGGGAAGGCGAGGGAGCGGAGGTGCGGGGAGCGCGGGAGCGGAGGCGCGGGAGGCGGAGATGGGGCGAGGTTCTCCCGCCGCCCGCCGCGGTGACCACAACGATGGCGTCGGCGACCACGAGCCCCTGGGCGCGGAGCGCCGCTGCGGTCTCGAGCACGGATGCGCCGCTGGTGACGAGGTCCTCGATGATGAGGACGGTGTCACCGGGGCGGAACGAGCCCTAGATGGACTTGGCGGTGCCGTGGGACTTGACCTCCTTTCGGCGGAGGAGCATGGGGACGGAGCGGTCGACGGAGAGGACGGAGGCGATGGGCAGCGCGGTGTAGGGGACGCCGCAGAGGAGGTCGTATGGGCGGGTGGCGGGGAGGACGGGAGGAGCGGTGGGAGTGGAGGCGCGGGGGAGGAGGCGGCGGCGCGGTGGAGGATGGGGGAGGCGCGGTGGAGGATGGGGGGAGGCGGAGGGAGGGGAGGCGCGGTGGAGGATGGGGGGAGGCGGAGGGAGGGGAGGCGCGGGGGAGGAGGGGTGGGGGGAGGAGGAGGAGCGGGGGAGACGAAGGTGGAGGAGGAGCGAGGGCGGAGCGGATCGGGCGGAAATTTCGCGAGTGGGGGGAGACAGAGAGAGGAGAGCGGGAGGGGTACTGCAGATCCATTGAAGGATGACCGTCGGATATGGTTGAGTAAGGAGAGAGAATGGAGGAGAGTTAATCTGGTACGCACGTTTTTAGGATGGTGTATTTCTGGGTGCATATTGTGGTGTGGATGTAGTTAAGGTCATGACTGTGGAGCAGGTAATTGTTGGGTGGATGTAGGATAATTTTAACTGGTGGTTTATTAGTTTAGATAAGGGAGTTGAAGCTGTTTGCCAAGCTTACAACCCTGACAATGTAGAGAAGCATCACCGCATACAGCACCCTAAGAGACCTCGGCAAGTAAAGAAGCCATGCGGGAACCACAAAGATGTCCTAAGCGATGATGCCACCGAGCAAACGAGCGGTGGAGACTGCAGCAGTGCAGAGGTGGACGCGAGAAGACCGACCGGGCAGCGGAAGGAAGGCGGCCGATCAAGCTCCCAAAGCCGTTGGGAGTCACGGCGGCGAGGGCCAGTACCAACCAGAGTCCCCGTGCGACGATCCTGAACACAACAAGAGTCAGAATCGAAAATAACACGACAACCATGATCAGTGAGCTGGCCAGCAGATATGAGCTGCATGGTTAGTTTTGGAACATGAGACACAGCAGGAACATGAAAAGAGGAATTTGAAAGAGTGCCTCGTCCTGTGACGCAAAGAGAGGTATCATCTGCTGTGTGGACAGTGATAGGAGCAGCTAAAGGACTAATGGAAGTAAGACAGGTGGAATCAGATGTCATATGAAAAGAAGCACCAGAATCAAGAATCCAAGGTGATGTACCTGAGGAAGGAGAAGTAGAAGGTGGTCTCTCACCGGAAGACTGAGCAGCAGAACCAGCAGAACCAGACGATGCAGAAGCAACCATGCGGCCTAGCAATGTGAGAAGCTGCTGAGTGTCAGAAGTACTAGAACTCTGCTGAAAGGAGGAACCTCCAGGGCTCTTCAAAGGACGAGCACCACGACGAAGATCCTTCTTCTTCTTGTAGCAAAACTGTTAAGCATGTCCATCCTTGTTGCAATAGGTGCAGTGAAGACCCTTACCAACAGCAGCTGTCATTGATGTATGCACAGCTGGTGGAGGCAAAGGCACAGCGGGTGTAGAGGCTGGAGAAGCCACCAAAACCGAAGGAAGTGATGACGATGATAGCAGACCCGCTCCACGAAGTCGAATCTCCTCAGTACGAACAGCTGCAAGGGCCTCCAACAAAGTCACACGAGGATGACGAGCCAGCAACTGAGCACGAGTCTGCTCAAACTCAGACCGAAGACGTGTCAAAAAATCATAGATGCGGCGAAGCTCCATGTGAGACTGTGACGCTGACAACACTGACAAGTGCGGCAAACATCTGGCCCCAAAGAGTCGATCTGACGCTATATCGCAGACAACTGAGCATAGAACTCATCCACAGTGGTATCTCCCTGCTGTAGCGACTGCTCCTGTCGCACAACAGAAAGGTATAAAGAATCACCAGACGGCTCGTAGCGGCTGCGTAGATGTGTCCACATCGCATGTGCAGAAGTCAGTCCAACAACATCACCAGTGAGATGCACCTCCATGCTAGCAACCAAAATAGCAGAGGCACGAGCATCTTCATCAATCCATGTCTTGTAAGCGGCATACTGAGTCTGAAAAGTCTCCATGGCATCCTCAAAAGTCTCAGAAGCCTTTGTACGAGCATCTTCGGAAGCATCTTTCGGGAGGACAGACTCAACAGGTGGAGTAGGACGAGACGGGCAAGGCAACTCGCCCGTAAGAAACTCCCAAAGGCGCTGAGCACGCATGTGGATGCGCATGTGCTGAAACCAATCCCGATAATTGAGACCATCGAAGATCACCGGGCAACGAGGAACAGAAACGGTGCCTGCAAAAGAAGACATCTTTTTCTCTTTTTTTTGATTTTTTTGTGATTCGGTCGGTCGGTTTATAAACCGACCGAGAGCACACAGGCCGGCCGGTCACCAATAGCCGAGCACAGAGGCTTGGCGACGGCGGGTCAGCGGCCGGCGGGGCAGAGGCCGACGGGACGGCGGCCGGCGGGACCGAGGCGGCGGGCGAGCGGAAGCGCGGGCGAAGGCGTGGTGGCGGCGTCGCCGGCGGCGGCGGAGTCGGCAGCTGCGGCGGAATCAGCGGCGATCGCGGCGACGGTGGAGGCGGCGTCAGCGGCGACGGTGGAGTCGGTGCCAACGGCGGAGTCGGCGGCGACTGCGGGGTCGGCGGCGACGGTCAGCAGCGACGGCGAAACCGATGACAGCGTCCTCGGGCGACGGTCTTCGAGCGGCCGAAAGGAGATCGATCTGGTGAAGGCCGGCCGACGCACGATCTGGCCGGATCTGGCGAATAGTACGACGACGACAACAGAGAGATGACCGGGTACGTGACAGTTGACGGCGACGAGCGGTGGAAACAAGCAGCAAGCCAGGCAAAAACCCTAGGTTTAACGAAACCCTAGGTATAACGAATCCTTAGCTCTGATACCATGTTGGAATAACAGCTTGTATTCCTCGTGTGGCCAAAGGGCCAATATATATATACATGTACAGGTGGCATATATGCAAGAAACCCCTTATACAATGGGGTAAATACACAGGTATGAAATACATATCTAACACCTGGAATGCGATCTCACTGTGGAAGGGAAGCAAAGAGGCAGAGATCAAGAACTCACCGCGGAACAGGTTGTTACAAACTTTGCCATTGACTTGCGACTTACAAGTGCTCTGAAGGGAAGCGAACTCCTCTTTGCATTGAAATTCTGCATGGCGGCAGACAATGGCGTGCGCGCGAATGGCTGTGGCCATTGAGGTTATGGCATCGCCTAGGCGACGCCTAGGCGTCGCGGCGGTGTTGGGTGGACACCATGGACGTTCGCCTTGACTTGGGAGGGAGGAGGCGGCTGCGCTAGCAGAGAGGACGGCCAAGGGAGGAGACGACGGGGGGAGGAGTCGACGGGGAGGGGAGGCGGGGGGAGGAGGCACTGGGGAGGGGAGGAGGTGCTGGGGTGGGAGGCACCAGGAAGGGAGGCGGCGGCAGGGAGAGGAGGCGGCGGACAGGGGAGACGGCGGTGGGGAGAGGAGGTGGCAGACGGGGGAGGAGTCGCGCCTGGGAGAGACGGGGTCACGGGAGAGAGAGGAGGTCGGGAGAGACAGAGAGAGAGAGAGAGAGAGAGGTTATGAGGGGAGGCGAGATAGAGTCTGGCTTTGTGTTTAGATGGGAAACCATATGCATGTATAGGTAACATGCTATAGCGTGCGTATGGCGTTTGCCGTGGCATCGTGTAGGCATCTAGGCGCCTCTTGGGCGCCATGGTCGCCAGTTACGCCGTGACAACCATGGCAGTGGCCGACATGTTTATTGCTGGGGTGCGCGTGCAATGCCTAGCTGCTAGTGTGTCCAGCAGGCCCGCAAGTGACATGATGCTGATTTGCATGTATTTGCTCCAATCAAGCTATGAGAATGAGCTATCAATTTCAGTCAAAGATGAAATCGAGATGGAGAATTTGGGGAGCTTGGCCGCTTGGGTGGAAGCAGTCTGGACTTGGACAAGGCATGAAGAAGAAAGAGAAACATGTTGTATTTGGCGGCGGGGCCATAAAACAAGGATGGTTGGATCAAGATGGATTGTTTATATCATGGGTGCTGCATACTGTGACTTACCTTCAGCACATTACAGGAGTGACTCCCTATTTTACTATAGTCACAGTGGTCGATCACTACTGTTTTGACATAATTTACCAAGTTATCTGTGGCAACTTCTGGGATTTAATACCAGTTGCTTCAACAGAAAGGATATGTAGTCTCAAAGATCTCATTCTGCCCCTCTCCCATCTGTGTCCTGCTTTTAGTATTGTTGCCGGGAGAGAAGGAGAAATCACGTCATCTTCTGCCATAGAGGACACTCGGCATATTTTGTCTAGGGATCTAACAATAGGAGACTAGGGTATAGAATAGTGTTCTTATTAATAGAAAATGCCATTTGCACATTCCACAGCTGGTAGTGCAAGCAGTGTCTTGCAATGGAGTTTACCAGGTCTAGTTTGCAATGAAATAATTTTGTTTCACCTGTTTTTGGATAGTTCAAATATTATTCTGCAGCATTCTTTCTATGAATTCATTTTGCAGCATTCTTTAGTATAGCTTCATAAGGATGGTAGGTGAATTACTTCGAAAGGTACTTAAGGAAAAAAAAGAAAAAAGACACGCTCCAAATTTGGTGAAAAACTTAAAAATATTTTCTAGATTACAAGTTTGCAACCATCAGTTATAACTTTGAAAACATTGCAAGTATAATGTATGGTTTTGATTTGAACAAAAAAGTGATGAGACTGGTTATTATTCCTTTATAATTCGGATATTCACTGTCCTATTATTCGTAACAGTTTGGAGTAATAATAACTTGTAGTATACTTCTATTTTGACTTTCTTCCTAGGTACTTTCCATACCGACTTTTTCCTAGGTTTGCAGTGGTTTTCCGCTGAGCACCATTTGTTCTCTCTTTTTATATACAGCCTCCCAAGTTCCTTTGTTTTTTTCAATCATAGGATAACAGTCACTATACATGTTCTTTAAAATAGCTTGAAAAGACTTTAATACTGGTTGCTATAGTAAATCTATCCTCTCAGTGGGAAAATGTTTCCATTGAGATTTAGAACACATTGTGCCTGCATGTAAAAAGTGATGGTACAGCCCACCAGGCAGCACAAGTGCACAACTGTCGCACCAGTAAGTTTTGTGGAGTGTTGGTGCAACATAACCGCGTATTTCATTATGTATACTCGACAACCATGGTACCAAATGAAGTCACACAAGGTGGCTTTTTTTCCCCACGCGAAACTACTAATTAAGACTGACGGTTCAGCCGGAATAAAACAGAGCCTTGTTCAGTCCAGACGAACTATTAGATCATCCAGGAAAAAACCAGGTCAAATAATTTTTTTATTTGAAGTGCTCCAGGTGGGATTCAATGCCAAAACTTCTCCTTCGGAGTTTAACAGGACAACCAACCCACTTACTAGGCTAGTACGCAGGCAGTCCGAGTAAGGGATTTTTACCTGATGGGTCAATTATAGAGTTTGCATGCTTTGTGGGCTCAATTTGTATATAATATTAGCATTGATAATGACCTTTTACGTTACATCACCATATGTGCATCCACCCCCTGCACACAGGTTTTGTTGTAAAGTGATGTTTGTTTGTTATACTAGCATACAAAACATGGGTAACAATTAAGTTCCGAATTAAAATCTATCATGAAATATTAAAGTATTATATTGAAGGACTATTGCTTGATATACGTGATAGGGTGGGGTAGCACCAATTGAAGAGAAGCTTGTCCAACATCGCTTGAGATGGTTCGGACATCTTCAACGACATCCCCCTTGGACCGTCAGTACGCCAAGGCGACGCCTTAGCGACGCCGTGACTGTGACAACCATGATGCATAGTACCGTTGATATGCTTCTCTGCATGGGCGGATCCACCTTAAGTCATGGGTATTCAATCGAATACCCAAAAATTTTAGGAAAAAACCACTATATACAAGATATATTATACGTATATACACACTAGTAGTTATGCTAAATTCATTTTGTTCACACCCAGTTAGCCTAAATTGATGTCATATCCTTTTAGCTCATTTCCCCCTCCCATTGACACTGGCCCAAACCCACTGTCATCCTGTTCATACCCAGTTGTGAGACCGTGTCTCACTCAGTCTCTGCTCTCTTCATCTAGCGTCTAATCGTCTCTCCATCTCTCGGCACTCGGCTAGTGCCTAGCGGCAGTAGGTGTTTGTGCCCCTGGTTCTGGTCTTCTGGAGGTAGCGTAGGCGGCAAGGGGGCTAGAGGCTACGCAGGTGGCAGGAGCGCTGGAGGTCGGAGTGGCCACTGGCCAACCAGGCACTGCTGCACTAGGGCCTGCATCACTGGGGCAGGTTCGTCCTCTCCGACCCGGTGACCCCCATACTATAGAATCTAGATGCGTAAATGGTAGATCTGCTCTGCTTGTGTGCCCCTAGAGTTTGTAGTTTTGTACTTCCGAGCTAAGTGGATGATAGATCCATAGATGACTGAATAGATGTGAATTTAGTATATGTTTCTTCTTTGTTTCACTTTCGGTGCTTAGATTTTGTTTAGATGCGGTGGATTACTGTATTTGGCTCAGTTATCTTTAAATTAGTGATTATGCCTTATGAATCGAAATCTATGTTCTCTACATCTTTAAATCTGAGTAGTCTATATCTATATACCAAGTATTTCAGAGGTATGAGCTACGGAGTTTCATGTCATACCTTCATCTAAACACTTTGCTGTGAATCTATAAAATAAGATCCTTAGCAGTAGACAAATTATTGCTTATGAATTATTAAAATACATATTTTCCACCTCTTACCTGTGATTCTGTGAACAAATACCAAGTATTTCATAAGTGCGAACAAATAGTTTCAAGTCAGTTTTCACTATCCTAATATGAATAATAAATATAGATAGTTTCAGAAGGGACAATAGGAGCTAAGTGGAATTGCATATTAGTGGAACTAATTGTAATCTTTTAATCGGGTCCAAGGCACAAATAATCGTCGAGTTAATTTGTGATTTTTAATTATTTTTTAATTTCTTTATATTATTTGAGACGTTGTCTCTAATATGAACATTTCTACTTTAATTTTCGCAATTGTAGACTTTTATGTTTTCTATTAGATAATATTTTTGTAACTTCGAATACCCATTCTGAAATTTCTGGATCCGCCCCTGCTTCTCTGGGACCTTTTCTTTTATCTATTTGTTTGGCTTCGTCATTTTGCTCATTCTCATTACTGTACTGATTACGTTACAGCCTTAGTTCATTGCAATATTAGGGGAAATGTAGTCGTAAGAAGTGTGGTTTGTTGAAGTGCCACATTTTTTTAGCAATGATGAATAAAATGAATCATATGATGATGCAGGAAGGTTATACGACCATTGCATGGACTGCGAGTTAAAACTCTTCACGAAGCACAGCTTACTGTACTCGAAGAGAAGATACAGCACGGGTTACATGGAGTATGTGGTGTGATTGTGGAGAAGGTATGCATCTTTTATCTGTTGCACTTCTCTCTTGCGTTGATGTCAGTGAAATTGGGACCTTCCTAATTCAATGTTGTTGGTGCAATCTTTTATGGTATGGCCATGGAATACAAAAGGTTATTGTCTTTGAATGTAAGACGTAATTGGCCTGTCTTGTTGTGAATGGATTGCTTTTCTTTTTTGTGCTTGTTTTGCAGGTAGAAGTACCATCAGCTGAACATTCTGAGATAAGGGTTGGGGACATTATTACTCATGTTGATGGTGTACCTTTCTCCAACGCTGCAGAGGTATATATCTTTTTAACCACGTTTATTATGAGCATGAAGAACACAATGAAGAATTAGATGCCATGTCCAAGATTCCAAGTAATTTAAATTAAATGAACATGCGCGCGCACACGATTTCCAGTAAGCAGTCATAACTGTCTGGACTTAAATCCTTGGTCTGAAGACAAATGTTTTTGAATAACATCTATTTGATGTACTAGCTGGGTGGCATACTGCTGGATAGGTGTGGTAAGCAGATGCTGGACAGAGAGAAATCGAACCTGTCAGAGGACTGCAACCAGATGGCAACAGTGATAAGCTTCAAGGTTTGGTCTAAATAAGTGCATTAAGTTTTTGTTATGATTCTGCTAACATTCTAATTGCAGCTTCTTGTTTGTAATATCCAATCCAGTTTCGTGTGAAAACATTTAGAGGTGGTAAATCTGAAACAACCACCAGAACAATCAACGTTGACAAGTTTACTCCTAGCGGACTTAACAGGTAATTTAGTAGAAACTAGAAAATGTAGTTTTTTAGTATCTAATGTATTGACTTTGTTAGTTTGTGTGCTCACAGGTGGCCGCTTCCAAGGAAAATTATTGACCTGCGAAAAGCTTATGGTGTTACATTCGACGAACAGTGGTATACGATAGAAGTTTAGGGAAGTGCCGTGCTTTTTGCAAAATTTCCTCATCATGAACGCTAGTTATATGTTTTGTTTTAAGGTGGAATCCCTTCTGGTGTGAATTATCGACCAAAGGGTTCCACATTAATTTAAGCTTGGCACTGAGGGTGCTTGAATAGTAGAATTGATAGTAGAATTAATTTAATATCACCTTTTCACAGCTGATGATGGTGCTTGACACCATGTAGCGGCCTGGGGTCAATTGCTGTCTCCGTTTGGACGAGACATGGCGATTGTAACATTCTTCTTTGTTTTTATCCTTGTACTCCATATCATGTGATCACCATGTCAGACCGATTAATGGTTTTCCCCCTTCCATGGGAACCATCTTTCCAAAAAAAAGAATCTCATTCAAGACCTCAAGACCGTAGGGTCATGACGGCAAGTTTACATGTTAAAACAAGCGAAAATGATAGTGGTGGTGGACTGGTGGTGGTGGTGGGGTTGGAATATAAAATGGCAACGAAGCATGGATCCAAGTATCCATAAATACATACTAGTAAAGAACAAAAAAAAAACGATAAATGGAGTCAGGAATAGCAGGTACAATAAGGCTTAGTCAGCAGGCTATACCAAATATAATATCAACCAAATCTTACGTGGCAAAGAGAGAAAGGAAGAGAGAGAAAGAAGCTGGCTACTAAATTACAGCTAGCTATAGCACGTAAAAATATGCATTTCACTCTCTTACACGTGGGGCCAAATAGTTATTGTAATAGCTACCTTATTGTATGAACTATTTTTTTGAAGGCTATAGATGAAATGGACAAGTATTATAGCCACTAGTTGGCTATACTATTGTACTTACTCTAAGCAGTCTATACCACATCAAAAGGCATTCTTCACACCCTTGAAGTGGTGGGGACGGTGTCATTCGGCCAACAAGTCTCATAATGATCACTAACACACAGATGCCATACAGTACCACATGAAAGAAATTCTTCGTACGCTTGCCCCCAGATGTATCCTCCATCCGAACCTTTTACAACATGCCCATCTTTATTCCACACCACTTCCCTAGTTGGATAACACTGTCGATAATGTAACCATGCATTAGTACAAACCATTCCATAATATGTATGGTAGCTGATCGATACGAAGGTGAAAGGAAGAAGTCTGCTTTACACCTCTCAGTTTATGACTCGAGTCCGAAAATTACACTCAAACCACAAAACTGTTCACTTTAGACCTCTAAACTCTCAGCAACACTTAATAAAAAAATTGGTGTGGCCCACCTATCATGCCATCTTCCTCTTTCTCTACCTTCATTCTTTATCTTTCGCGCTCTCTCTGCTCTCCCACCTCGCCGAGCTCAACCGGCCGCTGCGAGCCCATGACGACTTCATCTTCCTCTCCATCTCTCTTTCTCAGTTTGCCCCGTCTCGCTGCCGCCGAACCCCACCGATGTTGCTCAGCCCCACCGACCCGATAGAATTGTTAAAATAGTTTTAGGGTAAGGAGAAATCGTGGAAAGCCACGAGATAGTTGGACTCCATGACCTTACTCTAGGGTGGAGGCTTGAGCAGAGGGGTGGTAGTGCCGTTGAGCAAAGATAGTTGGGAATGTGATTGGTTGCCTCAAGTAAAATGTAAGGACAAGAGTCTTATGCTGAGTAAAGAACATAATGATTGCTCAACACATGTGTTAATTTGTCAACTTTAGTCCAGTAGCTATTCAACTCGATTGAATCCCTACAGGAGACTTGAAGTGTGGATGATGGAGAGTTGGTATGCGGAATGGTAAAACCATACTTAACAACGATAGAGGTCACTCAGGGCGGACCGAAGGGTTAGGTTTAGCCAGTTAAACCGTACCTGAGTAGATCTACTGGGTAGAGCCTACATAAAGAATTGAGCAATGAAAAACTTTGTTTTCTCAATTTAGTTGCACGCTAGCTGAATAAATGGTATTCGAATATGCCGTGCTTCCGGCAAATAAAGCTGTGTTTAATGGGTGATTCTAACAGTGAGGCATAAGTAGATTTCATTATGATTTAATCTGAGTATGCTGAGTAATTAATTGTTGAAAGAAACCCCCTTAATCTTAAGAAGTTTGTTCTTTGATTTTCTATTTAAAAATGTTTACAAATAAAGTTGCATCCACTCAATTTAATAGAACCAGTATAATTCCCTCCTTTGAATATACAGAAGATCAATGGAAATGCAATAGTAACTTAGGATTTACTCTTGTGACTTGCTAGGTATGATTGTACTCATTACTTGCTTAACAATATACAGAAGATCAATGGAAATGTGATGATCAGGCTGTTGATTAAACTCAAGAAGAACATTACTACGTAAAAGATGACTGATTTTAGGTCTTAGTCGCGCTCAAGTTTTCCTGTGGAACCTTATTTTGTATTGTAAGATAATTTTGGGATTGCATACTCGCTGCATTAAAACTAGGTTGTTAAACTATATCTTTGTAATAATGTTGTATCTTTTGTTATAAGTATATGTTGTTGTGGTACACACTCATGTACAATACTCCGCAACTGAACAACCCTGAGTAGTTGCGGGAATGATTAGAGCCTCCAGAAATGGAGGCGTTATATCAATGATCATCCTTTAGCCTGTGTGATTCACAGTAGAGAGGAAAGAGAGGGGCACCGCATTTTACGACCGGAGCAAGCTGGCCCTGCTGCACATGAGGAAGAACGGAAGGGTCAGGGAACAAGTGCAAAATGGTCTATCTACGCTCTTAACTGTAGTCACTCATATTTGCCCTAATGGAGTAGTGGCATGGCGAAAGAGGGAAGTGTAAAAAAATTCAGTGATAGAAAAGAGAACAAGGCTTCCCGTAGTGCCCTATGGAGATTTTTTTTTCTCCGTTCTTTCTGGTCCATGTCAATGTCATCATAAACTACAAGAACACCAAGTTCAGCTCAAGCTAACTAGCTAAGAAACCCCGTCGGTTTCGACTTCGTCTTTAATACCAAAAAGGCTATTAGTATATAAATATTAGAGAGACTATTATAATTTGTACGGAAGATTATTAAAATAAAGAAAATTTTTGGATTGTTCTCCCTTTCATATCTTTATTCATTGCTCATCTAATTTGCTATTGCTAATTGCTTATGTTATTCTTGCTTTCTAGTTATGTTGATTGGTTATTAGAGTGCTTGGTATTATTAGTTTCTCAACACTATTGCTTGGTATCATTAGTTTCTCAACACTTCTTTTTATTGCACTATTACGGAGGAATCACGTCCCAGTGGTTGTCCTGTGCCATCTGGATTTCAGGGTGACTTGCATTCCATTTTCGGATTCATCTTCTTCCCTCCCCCTCTTTCTTTTCGTATTGTTCTGAAGTGTTAGCATGTTTACTTCCTCCTTTATTGTTAGTTGGCTGATGCCTGGGTTCCCCCCAGGCTATTTGTCACCTGTTTACTTCCCCTATTTATTGCTAGTCGGCTGATGCCTAGGATTCTCCCCTGGCTGTTGCCTGTGTACTTTCCTCTATCTCCTCTGTTAGTTTAGCTCCTCTATAAATCCCTGTAATCATGGTTTACTATTTTATAATCAATATATAGCTAGTTCATCCTCTATCATGGTATCAGAGCGATGGTGCGCGCAGGGGGCTCCGGTGGAGCTGGAGTAGCGGGAGGGGCGCCATAATGCTCCACCAAGGGAGCCAAGGACCCGAAGATGAGAGTAGGAGGGATGAGAGCCGAACAGGGCGAAGTGAGGAGTGGCAAACTTCAGAGTTTTGGTGGGAAGGCGGTTTAGTAAGTAAGTGGCAGTGTGAAGGCCTTCAACCCAGTAGGAAGCAGGCAAGGAAGCTTGGAAGAGAAGGGAACGCACAATGTTGTTAATGGAGCGAAGAATGCGTTCGGCCTTGCCATTTTGGGAGGAGGTGTAGGGACAAGACATTCGGAGAAGAGCGCCGTGAGTGAGGAAGAAAGAGCGAGTAGAAGAATTGTCAAATTCACGTCCATTATCACACTGGACGCTTTTGATGGTGCAGCCAAATTGAGTGGTCACATAGGAAAAGAAATTTGCCAAAGTAGAAAAAGTCTCGGAGAGGGTGCCATGGAGGAAGGCATTCTTCACATCTAGTTGATGAATAGGCCAATGCTGCGAGAGAGCCAAACAGAGGAGTATGCTGCTCTTCTGTCCAACAACACGTGGGATCTTGCAACAAGAATTCTCCATGAAAGACCTTGGTCCTTTGCATCACTTTCTGGGGATTTCAGTGAAGCAGCACTCAGGTGGTCTCTTCCTATCACAACAGCAGTACACCATGGACATCCTCCAACGTGCTGGCATGACTGATTGCAAACCGTGTAGCACACCAGTTGACACTCACGCCAAAGTTTCTGCTACTGATGGCACCCCTGTCACTGATCCTACACACTATCGCAGTCTTACTGGAGCCCTCCAATACCTTACTTTTACCCGGCCAGATATTGCTTACGCTGTTCAACAAGTGTGCCTTCACATGCATGATCCTCGAGAACCTCACTTGGCTGCTGTTAAGAGGATTCTCCGGTATCTTCAGGGAACTGTCAGTCATGGTTTCCACCTTCAGCCCTCCACTCCTTCAGAATTAGTGGTCTATACTGATGCCGACTGGGCTGGGTGTCCTGACACTCGCCGCTCTACTTCGGGCTATGCTGTGTTTCTTGGCGCCAATCTGATTTCTTGGTCTTCCAAACGCCAAAACACAGTCTCCCGTTCAAGCGCTGAAGCAGAATACCGGGCTGTGGCAAATGGAGTTGCTGAAACCTGCTGGCTCCGCCAACTTCTACAGGAACTGCATGCTCCGCTGCCTCGGAGCACACTGGTCTACTGTGACAACATCAGTGCAGTCTATTTGTCCACCAATCCCGTGCAACATCAACGCACGAAGCATGTCGAGATTGATCTCCACTTCGTTCGCGAACGGGTCGCCATTGGTGATGTTCGTGTTCTTCACGTACCAACGACGTCCCAATTTGCTGACATCTTCACCAAAGGGCTTCCCACCTCTGTGTTTCAAGATTTTTGTTCCAGTCTTCATATCAGCGGACCTGCCGATTCGACTGCGGGGGGGTGTTAGCATGTTTACTTCCTCCTTTATTGTTAGTTGGCTTATGCAGGTTCCCCAGTATGCATCACCGCTTACTTCCCTATTTATTGCTAGTCGGTGATGCAGGATTCTCCCCGGCCGTTGCTGTGTACTTTCCTCTATCTCCTCTGTTAGTTTAGCTCCTCTATAAATCCCTGTAATCATGGTTTACTATCTTATAATCAATATATAGCTAGTTCATCCTCTATCATGAAGCTTTATTATACTAGCACCTAAAAATTGTGGCATATCATGTTTCTTGGACTAGATGGCATGCGTTTGGTTAATACTTTTGAAGAAAAACGTGGATGGTTCCAGTGAAGAACACGTTATAATTAAATCAATTGCTTTAACAGTATCTCAGTTGTCTCACTCTTTTCGTTCAAGGGTAGAACTTTTTGCTCCGCGTTATCTTGTTTTTTATAAAAAAAAGTTCCTTACGGGATCTCTATTTTGGTTTTTCACCATCATTAAACAATGAGACTGTTCTAGAGGTGGCCCCCACCTAAGCCTAGCTGACCTATTAGAAGATTGTAAAGCCCAAAATGGGACATGTATAATGGCATGAATACCCCTGAGAGGGATGCTTAAGTATAAGGGCATAATTGTAAAACACTCCCCATGTGGATATATGTATACCACCCAGGCCATGAGGGAAACCCTAAGCATTGCTCACCTAACTCTCCACTACCATACCTCTCTCTCTCTGTTTAGTCTGTAACCACAACAGTTGGCGCTCTCCGTGGGGACGACAAGAGCAAGCTCTAAGATCTGAAGAAGGATGGTTCCGAAGAAAAGCTTCATCGTCGACGGCGGCGAAGAAGAAGAAGGGCGCGACGGAGCCCCGCGTTAGCACCAGGGCTTCGGCGTCGGCGATCGCGAGCGCGGACGTCGGCGCGGGTGCGGTGGCTGCGAACATCGACGCTCATGGCGCGGTGACCGACCCCGCTTCACGCGCGACGGTCGATCCCACTGCTGGTGCGACGGTCGACACCGGCAACACCGACCGGGTTGTCGGAAGCAGTGACGCTGATGCCCATGCCGGCACGGCCACGATGCAACCGGGTGCGCCAGTAGCCCCAGCCGCAGTAACGGTAGAGAGTGCTCTGCTGATGGCCATCGGCACGCTCTAGCGGGAGATGGTGGACCTTCGCGGAGCCGTGCGGGACATACAAGAGGCTCGGAGCCAGCAGACCCCACCGATGGTCGTACCGGAGCCCACGCCGGAACGGGCGGACAGCCGTGAGGCTCCTACGTCCAGCCGCGTCCCACTGCGACGTGTGGACCCGGAGTCCCCCCTCTCCACAGGCCTACAACAGTCGACATGCCCGAAGGGCTTCAAGTTCCCCAGTGCCGTCGAACCATACAAGGGCGACACGGACCCTCGGGAGTTCGTGCGTGTGTACGAGACCGCCATCGAAGCGGCAGGCGGAGACAACACCACCAAGGCGAAGGGGCTCCCCCTCGCGCTACAAGGAGTAACGCTTTCCTGATATTTTACCATAGAGCCGAACTCCATCTACGCGTGGGAGCAGATCCGCGACCGCCTTTACAACAACTTCCAAGGGAACTACATCGAGCGCGTCGACGCGGATCAGCTCTTCGCCGTCAAGCAAAAACCTTCAGAAAAACTGCGGGGGTACTTCAAGCGCTTTGCTAAGGTACGCTGCCAAGTTAAGGACATCAACGAGACAACCATTATCAATGCAGTTGTACAAGGCCTCCGTCCAGGACCGTTGACCGAGTACAACGCGCGCAAGCCAATTAAGACGATCGCGAAGCTCTTCGACAAGATGGAAGAGTATGCGCGAGCGGAGGAGGACATGCGGCGGCACAAGGGCACGACTCCGACACCAATCAGGTGGAGAACTCGTCGCAAAAAGGAGACTGCTAGCAGAGGACCACTCCCCGATACGCAAGCACAAGCAAGGGTCTCCGACAGACGCTAGGCGCAACCAGGGCGCACCGAGTGGCAAGCCCAGGCCCAAGTGCACCCCAGCGCAGGCCCCAGAAGACTTGACACGTGTTTGATATAGAAGATGCCTCCGACGACACCGCCCCCGGTCCTTATGAGCAGGGCTGCGGACGTTGGGGACGGGGACGCAGTCGTGCTCATGATGATAGGCCCCGCGCAGAGCAGGAGAACCAGGCTCGCGACGTATGGTGCGAGGTGCACAGCCGTGGCGACCACTCCACGCGGGCATGCACCGCCATCGCAGCACTACGTCAGCACGCCGATAGGGACAAAACCATGGCGGCAGCGCCCCTCGCCATAGCCCACGTGCAGCTCCCCCAAGAAGGCCTCCCGCAAATTCAAGACCCGAAGGAAGCCCAGCGGCGGATCATAAACATCATCTCTGGGGGCTCCGCGCAGGAGTCCTCGGCGCTAGCGCCGCCGGGTTGGATGCAGCGCGAGATTACCTTCACGTCTGCTGACGCCGAAGGCGTGGAGTATCTCACCATGACCCCCTGGTCATCAAGGCCGCCATCGCAGGATATGACGTCAAACGCATCCGGGTTGATGGAGGCAGCTCCGCGAACATCTTATTCGCGGCGGCCTTCGGCCAGATGGAGATCCCTCTGACTCGGCTGGTCCCCCCGAGGACCCCGCTGCAGGGCTTTGGAGGACAGCCGCTGAATGCGTTGGGTCAGGTACGCCTCCAAATCTCCTTTGGCAAGGGCGACAGCGCAGGGGGTTCATCTGCGTAGGCAGCAGCGAATTCCCCCTTGGTCTGGAAGGCTTCCTCATCAAGCTCCGAAACCTCGGCGAAGCCACCCTCCACCTTGAACCCCCTCTTCGAAGGGGGGGGGGTGATTGTATCCAGGGGTGTTTCACCCTTGAGGACTGTGGCGACGTCTCCTCGACTGCCTCTACGGCCGCGACGACCGGAGCAGGCAGCAATCCCTCGGCGGCTGGTGCAGGCGACGAAGCCTCGTCCTCCAGAACGCCGTGCCGTGGCCTATCTCCCCGGCGCCGCCAGAAGCCCCCTCAATGGGGGCAGTATGTTCCTCCGAGCCAGCGGGCTCGGACCCAGCGCCGGTTGTACCCTCGGTTTTGGTGGTGCCCACCGGAGATACTGCCGACGGGCTGGATGCGGCAGCGACAGACCAAGCCCTGCGTCGGAAAGGAGACGCCCCGCCCGGCGCCGGCGTTGCACGCTCTGGCACGGGGATGTCCAGGGCTTCGCATACCCGGTTTATCCACCCCAGCTTCGCCGAGGCGGTCGCGGCTTCGCGCAGCTCGTGCTCCTTGGCCGTGTATGGCCCAAGGAATGCAACTACTGCATGCTCCGCATCCACCAACCGGGACCCTGCACACAAAAAGTGAGGCATTGTTCACAAGAGGTCGCATGCATACACATGCGTACGTAGCCTATGGCCGAAGAACTTACAAGGATCGGAGGGCTTCGGAAGGGAAGATACTACCGGATGAACGCCATCTCGCCAAGTGCGGCCTCGCTCGTACTTCCACAAGCCGGAAAGCGGCGACACCCCGTACATAGTAAACTCTTCGGCGGGGTCGCGCATGCTGAACCGGAGGGCGATACCGGCAAGCCTCCGCGCCCTCTGCTCGTCGCTGTCCTTCGGCCTCACCCCTGGCTAGCTGTTGAAGCATATTGGCTGTCCTCGGCACCGAAGGCCGCTGGTGCTCGTCACGCAGTGGTAAAACCACCGTCGCATCCAGCCGGACTCCCACTTCCCTCGCGTCGCCAGCGAAGGGAAGAGCTTCGCGCATTGTGACCTCAATACGAAATTGACACTACCGAAGTTAGATAGCGCCCCACCTTCGACCCTCTTTGGCTGGCAGCGCGCGTCGTGAAGAAGGGCGAACATGTTCGCGTTGGGACGAATGCCTTCTGTTCGTGCCGCCCAGACATAAATAGCAAGGCGAACTATCGCGTTCGGGGTCAGCTGTGCCAGCTCCAACCCGTAAGCCCGCAGGACCTCACCGATGAAGAGTGTTGAGGGCATCCAAAGCCCAGCCTCAAAAAACACAACGAAGACAATCGCCTCCGACTCCTCAGGGTGCGGCTCCGTCTCGTCACGGGCAGGCAGGCGAACCCAGGCATGGGCTAAAAGGAAAATAGTCCACTTTATCTAAACAAACCTTATTGCATAAGGACTATTATCTCATTTGAAGTCCACATAGAATATACAATTTGTTGTCTAACAATTTGATATATTCAATCTTTTATTTCTCAAAATTTGGGTTGTCATCAATTACCAAAAAGGGGGAGATTGAAAGCATCTAGGCCCCTAAAAAGGATTTTGGTAATTAATGAAATTAAGAGAATATGGAATATGGGACTAACGTGTTTTAATGAGTATGCGAAAAGTTAGTCCACACACATGAGCGACAAGATGCAAGCCAAAGGATACGCGTGAAAATCAAATTAGCTCAAGACAAAGGTATACTTAGAATAGGACCCCTTTTGAATTTTACCGGTCTTAGGTGAATGGTGGAAGACCGGATTATAGGATAGATGATCGTACCATCAAGGGGGATCTTGGCTAAGTAGCTTGAATACTTATCTCATGTGCCAAATGGTTTTGTCTTAAAACTTGCATCCTTTAAAGAAATCTAGCTTTCAAAAGAAATCTGTGCTCTGTCTGGAAGAGCGGTAGTACCGCAGTTTTGAACGTCGGAACTACCGGAAAGCGGAAGTTCTGCAACCAAAATGCGGTAGTACCGGCCAGCGGAAGATCCGGTTTAGGAGCGGATCAATATTTCCAGAGAGCACCCTTGGCTCATTCCAAAGTCTTGCGGGAACGGAAGTACCGGCTGTTTGAACGCCGGTACTACCGCTGCGAGCGGTAGTACCGCATCCTAAAGCGGTACTTCCGGATCCCGGAAGATCCGGAGGGAGAGCGGATCAACTTTTCCAGAGAGCGCCCTCCGGATGAAGCCTGGATTTATCTGGAGCGGAAGTACCGGCTATTTCAACGCCGGAACTACCGCTGCATGCGGTAGTTCCGCTACTCAGAGCGGTACTTCCGAGTCCGAAGATCGACTTGAGCGCGATGCATTTTTCGAGAGCGCCAAATATGGGACCCTTTGGAGTTTGGCTGGAGCGGTAGTACCGCGCCGACTTTGCGGAACTACCGGGTAGCGGTAGTACCGCAAATATCAACGGCGGTAGTACCGCCGCGCGAATCCAACGGCCACCGCAGACGCGTCGACATAGCCGTTCGCGCGAAGATTTGGTAGCGGTAGTACCGGTCCTTGGGAGCGGTAGTACCGCTCGACCAGAAAATTTTCTGGAAACTGGGTCAAACGGCTAGTTTTGGTTGGTGGAGGCTATAAATACCCCCACCACTGCTCAAGGGCAGATGTTAGAGACTCATTGCATATTTCTCAAGCCCAAGTGCATTCATTTCACCTCAATTCTCTCTTTGCACATCAAAGTGAGGTGGTTGAGCATTTAGTGCTAGATTTCAATTGCAAATCCATTTGGCACTAGGATTGCATTCAAGTGAACACCGGGATCTTTTACTCTTAGTGCTTGCCGGCACTTGGACGATCCGGTGGAAGTTGGCTCGGTGATCTTCTCAAGGAGGTTGTGAGAAGACCCGGCAAATTGTGAAGGTTGGAGCTCGCCTACCCGGAGTGGGGAAGAGCTACATTAGTGATCGAGGTGCTTGGCTCAATTTGTGGAGCCGGTCCGATTCGTCCGGGCTTACCTCAACGTGGACTAGGGGAAACCGGCAAGTTTCCGATTACCACGGTAAAACATCGGTTGTGTCTCTTGTCTCTTTAGCTCTTGTGTATTTGCTTCTTTATGCTTATTTGATTATTTAGAGCTAAATTGTTGACTAGAATTGCATAGGATTGATTGCTTTACATCATTGTCATTTAAATTGTGGAGAATTAATCAAGTAAACAAGAAAAGTTTAAAAACCTCCTATTCACCCCCCCTCTAGTCGGTATCCTTGATCCTACAAGTGGTATCAGAGTTTGGTCTCTCACATTTAGACTTAACCGTCTAGAGAGAAAAGGATGGCTAGTGAGGGGATTGCGGTAGGAAAGGCACCTCTATTTGATGGCTCAAATTATGCTTATTGGAAGATTAGAATGTCAATTTATTTAAAGGCCATGAGTCCTAATATTTGGAAAATTGTAAATGATGGTTACGTCATGTCACTTGATCCCGATAACCCAACGGAACAAGATGGGCGTAACACTCATTTAGATGCCCAAGCCATGAATGCTCTCTTTGGAGCCTTAAACGCAGATGAATTCAATAGAGTGAGCAATCTTGAGATGGCTCACGCTATTTGGACCACCCTCTCGGAAATTCACGATGGGACATCCACGGTTAAGGAAGCAAAATTGCATCGGCTTAGGATTAAGTATGAGACATTCATAATGTTGCCCCATGAGGACATCAATGAGATGTACTCACGGCTAAACAACATTGTGAATGAGCTCAAAGGCCTTGGAACTAACCTCTCCGATCTTGATATTGTGAGAAAGATGCTTAGGGCTCTACCGGAGAAGTATGAGATGTTGGTGACACTCTTCCTCAACTCACCGGAGTTGGCTAGGATGACGCCAACACAACTCTTGGGTAATCTAATTACCAATGAGCTGTACAAGAAGGACAAGGAGGAGCTTTTGGAGCAATCTACCTCCAAAGGAAAGAAGATCACCGCCTTCAAGGCAAAGGCGGTGGCAAGTGAAGAGTCCGAAGATGAAGAAGAAGACTCCGAAGAAGAACTTGCTCTCCTTGTGAGAAGGATGAACAAGTTCATGAGAATACGCTCAAATCGAGGAGGAGGCTATGATAAAGGCAAGAAGTGGCAATCATCCTCCAAAACAAGTATAGCAACATCCGTTGCTATGAGTGCGATGAGAAGGGCATATAGCTTCTCAATGTCCCACAAAGAAGGATGATAAGGAGAAGTCATCCAAGAAGAAAGGCTATCAAGGCAAGAAGAAGCTTTTAAGAAGCTCCACAAAGACGGCAAAAATGAAGCCCACATTGGTGAGTGGGATTCCGATGCGGAATATTCGACTCGATTCTAGCGAGGATGAGTCTCCCAAGAAGAAGGAACTTGTCGGCATCGCCATCAAGGAAGCTCCATCGCTATTCTCCACTCCCACATGTCTTATGGCAAAAGGAGAAGGTAAAACTCTAGATGACGATGAACCCTCCTATGATGATTTGATGGACATGTTAGTAGAACTAAATGAATTTCTTGGAAAAGAAAAGTCAAAATTCAAGGTTTTGAAGAGGAGCACATAACTCTTCAAAAATCCTATGAGGAGCTAAAGGAAGCTCATGACTTGCATACAAATAAGTCTAGTATGAGTATTGACATATCTTGCAATATTTTGAATGAGATGCCTAGTGTAGAGAAAGTAACATCTAGCATGTCTACCTCTTGTGATGACTTACTTTCTATGCCATGTTCTTCTAAGATTGATTCATCTAATGCTTTATCTCATGTTCATGATGATATGCTAGTAGGTGAAAACCAAAATTTAAGAGAACAAGTTCTAAAATTGAATAAAAGTTTGGAAAGAGCATACAAGGGAAAAGACACCCTTGATAAATTGTTAAATACCCAAAGATGCTCTTTCAATAAGAAAGGACTTGGATACATTCCCAAGAAAGGTAAGAAACCGATATCCAAACCTCCAAGGTTTGTAAATGAGAATGGTAAGTATTGTACAAAATGCCGGAATGTAGGACATATGGTAAATGATTGTTCTAGAAATAGTGTGCATTCCATTGGCTTGTATGATTCTTGTTACATGCTTAAAAAATCTAAAAATGGAAATGTAATTGCTCATTTTATTGGCACCTCGATTTTGGGTACTAAAAGGAAATCCATTTGGGTGTCCAAAACCTTGGTTACTAACCTCCAAGGACCCAAACAAATTTGGGTACCTAAAAGAACTTGATTTTCTTTTGTAGGTGAACTATAAAACCGGTGGAAGGCATTGGGTGTTGGATAGTGGTTGCACTCAACACATGACCGGAGACCGGAAGATGTTCACCACCTTTGAGAGTGGAAGCAATGACAAGATCACCTTTGGAGACAATAGCAAAGGAAATGTATTGGGATTGGGTAAAATCGCTATCTCTAACGACCTTTCAATTTCTAATGTATCACTAGTTGAAACATTAAATTTCAATTTGCTATCCGTTGCTCAATTATGTGATCTAGGCTTAACATGCTCATTCTCAAAAGAAAATGTTGTAATCTCAAAAGACAATAATAATGAACTAGTCTTTAAAGGCTTTAGATTTGGGAATCTCTATTTGGTAGATTTTTCTTCAAATGATGCTTGTTTAAAAACTTGTTTAATTGCAAAAACTTCTTTGGGTTGGCTATGGCATAGGAGACTAGGTCATGTGGGTATGGTACAACTTAAAAAGCTTTTCAAACATGATCTAGTGATTGGCTTGAAAGATGTGAAGTTTGAGAAAAATCGACTTTGTAGTGCTTGTCAAGCCGGAAAACAAGTCGCTAGTTCTCACCCTTCCAAAAGTATCATGTCAACCTCTAGGCCATTGGAGCTCTTACACATGGATTTGTTTACTTCCGACAAGTTTTGGGCGGAAGCTATTAACACCGCTTGTCATGCCATAAATCGCCTTTACTTACATCCACTTTTGAAAAAGACTTCCTATGAGCTACTTGTTGGAAGGAGACCGAACATCTCTTACTTTAGAGTATTTGGTTGCAAATGCTATATTCTAAGAAAAGGTGTTCGGCTCTCAAATTTTCAAAGTCCTTGTGATGAAGGATTCCTTTTAGGGTATTCCTCAAATAGTAAAGCCTATAGGATCTTTAATAAAAATTCGGGATTAGTTGAAGAATCATGTGATGTACAATTCGATGAAACTAATGGCTCTCAAGAGGAGCAAGAAAATTTGGATGATGTAGGTGATGAAGGATTACGAAAAGCTATGGAAAACATGCAAATTAGAGACATCAAGCCAAATGAAGATCCATCTTCACCAAGCTCATCAAGACAAGTAGAGCCACCTACTTCATCTACCCTAAGCAATGTTCAAGTTGTTGAAGATGAGCAAAAAGATCAACAACAAAACAATCTCAAGATTCACAATGCGATTGCCAAGGATTATCCAATAAATCAAATATTGGGTGATGTGAGTAAGGGTGTTCAAACTCGCTCTAGAGTAGCTTCATTTTGTGAACATTACTCTTTTGTTTCTTCTCTTGAGCCTAAACTTGTAGATGAGGCTCTAGATGATCCGGATTGGGTAATGCCATGCATGAAGAATTAAACAACTTCGCTCAAAATGAAGTATGGACCTTGGTGGAAAGACCCGAAGAACACAATGTGATTGGCACCAAATGGGTCTTCCGAAACAAACAAGATGAGAATGACATTGTGGTAAGAAACAAGGCAAAGTTAGTAGCTCAAGGCTATACTCAAGTCGAAGGGTTAGACTATGATGAAACATTTGCACCCGTTGCTAGACTTGAGTCAATTAGAATCTTGCTTGTTTTTGCATCTAGCTTTGATATTAAATTATTTCAAATGGATGTTAAAAGTGCTTTCTTAAATGGAACAATCTCCGAACTTGTATTTGTTGAACAACCTCCGGGGTTCGAAGATCCTAAATGTCCTAATCATGTTTATAAACTTTCAAAGGCATTGTATGGTTTAAAACAAGCTCCTAGAGCTTGGTATGAACGACTTAGAAATTTCCTTGTTTCAAAGGGATTTAAAATTGGTAAGGTTGATACAACCTTATTCACAAAAATCATTGGTGATGATTTCTTTGTATGCCAAATTTATGTTGATGACATTATATTTGGTTCTACTAACCAAGAGTTTTGTGAAGAATTTGGTGATATGATGTCTAGGGAGTTTGAGATGTCCATGATAGGAGAATTAAGCTATTTTCTTGGACTTCAAATTAAGCAACGCAAAGATGGGACATTCATAAGTCAAACGAAGTATATTAAAGATCTTTTCAAAAAGTTTGGCATGGAAGATGCAAAGCCCATCAAGACACCAATGGCAACTAACGGGCATCTAGACCTCGACGAAGGAGGTAAGTCGGTAGATTCAAAGCTTTATAGATCCATGATTGGAAGTTTACTTTATCTTACCGCATCTAGGCCCGATATCATGTTTAGTGTATGCATGTGTGCTCGCTTTCAAGCTTCACCAAAAGAGTGTCATTTAAAAGCCGTAAAGAGAATCTTGAGATATTTGAAACACTCTCAAAATATAGGGCTTTGGTATCCCAAAGGTGCTAAATTCGACTTAATTGGATATTCGGATTCCGATTATGTGGGTTGCAAAGTGGATAGAAAAAGCACCTCGGGAAGTTGTCAATTTCTAGGTAGATCCTTAGTGTCTTGGTCCTCAAAGAAACAAAACTCCGTAGCACTCTCAACCGCCGGCCGAATATATTTCCACGGGAGTTGTTGTGCTCAATTATTATGGATGAGGCAAACATTGTTGGATTATGGAATAAACTTTGATAAAGTGCCTTTATTGTGTGACAATGAAAGTGCCGTGAAAATATCCAATAACCCACCCAACACTCAAGAACTAAGCACATAGATGTACGTCACCACTTCTTGAGGGACCATGTTAGTAAGGGAGATATTTGCATTAGCCACATCCGGACTGAAGACCAATTAGCGGATATATTCACCAAGCCATTAGATGAGAATCATTTTTGCAAGCTTAGGAGTGAATTAAATGTCTTGGATTACTCAAATGTTGCATAAATTTATGGTAAATTTAAATGCATGCTCTTAGAGGAAGCTTGAAAGGTTGTTTGAAATTATGTTTTTATGCAAAGGGTTTTGATTTATAAAAGGTAAAATGCTAAGGTATTTGAATATAATTCTATTTAATCCATAATGATCCTTAAAGACTTTAGTTGAATGCAAAAACTAGGGATCATCTGCATCTATAGTCCTATAGTTCAAATTCTGTGAAGTCTCAGAAAATGCGGAACTACCGCTGCCATCTGCGGTACTTCCGGGGAACGGTACTTCCGCCCCTGGAAGCGGTACTACCGCTTAGCGGTACTACCGGCCGCATCTGCGGTACTACCGGACTTGCACTTAAGGGGGAACAACCGCCCGAACCCGAGGGTCTACCTCTGTGGTCCCCTCTCCGTTTCCTCTCTTCGGTACTACCGCTCTCTCTCGTCCGCCCGAGCCTGTCCAACCCTCCTCTTTCTCTCTCTCCCACAAAGAACCACCCAAACCGCACCACAAATCGTCGGATCCAGTGGTGATTTCTTCGTTTCCTCAACTCAAATCAATTTCCCAGGGTTCAACTCCTCCGATTCTTAAGATGCCTAGAACAAGAGCTGCTTCCAAAAAGTCCTATGCCTCAGGGTGTTCCTCAAGTCCTCGTGCTCTTCCATCCCCTGAGGTGACTCAAAAGGCAGCCCAGGACAGAGGGAAGAGGCCTGCGTCAGCCCCTGAGTCTGACTCCGGATCTGAAACCGAGTCTGAGCATCCTATTCCTCCAAGCTCTCCCATGGAATCATCTGAAGAGGATATAGCTGGAAGGGAGTGTCTTGAAATTAATCTGAAAAAGATTTCGCCTGATGAGTATGCTCGCCTGCGTCACACCAACCAGTATGAGTTTCCATCAAACTCAATCAATCCACAATTCCATATCAAGTTCCAGGAGAAGATATTTGATGAGATGTATGGACCAGATCGCCAGTTTGCAGATCATAAATTCATCGACTGGGATCATATTGATGGTATTGACAAGTATGATGGAACTTTCCGATTATTCCAGACAGTCGGCCTCAATCAGCTTGTAGCACTAGGACGTGACTACAATGAGACCTTCATCCGCAGCTTTATGCTACAAGTGCATGTCTCTCCGCCTTGAACATGACTTGGATGACAAGATGTACCGATATGAGGCCACCAAGCATGACTTTGAGCTTGTCTTAAGGGCGGAACTAAGTGCTCATGAGAAGGTATATGACAAACCTGCTCTCAATCTCAACTGGATGCCATATATCCTTACTATAACACTGCGCAGAAAAATTCACGCTGGCAAGAATGTTGGACTTCAACCCATTCCCAGCTTGATCAATCGCATCATCAATCATACCATTCTTCCAAAAGGTGGTAACTATGATGCCATTCGAGGACATGTCTGGAATATCCTAGACTATATTATGAAGGGGGAGAAGTTTGATGTAGTGGATGTAATCATGAGGGAGATAGTTGCCTCCAAAAATGATCGCTTCAAGCGCATTAACTATGCACCCTATATCATGGCTTTGATTGACTCTAAGTTTCTCTATCGTGGAGGTCGCGGTGGTGTGCATAAGCCATACAAGCCAAGACCAGAGCCTCCCATTCCCACTAGTTTTCGCGCTAGACAGACGACAGCTCCAGGAGCAGGCTCATCATCTGGAGCAGCAGCAGCAGCAGGAGGAGGAGCAGCCACTCAGTCTCAGGAGCCTGGCCAGCCCACCCTTCAGCAGATCTACTCTTCTATGCTTGAGGGCTTCTCTACTCTCAACTCTAGGATGGATAGGGTGGATGAGCGTCTCGACTCCATTGACAGCAGTTTGACCTCGTTAGATGGTCGGGTTGCGGCTCTGAGCGCTCACCTCACCTCGTCGCTATGGTCGCCGCCAGAAACTGCTCATGATCCTCCGCAGCCCTCTCAGAGTTGACCTTTTTTTTGGTACTTGATGCCAAAGGGGGAGAATAATTTGGGGCTGGGCTAGATTACTTTTGGTATTTGGACCTATGGGCTTATCTACTATGTTTTCAATTATCTTTAATGGATGGATGTAATGAACTTATGTTTGGTGCTTGGATGTAATGAACCTTATGATCATGAGTTGATGATATTACTTAGTTGTCTATCTCTCATTGAATAACTTTGTCTTGTGCATCTTGTATAAAATGTCGTAATCTTTATCTATGCACATGTTTAGGGGGAGTCACACTCTCTCTTGGACGCTAAAAGGAAAATAGTCCACTTTATCTAAACAAACCTTATTGCATAAGGACTATTATCTCATTTGAAGTCCACATAGAATATACAATTTGTTGTCTAACAATTTGATATATTCAATCTTTTATTTCTCAAAATTTGGGTTGTCATCAATTACCAAAAAGGGGGAGATTGAAAGCATCTAGGCCCCTAAAAAGGATTTTGGTAATTAATGAAATTAAGAGAATATGGAATATGGGACTAACGTGTTTTAATGAGTATGCGAAAGGTTAGTCCACACACATGAGCGACAAGATGCAAGCCAAAGGATACGCGTGAAAATCAAATTGGCTCAAGACAAAGGTATACTTAGAATAGGACCCCTTTTGAATTTTACCGGTCTTAGGTGAATGGTGGAAGACCGGATTATAGGATAGATGATCGTACCATCAAGGGGGATCTTGGCTAAGTAGCTTGAATACTTATCTCATGTGCCAAATGGTTTTGTCTTAAAACTTGCATCATTTAAAGAAATCTAGCTTTCAAAAGAAATCTGTGCTCTGTCTGGAAGAGCGGTAGTACCGCAGTTTTGAACGTCGGAACTACCGGAAAGCGGAAGTTCCACAACCAAAATGCGGTAGTACCGGCCAGCGGAAGATCCGGTTTAGGAGCGGATCAATATTTCCAGAGAGCACCCTTGGCTCATTCCAAAGTCTTGCGAACGGAAGTACGGCTGTTTGAACGCCGGTACTACGGCGCGAGCGTAGTACCGCATCCTAAAGCGGTACTTCGGACCGGAAGATCCGGAGGATAGCGGATCAACTTTTCCAGAGAGCGCCCTCCGGATGAAGCCTGGATTTATCTGGAGCGAAAGTACCGGCTATTTCAACGCCGGAACTACCGCTGCATGCGGTAGTTCCGCTACTCAGAGCGGTACTTCCGGAGTCCGGAAGATCCGACTTCAGAGCGGATGCATTTTTCCAGAGAGCGCCAAATATGGGACCCTTTGGAGTTTGGCTGGAGCGGTAGTACCGCGCCGACTTTGCGGAACTACCGGGTAGCGGTAGTACCGCAAATATCAACGGCGGTAGTACCGCGCCGCCGAATCCAACGGTCACTGCAGACGTCTGACATAGCCGTTCTGGCGCGAAGATTTGGTAGCGGTAGTACCGGTCCTTGGGAGCGGTAGTACCGCTCGACCAGAAAATTTTCTGGAAACTGGGTCAAACGGCTAGTTTTGGTTGGTGGAGGCTATAAATACCCCACCACCGCCAAGGGCGATGTTAGAGACTCATTGCATATTTCTCAAGCCCAAGTGCATTCATTTCACCTCAATTCTCTCTTTGCACATCAAAGTGAGGTGGTTGAGCATTTAGTGCTAGATTTCAATTGCAAATCCATTTGGCACTAGGATTGCATTCAAGTGAACACCGGGATCTTTTACTCTTAGTGCTTGCCGGCACTTGGACGATCCGGTGGAAGTTGGCTCGGTGATCTTCTCAAGGAGGTTGTGAGAAGACCCGGCAAATTGTGAAGGTTGGAGCTCGCCTACCCGGAGTGGGGAAGAGCTACATTAGTGATCGAGGTGCTTGGCTCAATTTGTGGAGCCGGTCCGATTCGTCCGGGCTTACCTCAACGTGGACTAGGGGAAACCGGCAAGTTTCCGATTACCACGGTAAAACATCGGTTGTGTCTCTTGTCTTTTTAGCTCTTGTGTATTTGCTTCTTTATGCTTATTTGATTATTTAGAGCTAAATTGTTGACTAGAATTGCATAGGATTAATTGCTTTACATCATTGTCATTTAAATTGTGGAGAATTAATCAAGTAAACAAGAAAAGTTTAAAAACCTCCTATTCACCCCCCCTCTAGTCGGTATCCTTGATCCTACACACGGGAGCAACGCCCCCCTGACTTCTTCATGGCATCCCACCGCTTGTCGACCTGCGGTGGCTTGCGAATCGCCAGAGAATATTCCGCCAGTGGTGACGACAAGCCACGCTGGCTAGACAAGGTGCTACCACTGAGCCGGTGAGCGGGATCTTCGTGGCAAGCCATTCTCCTCTAAAGTAGACGACTAAAGGAGCAGGAGCAGGGGCGGATTGCGCTAGCAGGAGGGGAAAAAGAGAGCAAAGCAACAAGTAAGCAACCGAGAAGAACGCTTGCATGCCAGTGGCAAGGCTTTATAAAGCCCTCTCACCTCCCCCATGATCGGAAATGGAATCGTCGGGAGCCCAGCGGTTCGGCTCCCCACGATCGGGCAGCGCAACCGCTGGCAGCTGGGGGTGCGTAGTGGCGGGCCGCCTGACAGCGCACAACGCGCCAGTACCATCCCGCCACGCGTCCCACCACCCTCGGGAAGGAATGCAAGATAGTGGTCGTGCGACCACTGACAGCGCACGACGCACCAGTCGTGTCCCGCCGCGTGTACCCTTCTATCGGGACAGCGCGTACGGCCGCAGTCGCCTGACCCTGACACCTCAGGGGTCGGCGCGATTCTCGCCACCATTAAGACGTCGACTCCGGACCACAAAGCTGTTGGGCTGCATGTCGACTCCGCGTCTATAGCGTGACCTCGGAAACACCTCTGCGATAAGCTCGCTTCGGACCTGTCTCCGTAGGGAGACCCCGCCCTCGGTTGCGGCATTGTGCACCGGAGTTGGACCTACCCCGCGCATCAGCGGGTCCGCAGCATGAGCCCGTCTTCGACTTTGACTCCACCACCGAAGGGCCCCGTGATCAGGGACGACTTCGGCAACCCGCTCGACGCTGTATCCTCAGTGCGAGGCGGGGACTACACTAGACAATGAGACTCCATCCAACAATACAAAAGTTCACAGGCCACGGGGACGGAGGGGGCCAAAGGGCACGGCAACATGGCTTCGGTCCGTGAAGCCCTTCACCATGAGAGGCTTCTGTTGTAGGGGTGGCCCCCACCTAAGCTCAGCCGGCCTGTTAAAAGGTTGTAAGGCCCAAAATGAGACATGTATAATGGCATGAATACCCCTGAGAGGGATGCTTAAGTGTAAGTGCATAATTGTAAAACACTCCCCATATGGATATATGTATACCATCCAGGCCATGGAGGAAACCCTAAACATTGCTCACCTAACTCTCCACTACCATATCTCTCTATCTCTGTTTGGTCTGTAACCACAACAGAGACCAAAATGTTGGTCCTGTGTAGGAAAAACGAGGGCTGCAGTTTGCATGCATAGGCACAATTATAGAATGTAGGGAAGCCAGAATGAGCATTGTAACTTTTGCTTGCTTGGTTAGATGCAATAAAGATGAAAGTAAGATAGTCAATAAATTGAAGGTTAATATTGCCAGTGACACTTTATTCTCTGATGATTTCATAAGATAGTCAATAAATTGAAGGTTGGTACAACAGTAATCAGCTATATTGTGGCATATTTCCTCCAACTTGGCTAATTCTAACATGTGAAGAGCTCGACCCCTTATTCCAAGCCATGGTTGTTTGTGTTGCTCTGCACTCATCGAGAAATTGGTTGCTTCTATCAATGCGGCTGAAGCAATTACGCGACCAGCCAAGTTGCCAACTAGGTTGGCCCAAGATGCTCAAGTCACGATGCCATTTTCATACTCCTCCCGTTATCAAAGAAATCATGTTTTAGGCCTTATTTGGAAAACAGAATTTTTGCAAAAAAAGTTATAGAAAATAGTTTGATTCTCGTAGAAATCGGAGAAAAATGGCTCGTTCCAAATAGGGGCCCTAGTTTTTCAAACATATCATGGTACTAATTTTTTCAAAAAATATCATTGTAAACATTTTTAAAACTCTTGGGAGAAAGACAAAAGAATTTATGTTTTTGTTGCGTGGGACTTCCTTGTCATTATAATTCTAATAATTTTAACTAATACATATTTGTCTTTATATATCTCTCCTAAAAAGAGATAATTAGTGATGGTGGTTCTTCACTCACTTCTTTTCAGGGGAAAAAGGGTGCCAACATACGTGCAAGGAGCTCCCTGCGATACAAAATTCTACTGAGATTAGGGGTGGAAATGGATCGGATACGATCGAATAGTCTCAAATTCGAATATGAATCCATATTTTTAAAACGAATACAAATTCGAATATTTTCGAATACAGATACGAATATTCTTGAATACGAATATTTTCGAATACGGATTTTCTCAGATACGAATATCGGATAAAACGGATTCCTAGCGGTTTTGCCGATTTTTCACCGGTTACCGGTTTTAAACCACCTAAATTCAAATTTTGAATCACAAAATTTGTACGGATTTTCATAGGTTCTAGAAATGGATCGAACACGAATCGAATAGTCTCGAATACAAATACGAATACGTATATTCTTGAATACGCATGCGAATACGAATAGTCTCAAATATGGATACGGATATTTTCGAATACGAATACGAATATTTTCGAATACGGATTTTGCTTACCACATTCGCGTTTTCTCGGATACGAATATCGGATAAAATGAATTATCCGTTACCGTTTTCTACCCTAACTGAGATGAAAGAGAAGGGGGGAAAGCTGATTTCCTGCTAACTCTCATAAAAATAGAAGAAACTAAATAAATCTAATTACTTATAAAAAAAATCAACTGGTTTTCTATTCACTCAACACCGAAGAGCGCCGGAGCGAGAGGAGGGGAGAGGGCCGGCCGCCGGCGGCAGCGGACTGAGCTCTTTAACTCAGGCCCACCAGTGTCACTGGATTCTGCCCCGCAGCCCAGCTTTGGTACGTGGGAACTGGGCCGCGTGAATCCGGGGCGATAAATTGCCTACTCCCCTCCGGCGGTGGCATCACCATCGTTTTCACGCTCCGCACCGGCACGGCCCCCGTCTCCCCGAGGGCGAGCACGAGGAGCTCCGCCTCCAGGCTGCAGCTGCCGCCCCAGGTTTGCTCCCTCCATGGCTCCAACCCACCCTTCTCCCCATGTCTGTATCTCCCGATACCTACGATCAAATTCTTTGCTTTTAACCCTAGCCCTAGCACGAACCCCAGCGCTTGATCAAACGCAACTGCACGCCAGTATTGCTTGGACTCACCTGTCTATTGCTTGATCCTCCACCCTTGCCCATCCTAGGCAACTATCTGCTTGGGATTTTATCTTTTTTTTCTTTACAACCACTAAGAACTAAGATGGTTATTTTGAGGAAAAATATGTTCGATTTTCAAGATTACGCTTTCTTCTCCATCTTCTATTGGGTATATTGATATGGCATGACAAGGCTACTTTACTCATGTATTGCTTGCAAATACATAGGTAGGATAAGATGATGACCCCCGTGGATTATCAACCTCCTTTCGTTCCCAAAATCTCAGTGGACACCGAGGATGCAGCCCCTCAGCGCCGACAGACAGAAGAGGTAATTCTTGCTAGCCCTTTTCTCTGGTTCTTATTAAAAGGACATCGATCTCTGTTCTTATTCTTGCCCAATCATTATTGCACATAGTGGAGTTGTATTATTGCTTATCAATTGTAATTATTTCCTCCCAGATATTGGCCAATGAGATCGCTGTCCTCGGTGAGCTATGTGCAATAGATCCAGGGGACGATAATTTTTACAATCTTCGCAATGTTGATGACACCAAAAAGTCAAGGAAAAAAGAACAGCAGAGGATGAGAGAGGAACGCATCCAAAACAACCGCTTAAGAAAGCAACGGAAAATCAGGGAAGCTAGAGAAATTGAGGACAGGGCCCGCAAAGCAGCACAAGTGCTAGATGAACTGCCAAGTTACAGCTACTGCAGCGGTAACGAAAGGGAGAGGGAAGGAGTTTATACATGTAAGCATTTTACCTTTCTCCTCCGTTTCTCTCACAGTTATTCTTGTCATCCTAAAACAAGGTTATCTTGACTTTGTTACTAACATAGTCCCTGACCAACTTGTTGCAGCTGAGATCATTAATGAACCTCCAAGTGGTTCTGGAGGTTTGCTTCTCTTCCCATCTTACATCTCTATGAATTCAATAGGAAGAAGTTTGATTTTCTCTATAGTGCTTCAAGCATTTAGTGAAGGTGTTTCTTTTGAATTTGTAACTAGAATGGCTACCATATGAGTCGGATAATGAGTTTGGGACAGCATTTGAGCTGAAGCGTACAAGTTGGGGAGTTGAGAAGTTCACCTTAGAACTTGCTCGATGTATGGTTGGACTCGAGTCTTTTACAGGTGAATAGCCTCATTGGATGGGCTTATTGCTTATGCTAGTATTGACTATACCATAATTGGTTCAATTTCTGTTGTCTGCAGGAGACAAGCAGCTTTTCTCTTGCTCTGGCACAATTGTAGAATTTCTGAATGATGTTGGTTATGTGGTGACATCTGCAAGTTTAGTTAGGTGCACATACAAAGACGCACAAGCTGATGAACTTAAGGTTGGTGCATTCTTTTCCTTTCTCTATGAAATCTTTGTCTTTCTACTAAACAGTAGACACTAAACTTTGGTCATCCATATTTGGCTCTAGATAAATGTATGGTTAGCAAGTGGTGAGAGACTTGATGGCTGTGTGTCAAATGTGGATTTTTATTACAACATTTGTGTGATCAAAGTCTCTTCTACTTTCCACCTGCCAAGAAAAAGCTTCAGTCCAAACACTGGATTTTTTGATTTTTATGAGTGCCATTCAAAAGATGTTGTGGCTTTAGGCCGTACTTGTAAGCCTTGGAGCTTGAAGGTTGCTTTGGGGAAGCTTATTCCAAGGAGAAGTCGGTTTGATTGTGAAGAACTTCTTGTTTCGTCTTGTAAGATTTCTATGGTAAGTCAAGCTACCGAAGTACATTATGCAAATTGATGCCTGAACCGCTAATTGCACCTTTTTATTTGAACAACATTTAGTAGTGAGTTGCTGCTTTGGTCCATTGTTTCAACACCATTTTGTATGCTATAACTTGATCTCATGTTCAAGAATCTTGCTGTATGTCCTGAATGACATTGTAAGGACATCGTAGTATCCAATGTATTGTGACAACATCCATTGTGAACTTGCTCTTCATAAAGGCTGATTGCACTCCAACTATCTGGTGGATTTTTTTTTTCAAGCCTAATAGTCAGAGCCTTTTAATTATTTTGAAATTGCAGTTTAGACACCAGGGGTCTGAACTTAGAAATTCTTTTAGCTCCCACCGCAGGTAGTCATACCATAGTTCAGTCTTGAGGTCTATAATTCCTTCATACCAATCATCAAACAAAGCCATGAGGTCTGACTTAAATGAAGTTCCAATGTTTCTTGTAAAAAGAAATGGGAATTCCATCTGTCCTGTAGCAGTATCTTGTTTTCATCTCTCTGATGGCAATGCAAACTTCTTCAGTAAAAGGTAGAGTCAGAAAGTCATTGTCAGCTGCCACAGTCTTCCCAAAGAGATTCTTAAAAAGAGAGCCTGTATTCTGTGTTTACCACTGTCATAGGCAGTTCTATGGGTAGCTGTCTGCTACCTAGTTCACCTGCAACTGCAAGGAATATTTTTTAACAAAAAATTTGTGAGCACTTGTACCGAACTACTATATTGCCTTTTTATCTATGACCTCAGCAAAAATGAAACTCTTGGAACTCTCAAGTGAGTAATGCCTATGCACATGAAAATTGTGGGACACAGTGACTGGAGATCTTTTTTAACTGTTTAAAACACAATTCCACAAATCAGAATTTTATTTAAATAAAGCACATTTTCTCCTGTCTCATTATATTTGGTGATCGCCTTCTGTTTGAATTGCTAAGCATTATTTCAAGCTTTCTTGTGCATGAGTACTGTAGCCAAGTCTTATAACCAATTGCATATCTCATCTAGGCAGCTCCATTAATTACATTTTTAAGGCCTGCTACGTCGCAGGGAATGTGATGACTTAGATTACTCTGTTGTGACAAAGAAGTTTTGCTACTTATGTTCCCATGTTGGATTTTGTGGACTGTTGTAGTAATGTAAATTTGGAATATGGGACTTTTGCTTGATGGTGGAACTAAACAGGTTGGCAATTGCTTTATCATATGACATTCAAGCTTCCCTACTGTGATAACTACATTTCTTGCAAATAATTGGTTAATTGACTACGTTTTTTACAAACAATTGGTTAATTGCTAACGCCATGTTTTGCAGATAGGTGTTGGAGGTCCTTTGATGGATTTTGATGGAAATATCATCGGAATGAGCTTCTATGACAAGAAAGAAACTCCTTTCCTTCCAAGCTTCATTGTGTTGAAGTGTTTGCAGCACTTCAAAAATTTCGGGTAAGATGCTTCTGTTTTGTTAAAGGAAATATCAAGTAGATTTGTGTGTTTTACTTGGTACTTAAAATCGTAATTGTGACAAAATACCCAAAATAGAGTGTCCCTTATTCTTTAGTAGATCTCTTTCGGAGAAATGATTAACTAATTATATTGTCATGTTAATATGCAAAAAGTTATGTCTCACATAGCCAAATAAGCAAATTAGGCTCGGTGTATTTATTTGTACAACTGGAAAGATATTTGAATGTTTATTTATGCACACTGACAAAAGGCAAGTTGCAGATGCGAATGATGGAAAATTGGAGAACCTAAATATGTTAGTTGTGTAAAATTGAAAACTGAGCTTAAAACTTTTGAATGACATTAGTAACTTTCAGAAAGGATGTGCGCGCAAATGAATGACATGACATGAGTAACTTTCAGAAAGAATGTGCGCTCACACGCACACACAAAAACCTAAACTGAAGTTACTAAAATGTAATAACTAAGGAACCCCATGCATAAAAATACAAGAAATGATCTTGACCGCAGGAAAGCCAAACAATGATATATAAATATAATCGTTAAAAAAGGGGGTAAAAATGCAGAAATCACGTTTGTACATAACATAACAGGTTAGACTATTTGCATTTGAAACACCAGTGGTTCCCCCTTCTGATGTATAGAACTCATCAATGGTTCAGACTTTAGACATGATCAACAGAATGAAACAATTGTGAAAAATGATGCTTGCGAACCATTAGTTTGAGTGAACCCCCAACAGAGTGCACAGAGTAGACAAAAAATTGATGTGCTGTATATTACTTGCCATGACATTTTACATGCAGTACTGTTTCTTGTGTCATACTTAGACAGAAGTTAGTAGACATGTATCTAAGCAGACATCATATTACCTACTTCTATCTTTTGTAGTGTACCTCAATATATATGTAATAGAGATCATTGTGATGTCCAAGGGACAAGAACTCTATGATATGTTTTTATTTTAATATCCAAGTTGCTTCATCTTTCTTTCTTGGATAACTTGTTTTATCAATTGACTTATCTAGACTACCATCAAACTTTATGAGAATGGGTTTGCATCCATATGGAGGTTCTGAATAGAGTTGGATGAATTGCTCAATCATAGAAGTATTTTTACCACATACGAAGTGTGACTTATTGTAAGAACAGTACTAAGTTTGAATCTTTTACTGCAAGTTGTTTGGAACCTAATTATGTTGGACTTAGTGTTTACTATTTTCGCTTTTACTAGACCATTTGCAGCAGCAATCTCTCTGGCCTAATAATATTTTACTCGATGTGGCTCCTCTGATGTGCTGTAGGCAGGTCATAGTGTGCAGTCCCTATAGTACAAACGGTCCATCCTGATCCAATGATCCTTGTATTGTTGACCCGTCACGAATTAATTAATTAATTAAGCCTTTCTTCTTCTTTGTTCCAACTTCTGCAACCTTCCTTTCTCGTTTCACTGGTTCCTGGAATGCGATCTGACTGCGGAAGGGAAGCAAAGAGGCAGAGATCAAGAACTCACTGCGGAACAGGTTGTTACAAGCTTTGCCATTGACTTGTGACTCACAAGCGCTCCGAAGGGAAGCGAACTCCTCTTTGCATTGAAATTCTGCATGGCGGCAGACAATGGCGTGCGCGCGAATGGCGGTGGCCATTGATGTTATGGCGTTGGCTAGGCGACGCCTAGGCGTCGCGGCGGTGTTGGGTGGATGCCATGGGCGTTCGCCTTGACTTGGGAGGGAGGAGGCGGCTGCGCTAGCAGAGAGGATGGCCGAGGGAGGAGACGGCGGGGGGAGGAGGTGACGGGGAGGGGAGGAGGCGGTGGGGAGGGAAGGAGGCGCCGGGGTGGGGAGGCACTGGGGAGGGAGGCGGCAGCTGGGAGAGGAGGCACCGGGGAGGGGAGGAGGTGGCAAGGAGAGGAGGCGGCGGACAGGGGAGATGGCGGCAGGGAGAGGAGGCAGCGGACAGGGGAGACGGTGGTGGGGAGAGGAGGCGGCAGACGGGGGAGGAGTCGCGCTGCGGGAGAGACGAGGTCACGGGAGAGAGAGGAGGTTGGGATAGACAGGAGAGTCCGAGAGAGAGGTTATGAGGGGAGGGGGGACAGAGTCTGGCTTCGTGTTTAGATGGGAGACCGTGTGCATGTACAGGTAACACGCTACAGCGTGTGTATGGCGTTCGCCGCGGCGTCGCCTAGGCGTCCAAGCGCCTCTTGGGCGCCGTGGTCGCCAGTTACGTCGTGACAATCATGGTGGTGGCCGACGTGTTTATTGCTGGGGTGCGCGTGCAATGCCTAGCTGCTAGTGTGTCCAGCAGGCCCGCAGGTGACATGATGCTGATTTGCATGTATTTGCTCCAATTAAGCTACGAGAATGAGCTATCAATTTCAGTCAAAGATGAAATCGAGATGGAGAATTTGGGGAGCTTGGCCGCTTGGGTGGAAGCAGTCTGGACTTGGACAAGGCATGAAGGAAGAAGAAAGAGAAACATGTAATATTTGGCGCTGGAGCCATAAAACAAGGATGGTTGGATCAAGATGGATGGTTTATATCATGGGTGCTGCATACTGTGACTTACCTTCAGCACATTACAGGAGTGACTCCCTATTTTACTATAGTCACGGTGGTCGATCACTACTGTTTTGACATAATTTACCATGTTATCTGTGGCAACTTCTGGGATTTAATTCCAGTTGCTTCAACAGAAAGGATATGTAGTCTCAAAGATCTCATTCTGCCCCTCTCCCATCTGTGTCTTGCTTTTAGTATTGTTGCCGAGAGAGGAGGAGATATCGCGTCATCTTCTGCCATAGAGGACACTCGGAACATATTTTGTCTAGGGATCTAACAATAGGAGACTAGGGTATAGAATAGTGTTATTAATAGAAAATGCCATTTGCACATTCCACAGCTGGTAGTGCAAGCAGTGTCTTGCAATGGAGTTTACCAGGTCTAATTTGCAATGAAATAATTTTGTTTCACCTGTTTTTGGATAGTTCAAATATTATTCTGCAGCATTCTTTCTATGAATTCATTTTGCAGCATTCTTTAGTATAGCTTCATAAGGATGGTAGGTGAATTACTTCAAAAGGTACTCAGGGAAAAAAAGAAAAAAGACATGCTCCAAATTTGGTGAAAAACTTAAAAATATTTTCTAGATTACAAGTTTGCAACCATCAGTTATAACTTTGAAAACATTGCAAGTGTAATGTGTTAGATATGTATACATAGCTGTGTATTTACCCTATTGTATGAGAGGTTTTCTGCATATGTGCCACACCTGTACATGTATATATATTGGCCTCATAATGAATATATGCGCTATTCATAACATGGTATCAGAGCCAAGGTTTCGTCATACCTAGGGTTTCGTCATACCTAGGGTTTGCCTGGCTTGCCGCTTGTTATCTTCTTCCATCGCTGCTCGTCGCCGTCGCCTCACGGACCCGGCCTCCTGCGCACCGGACTTGACGCTAGGTATGGGCGTTCGGGTTATCCGATTTTTTCGGGTCGGGTAGTTCGGGTAATTCAAAATTCGGGTAATGAAAACTGCTACCCGATATTAGCCCCAAAAAAACACTACCCGCACTTTGGTGCAGATAATCGGGTTCGGTTCGATATACGATATACCCGAATTCACAAAAATCAACAAAGCTGCAGAATTTGCATAGAATTTCAGCAGTAATTTCGGGTTCGGTTCGTAATTCGGTGCACGTAATAAAATGATAAGTTCAAGTGTATTTCGGGTAGTTCGTATCGGATATTACCCAACTACCCAAACTAATTTCGTAATCGTCAATCGCTATCCGAATTTGGGATCGGGTACCTCGGGTTGGGTATTTCGGGTTGGTCCGGTAATTCGGTGCAGTAACGGTAACGGTATTTTGCCCACCCCTACCTGACGCCGCCGATTTCTTTTGGTTGCCGCCGTCAGGCTCGCCAGATCCAGCCGGATCGGGCTCGCCTGGCTAGGCCGCGCCTCCTTCCGTGCATCGGCCGGCCGTCGCCTGCTCAAGATCTTCGCACCGGACCTGCCGCCGCCAATTTCTTTTGGTTGCCGCCGTCGGACTCCTCGCCAGAATCCAGCCGGATCGGGCTCGCCTGGCCAGGTCGCGCCTCCTTCCGCGCGTCGGTCGGCCGCCGCCTGCTCGAGATCCGCGGTTTGACTCATTGCCGCCGCCACGGCCGCCGCGCCGGCCGGCCGCTTCGTCGCCGACCCGCTCGAGGCCGACGTAGCTCGCTCGCCGCCGCACCGCGGCTAGCCGCTCGTCGCCGACCACGCTCCGCCGGTCGCCGCACCACCCGCCGGCTGCTCCGCCCTCGGTGACGCCCGAGTGGGCTGCTCTGCTCTCGGTGACGCCCGAGTGGGGTGGGCCGAATCTTCTCTCAGTCGGTTTCGGCCTTTTTAGTTTGTAGGTTCCAAAAAAAAAAGCAAAAAAAGAGAAGAAAAGATGTCTTCTTTTGTAGGCACCGTTTCTGTTCCTCGTTGGCCGGTGATCTTCGATGGTCTCAATTTTCGGGACTAGTTTCAGCACATGCGCATCCACATGCGTGGTCAGCGCCTTTGGGAGTTTCTTATGGGCGAGTTGCCTTGCCTGTCTCATCCTACTCCACCTGTTGAGCCTGTACTCCCGAAGGATGCTTCCGAAGACGCTCGTATAAAGGCTTCTGAGGCTTTTGAGGATGCCATGGAGACTTTTCAGACTTAGTATGCTGCTTACAAGACATGGATTGATGAAGATGCTCGTGCCTCTGCTATTTTGGTTGCTAGCATGGAGGTGCATCTCACTGGTGGTGATGTTGGCCTGGCTTCCGCACATGCGATGTGGACGCATCTACGCAGCCGCTACGAGCCATCTGGTGATTCCTTATACCTTGCTGTTGTGCGACAGGAGCAGGCGCTGCAGCAGGGAGATACCACTGTGGATGAGTTTTATGTTCAGTTGTCTGCGATATGGGGCCAGATGTTTGCCGCACCTATCAGTGTTGTCAGCGTCAGCAGTCTCACATGGAGCTTTGCCGCATCTACGATTTTTTGACATGTCTCCGGTCTGAATTTGAGCAGACTCGTGCTCAGTTGCTGGCTCGTCATCCTCGTGTGACTTTGTTGGAGGCCCTTGCAGCTTTCGTATTGAGGAGATTTGACTTTGTGGGGCGGGTCTGCTATCATCATCATCACTTCCTTCAGTTTTGGTGGCTTCTCCGGCTTCTACACCCGCTGTGCCTTTGGTTACTTCTTCCTCAATTGTGCCTCCACCAGTGACAGCTGCTGTTGGTAAGGGCCTTCACTGCACCTACTGCAACAAGGATGGACATGTGGAACAGTTTTGCTACAAGAAGAAGGATCTTCGTCGTGGTGCTCATCCTCCGAGGGGCACTGGAGGTTCCCCCTCTTAGCAGAGTTCTGGTACCCCTGACACTTTGCAACTTCTCACATTGCTAGGCCGCATGGTTGCTTCTGCATCGTCTGGTTCTGCTGGTTCTGCTGCTGTCTTCCGGTGAGAGACCACCTTCTACTTCTCCTTCCTTAGGTACAACACCTTGGATTCGTGATTCAGGTGCTTTCTTTCATATGACATCTGATTCCACCTGTCTTACTTCCATTACTTCATTAGCTGCTCCTATCACTGTCCACACAGCAGATGGTACCTCTCTTTCTGTCACAGGACGATGCACTCTTTCAAATTCCTCTTTTCATGTTCCTGCTGTTTCTTATGTTCCAAAACTAACCATGCAGCTCATATCTGCTGGCCAGCTCACTGATCATGGTTGTTGTGTTATTTTCGATTCTGATTCTTGTTGTGTTCAGGATCGTCGCACGGGGAGTCTGGTTAGTATTGGCCCTCGCCGCCGTGACTCCCAACGGCTCTGGGAGTTTGACTGGTTTCGCCTTCCTTCCGCTACCTCAGTCAGTCTTCTCGCCTCCACCACTGCCTCTGCAGCTGCTGCAGCCTCCACCGCATCATTTGCTCGGTGGCATCATCGCTTAGGACATCTTTGTGGTTCCTGTATGTCTTCCTTACTTCGTCGAGGTCTTTTAGGGTCTGTGTCTGGTGATGCTTCTCTAAATTGTCAGGGTTGTAAGCTTGGCAAATAGCTTTAACTTCCTTATCCTTCTAGTTAGTCAGTGTCTCAGCGTCCTTTTGATCTTGTTCATTCTGATGTATGGGGACCAACTCCTTTTATTTCGAAAGGAGGTCATCGGTATTATATCATTTTTATTGATGATTTTTCTCGACATACATGGATATACTTTGTCATCTCGTAGTGAGGTTTTATCTATCTACAAGACCTTTACTACCATGGTTCGCACTCAGTTTGACTCCTATTCGTGTTCGTCGCGCTGATTCCGCTAGAGAGTACTTGTCGGGAGCCTTTCGTGGTTTTCTTGTTGAGCAGGGCACCCTCTCTCAGTTTTCTTGTCCAGGTGCTCATGCTCAGAATGGTGTGGTTGAATGCAAGCATCGTCATTTTCTTGAGACAGCTCGTGCTCTCATGATTGCTTCTGCTGTTCCACCACATTTCTAGGCTGAGGCTGTTTCTACTACCACTTTCTTGATCAACATTCAGCCATCCTCTACTCTTCAGGGTGGGATCCCAGTTGAGCGTCTCTATGGCCAGACTCCTGATTATTCCAGTCTTCACCTCTTTGGGTGTGTGTGCTATATTCTTCCTGCACCTCGTGAGCGCACCAAACTGACCGCCACCGCTTGAGTGTGTTTTTCGGGCTCTGATCTTGAGTACAAGGGATATCGTTGTTGGGATCCTGTTGACCGACGGATGCGGATTTCTCGGGATGTTACTTTTGATGAGTCTCGTCCTTTCTATCCTCGTCCTTCTTCCTCCACTTCAGCATATGTTGTTGAGCCGCTTTCATTTCTGACTTTTTCTTCTAGTCTTATAGTCACCACTCCACCACAACCTTTGGTCTCTCCGGTGCCTCCTCAGTCAGCACATTCCTCACCACCGGCATCCTCTCTCGAGGTTGCTTCTGATCTTGTTCCTTCTTATCCTCTACTATACTCGTCGTCCGCGAGTTGAGGATTCTTCTGATATGCCCTCTCCTTCTGACGGGTCATCCCCTTTGGTCCCTCGTTATACTCTTCGCGATCGCCAGTCTATTCGGCCTCCTGAGCGTTTTGGTTTTGCTGCCGCTGCTCTTGCCGAACCGACTTCTTATTGTGATGTTGTTGTTCATCAGGAGTGGCAGCATGCGATGGCGGAGGAGATCGCGCCCTTGAGCGCTCGCACGTGGGATCTTGTTCCTCTTCCCGCGCGTGTTACTCCTATCACGTGCAAGTGGGTCTATAAGGTTAAGACTCGCTCTGATGGTTCTCTTGAGCGTTACAAGGCTCGTCTTGTAGCGCGTGGTTTTCAGCAAGAGCATGGCCGTGACTATGATGAGACTTTTGCTCCTGTCGCTCACATGACCACCGTTCGCACTCTTCTTGCTGTGGTCTCTGTTCGACAGTGGTCTATCTCTCAGTTGGACTCCAAGAATGCTTTTCTCAATGGCGAGTTGCGTGAGGAGGTCTACATGCAGCCACCCCTGGGTTTGTCTTCGCCGATCTCTCTATGGCTTCAAGCAAGCTCAAGCTCCTCGTGCCTGGTTTGATCGTTTCTCCTCTGTTGTCACTGCAGCTGGTTTTCGGCAAGTGCTCATGATCCTGCTCTTTTTATTCACACTTCATCTTCGTCTCACTGATGGTGAGCCTCTTGCTGATTCTACTCGCTATCGTCATCTTGTTGGGAGTCTTGTTTATCTTGGTGTCACTCATCCTGACATTTCGTACACTGTGCATATCTTGAGTCAGTTTATTTCCGCTCCCACTCAGCTCCACTATAGTCATCTTCGTGTTCTACGATATCTTCGTGGAACTATCTTTCGTCATCTCTTTTTCCCTCGCTCCAGCTCTTTACAGCTCCAGGCATATTCTGATGCCACCTGGGCTAGTGATCCAGTTTCTCGTTCGAGTGCTGAGGCTGAGTTGCGAGCTATGGCTTTGTTGACTGCGGAGGTTACTTGGCTACGGTGGTTACTTCAGGATTTTGGTGTTTCTGTTTCTGCACCGACTCCTCTTTTGTCTGACAGTACAGGTGCTATTAGTATTGCTAAAGATCCGGTGAAGCATGAGCTTACAAAACATATTGGTGTTGATGCTTCCTACATGCGTACACAGGTGTAGGACTAGGTTGTTGCTCTTCAGTATGTGTCTTCCGAGCTTCAGTTGGTAGACTTTTTCACAAAGGCACAAACCAGGGCCTAGCACAGTTTTCATCTCTCTAAACTTCATGTTGTTGATTCACCATAAGTTTGAGGGGGGGTGTTAGATATATATACATAGCTGTGTATTTACCCTATTGTATGGGGTTTTCTGCATATGTGCCACACCAGTACATGTATATATATTGATCTATTGGCCTCATAATGAATACATGCACTATTCATAACATAATGTATGGTTTTGAATTGAACAAAAAAGTGATGAGACTGGTTATTATTCCTTTATAATTCGGATATTCGCTGTCATATTATTCGTAACAGTTTGGAGTAATAATGACTTGTAGTATACTTCTATTTTGACTTTCTTCCTAGATACTTTCCATACCGACTTTTTCCTAGGTTTGCAGTGGTTTTCCGCTGAGCACCATTTGCAGTGGTTTTCCGCTGAGCACCATTTGTTCTTTTTATATACAGCTTCTCAAGTTCCTTTGTTTTTTTCAATCATAAGATAACAGTCAATATACATGTTCTTTAAAATAGCTTGAAAAGACTTTAATACTGGTTGCTATAGTAAGTCTATCATCTCAGTGGGACAATGTTTCCATTGAGATTTAGAACACATTGTGCCTGCATGTAAAAAGTGATGGTACAGCCCACCAGGCAGCACAACTGTCATACCAGTAAGTTTTGTGGAGTGTTGGTGCAACATAACCATGTATTTCATTATGTATACTCGACAACCTTGGTACCAAATGAAGTCACACAAGGCAGCCTTTTCCCCCATGCGAAACTACTAATTAAGACTGACGGTTCAGCCGGAATAAAACAGAGCCTCGTTCAGTCCAGACGAACTATTAGATCGTCCAGGAAAAAATCAGGTCAAATAATTTTTTTTATTTGAAGTGCTCCAGGTGGGATTCAATGCCAAAACCTCTCCTTTGGAGTTTAACAGGACAACCAACCCACTTACTAGGCTACTACGCAGGCAGTCCGAGTAAGGGATTTTTACCTGATGGGTCAATTATAGAGTTTGCATGCTTTGTGGGCTCAATTTGTATATAATATTAGCATTCATAATGGCCTTTTACGTTACATCACCATATGTGCATCCACCCCCTGCACACAGGTTTTGTTGTAAAGTGATGTTTGTTTGTTATACTAGCGTACAAAACATGGGTAACAATTAAGTTCCAAATTAAAATCTATCATGAAATATTAAAGTATTATATTGAAGGACTATTGCCCCGACTGAACCAGTGAACTAATGAGCCAATGGGCCACTTCGTTCGCTGGTTCGGTTTCAGTCACTATCAGGGTGGGGAGTAGCATGAAAGGTTGTGCTCAGGTTTATCTTCAAGCTTCAAGATGCAATTTGAGTAGGCATTGTACCAAAAGAGGTCATTAGTACCAATCTTCAAAAATAAAGGAGTCATTCAAAGTTGTACTAATTATAGAGGAATTAAGCTCATGAGCCACACAATGAAGCTCTGGGAACGAGTGATTGAGCGTTGTTTAAGAAAAGTGATTAGCGTGACGACAAACCAATTTGGTTTTATGCCTGAGAGGTCGACCACGGAGGCGATTTTCTTGCTACGACAGTTGATGGATGTAATGGGAGCAAAAGAAGGACCTTCACATGATATTTATTGACTTGAAGAAAGCCTATGACAAAATGCCAAGAAATGTCATGTGGTGGGCGCTTCAAAAGAAAAAAGAGTCCCAACAAAATATAGTACCCTAATTAAGGATATGTACGAAAATGTTGTAACTAATGTCAGAACGTGTGGTAGTGTTACTAACGACTTTCCCATTAAGATAGGATTACACCAAGGGTCAGCGTTGAGTCCATACATTTTTGCTCTAGTGATGGACGAGGTCACAAGGGACATACAAGAAGATGCTTTTCGCTGATGCTGTGGTGCTGCTTGATGAGAATAGGATAGGCGTTGATAGGAAGTTTGAGTTATGGAGGAAGACCTTATAATTGAAGGGTTTTAAACTTAGTAGGACTAAAACTGAGTATATGAGGTGTGATTTCAGTGGTGCTAGGGTGGATGATGGAGGTGTTAGATTGGATGGACAAGTAGTGCCTAAGAAGGACACGTTTCGTTATTTGGGATCGATGCTCGGTGAGATTGATGAAGACGTGAACCACAGGATATAAGCTTGGTGGGTGAAATAGCGCCAAACATCTAGTGTCCAGTGTGACAAAAAAGTTTCTCAAAAGTTAGGGTAAGTTCTATAGGATGGCGATCAGACTTGCAATGCTATATGGAGTAGAATGTTGGGCGACTAAAAGATAACATATACAGAAAATGAGTGTAGCGGAGATGAGGATGCAGCGATGGATCTGTGGTCATACAGGGCGGGATCGCATCCGCAATGATGATATACGTGATAGGGTAGGGGTAGCACCAACTGAAGAGAAGATTGTCCAGCATCGCTTGAGATGGTTCGGACATCTTCAACGACAGCCTCCTGAGGCACCGGTACGTAGTGGAATTTTAAGACGTACTGAAAATGAAAGAAGAGGCAGAGGTCAACCAAAACTGGCGTGGGAGGAAGCAATTAAAAGAGACTTGAGGGATTGGAATGTATCTAAAGAATTAGCTTTGGATAGGAGCACATGGAAGTTAGCGATCCACGTACCAGAATCATAAAAAAGTTAATGGTAGTGTTTTAGGCTCTTGGCTCATATAGCAGGTTGTACGGCTTAGAGTTTTAGCATTATATGTTTTATTTCAAGTTTTAGCATTATATGTTTTATTTCAAGACTCATATCTCTTTGATCTTGAAAAGATTTCATTCCTAGCCTACCCTAACTTATTTGGGACAAAAGGCTTTGTTGTTGTTGTTGTATTGTACCAAAGGAGGTAGTAGAATCCTCTAAGAAGCTCTAGGATGGAGCAATCAAAGGCATTATATATTTTTCCCTTGTAATAATTAAAATTTATGAATTATGAATGATACAGTAGCCATACTTCCCTAAACTAAGAAGTTATATGTTGCTGATTGATTGATGACTTCATCCCTAGTAAAGTGTTGGTTCATACAAATTTACACCAAGTTTCACCATTTGAACAAACTTGAGAGATTGAAGTCAATGTTATGTTAGTCCCACAGTTAAAGCACAACTTAACAATATGATTTAATTTCTGACTATATGTGCTCGCTTTGTTTCGATTTATTCTTGATAAATGGAATTGGTTTATACAAATATATATTACCATGGGAGCCTTATTTTGTTCTGGGTTGATGAGGGGATAAAATGGTAATAAATGGGTAGTAAATGTGCACCATATGCTTCATTGATAGAACGTTTGTGGATATCTTATTCATCCCTTGCACATGGGGCCCATGTGATCTCAAAGGAACTTTGGTGCTTGCTGTTATTATGAACCTGTGGACCTATTATCTCTAGACAATGAACCTCAGAACCTGTGAATTTGAGGAGTTGGATTTTTTAGCCCTTCAATTGTTGCCTCTGGACAAGTTATCTCAAAAACAGTAATCTATAGGTTTTGACACCCATCTCTTGATATACTAATTTCGACTGTGGAAACTGTCAGTATGCAATTATAATGCATAGCATGGTTGTCACGGCAAACTTGGCGACCAGGGCGCCTGAGAGGCGCCAGGACGCCATGGCATCCTCAATGCGAGATATGGTGAGCTAGACAGCATTAAAGCACACCTCCCTAGGTTAGAGGTAGCTGTTGCCTTGGTCTATTGGTCAGTTTCCAGAAGAACTCAGTTAATCCACAAATTATGCAAATCATATTACGAATTATCATGTTTAGACAATAATTTAAATCTCACAATAAGAGGTTTGAACTCATTCCTGCTATCATGATTAGAAGATCACAGAAATAAAAGCTAATACATCTTGGAAGTATCACGAAGCTAAGTATCTAGTATAATCTGCAGGTGTAGTTAACAGGAGATCATGACTAGGTGGTTTGTTACATCATATTTACATAAATTAGAACTGCCTTGTTTATCTTTTAATCTTGATGCAGCATGTTTAGTGAAAATGTGAAATGTGTACAAGGAACTTATTTTGGACCAACGACTAGTTGAGGTTATATCTTTACACTCTGGAAGCATTGATTTAAAGTTATGATAGCATCACACATTGATTGAATTTTTAATTCAATAGCCCATACCCACCCCTGCCAACTAGCCAAGGCGGGTGCCTAGCCGCTCGCCGTGGACGCCACTAAATCCTAGGGGGCCGCCTAGTTGGCCAAGGCGAGGCAAGCCTCCACTGCATCCCCCCTATACCGTCAGTACGCCAAGGCGACGTCTTAGCGACGCCGTGACTGTGACAACCATGATGCATAGTACCGTTGATATGCTTCTCTGGGACCTTTTCTTAAATCTATATGCTTCTCTGGGACGTTTTCTTTATCTATTTGTTTGGCGGCTTCATTTTGCACATTCTCATTACCGTACTGATTAAGTTACAGCCTTAGTTCATTGCAATATTAGGGGAAATATAGTCGTAAGAAGTGTGGTTTGTTGAAGTGCCACATTTTTTTAGCAATGATGAATAAAATGAATCATATGATGATGCAGGAAGGTCATACGACCATTGCATGGACTGCGAGTTAAAACTCTTCACGAAGCACAGCTTACTGTACTCGAAGAGAAGATACAGCACGGGTTACATGGAGTATGTGGTGTGATTGTGGAGAAGGTATGTATCTTTTATCTGTTGCACTTCTCTCTTGCGTTGATGTCAGTGAAATTGGGACCTTCCTAATTCAATGTTGTTGGTGCAATCTTTTATGGTATGGCCATGGAATACAAAAGGTTATTGTCTTCCAATGTAAGACGTAATTGGCCTGTCTTTGGTCTTATGAGTTATGAGTGAAGCACATTTTATTTTTGGTTTTCTGGTCTGCTGTTGTAAATGGATTGCTTTTCTTTTGTGTGCTTGTGTTGCAGGTAGAAGTACCATCAGCTGAACATTCTGAGATAAGGGTTGGGGACATTATTACTCATGTTGATGGTGTACCTTTCTCCAGCGCTGCAGAGGTATATATATTTTTAACCACGTTTATTATGAGCATGAAGATCACAATGAAGAATTAGATGCCATGTCCAAGATTCCAAGTAATTTAAATTAAATGAACACGCGTGCACACACACGATTTCCAGTAAGCAGTCATAACTGTCTGGATTTAAATCCTTGGTCTGAAGACAAATGTTTTTGAATAACATCTATTTGATGTACTAGTTGGGTGGCATACTGCTGGATAGGTGTGGTAAGCAGATGCTGGACACACAGAAATCGAACCTGTCAGAGGACTGCAACCAGATGGCAACAGTGATAAGCTTCAAGGTTTGGTCTAAATAAGTGCATTAAGTTTTTGTTATGATTCTGCTAACATTCTAATTGCAGCTTCTTGTTTGTAATATCCAATCCAGTTTCGTGTGAAAACATTTAGAGGTGGTAAATCTGAAACAACAACCAGAACAATCAACGTCGACAAGTTTACTCCTAGCGGACTTAACAGGTAATTTAGTAGAAACTAGAAAGTGTAGTTTTTTAGTACCTAATGTATTGACTTTGTTAGTTTGTGTACTCACAGGTGGCCGCTTCCTAGGAAAATTATTGAGCTGCGAAAAGCTTATGGTGTTACATTCGACGAACAGTGGTATACGATAGAAGTTTAGGGAAGTGCCGTGCTTTTTGCAAAATTTCCTCATCATGAACGCTAGTTATATGTTTTGTTTTAAGGTGGAATCCCTTCTGGTGTGAATTATCGACCAAAGGGTTCCATATTAATTTAAGCTTGGCACTGATGGTGCTTGAATAGTAGAATTGATATGTATTTTAGCAGCAAGTATAATCAGAGGTAGAGTTCTAGTTCTTGTATGCTTGGAGTTTGTTGAAGACGATTAATTTGGTAGTCTGATTCGTCAGAAGGAACTACTGGTATATTGAATTTCAACTTCAATTCTAATTTTAGTTTGGATAAGTGTTCGTACTGGCGAACTGAGCCTTGGGGTTCTGAATCCCGATTTGCTTTTAAATTACAGCAAATAATAACTAGAAATTTACAAAAGAAAAATTGCAACCACGAACATGATCACACGAAGGAACGTTGAACCTGGAGCTCAGATCCACATGGAAACTCAAGTGAATGCTCGCCCGAATTGGATGTTACAAACAAGAATTGCGGGCACGGTCCGTAGTTTCAAAGCAACGAATCTCTCTCGAGGGGTTCGAGGAAAGAATGTTGGTGAGACCTAAAGATAGTTTGATTTTGGCCCTGTTCTTTTTGTTATTTGTCTTTAGCTTCTCTTAAAACTAAAATAAATAGGATGATTTTTAAGTGGCTTTTTAAAGTCGTTTCTTCAGACTACTTTTCGATCTAAAATTGTATACGCTGTTCATATCGACATCTCTAGTATCCACTGCTGTCTTGAAAATTACAGCTAAAAGTTATCGCCTGCCTGCAGCACAAAAACAAAATCAGTGCCTTTAGCCATGGTAGGCAGCAAAAGTATTCGCGCGGGGCGGGGCGGCCATGCACGGAGGAATTTGTCCTTGGCAGCTGCGTTGTCTACAGGTAGATCCGCGAGGCGCACAGCGGTCGGCCGTGTCCCATCATCGAGCGAGCAGCCAACCGCAACGATGGGCGATGGCTAGTGTTACATAGCACGCAGCCACACCATGTAGCGGCCTGGGGTCAATTGCTGCCTCCGTTTGGACGAGACAAGGCGATTGTAACATTCTTCTTTGTTTTTATCCTTGTACTCCATATCATGTGATCACCATGTCAGACCGATTAATGGTTTTCCCCCTTCCATGGGAACCATCTTTCCAAAAAAAAGAATCTCATTCAAGACCTCAAGACCGTAGGGTCATGACGGCAAGTTTACATGTTAAAACAAGCGAAAATGATTTGTTGGGGGGGGGGGGGGGGGCATGGAATATAAAATGGCAACGAAAACAACAAAATCTGGTTTTGGGTTGGCAGTCATCCTATACAAGTTTTGAAGTAGCATGGATCCAAGTATCCATAAATACATACTAGTAAAGAACAAAAAAAAAAACGATAAATGGAGTCAGGAATAGCAATACACCGAGCGCTCACTGCCATATTAATTAACAGGAGTAAACACATCTAACAGACGAGCACACAAAGTTCCAAAGCTAGTCTCGTAATCATCTCTAATATATAGGTGTCATAAGCAGTCTATACCACATCAAAAGGCGTTCTTCACACCCTTGAAGTGGTGGGGACGGTGTCATTCGGCCAACAAGTCTCGTAAGGGCAGTCCCAGTGCTCCACGTAAGATAGTGTCTATGACATTAATTAGATTGCCATGTAGGAGTTTTAGATGATGTGGCGCTATATTAAATAAGAGAGATAAGAAAAAGAGGAAGAAACTGGGACTCATGCAAGACCTAGTTTCTATGAGAAAACCAATGCAATCGATACTACCAAATTTTGCATTGGAGAGATGGTGGTATCTTCATGATAGATGGAGAAAAATTATGATTGGTAAAGAGGAGAGAGAGATTTTGATGCTTAATTAATTGCTTGGGTTATAAATAGACATGGTGCATTAGAGACAATAGTGTCTAAAGTAGTGTCTATATGACATGGCATAGATAGAAACTACTTAAGTGGTTTCTGCACTGAGACTGCCCTAATGATCACTAATACACAGATTGCCATACAGTACCACATGTAAGAAATTCTTCGTACGCTTGCCCCCAGATGTATCCTCCATCCGAACCTTTTACAACATGCCCATCTTTATTCCACACCACTTTCCTAGTTGGATAACACTGTCGATAATGTAACCATGCATTAGTACACACCATTCCATAATATGTATGGTAGCTGATCGATACGAAGGTGAAAGGAAGAAGTCTGGTTTACGCCTCTCAATTTATGACTCGAGTCCAAAAAATACACTCAAACTACAAAACCGTTTACTTTAGATCTCTAAACTCTCTAAACTCTCAGCAACACTTAGTAAAAAAAAATTGGTGTGGCCCACCTATCATACCATCTTCGTCTTTCTCTACCTTCATTCTTTAAGTACCACATGAAAGAAATTCTTCGTACGCTTGCCCCCAGATGTATCCTCCATCCGAACCTTTTACAACATGCCCACCTTTATTTTACACCACTTCCCTAGTTGGATAACACTGTCGATAATGTAACCATGCATTAGTACAAACCATTCCATAATATGTATGGTAGCTGATCGATACGAAGGTGAAAGGAAGAAGTCAGCTTTACACCTCTCAATTTATGACTCGAGTCTGAAAAATACACTCAAACTACAAAACCGTTTACTTTAGACCTCTAAACTATCAGCAACACTTAATTAAAAAATTTTGTGTGGCCCACTTATCATACCATCTTCCTCTTTCTCTACCTTCATTCTTTATCTTTCGCGCTCTCTCTGCTCTCCCACCTCGCCGAGCTCAACCGGCCGCTGCGAGCCCATGACGACTTCATCTTCCTCTCCATCTCTTTCTCAGTTTGCCCCGTCTCGCTGCCGCTGAACCCCACCGATGTTGCTTAGCCCCACCGACCCTGCTTGCTTTCGATGCTTGTCTTCACCAGATTTGCCTGCTCCGACACCGCCGTTGCTGCTACCCTTGGCCACGGCGGCCTCCCCCAAGCCACATCTTCATATATAAGCATCGTCGTCATGAAGCTGCCACCACCATGCCACGCCATGGCTATGCCAAAATTCACCGATACCCTATTCATGTTCTCCGCGCCCCGCGACCCTGTCATCGTTGCATTCCTTTCGCCTCCATTGACTTACACGCTGTAGAATTCCTCCAACTGCTTAGCCATCTACAGGAACACACCTTGTGCTTGTGCATGCTCTTCAAAGTAAGGAAGGCTGTAGCAAACCGAGTGGCTGCGGGTCTCACAAGATCCATCCCACCCGTCTTTTCCCTCATTGCACTAAGAAGCCTCCCATGTCTATAAATAAATGTGGTGACACGTTTGGCACGTGCAATAGGCTTCTTAAATTCCTTTAACTTCCCAATGTCTTCCAACATAAGATCTAAACAATGTGCAGCACAAGGACTCCAAAATAGTGTAGGAATCCTGTCCATTAGAAGTTTGCCCGCTGCCTTGTAGTTAGCACCATTATCGGTGACAACTTGAACAACCTTGTCTTTTCCAATAGCCTCAATTCTCTCCTCTAGCAAATTAGCTATCATAGTTGCATCATGTTGTTCACTTGATGCATCAACAGACTCCAAAAAGAATGTCCACTCGGGGCTGTTGACAAGAAAGTTGATCAAATGGCACCCTCTCCTATCGGACCATCCATCTGACATAAGTGTGCAACCATATTGCTTCCACGCCTGTTCGTGCTCCTCCCTCAAGGCACTTATGTCCTTGACGCAATCCTGAAGCAATGGCTCCCTCAACTCATGGAAACTAGGAGGCTTATACCCAGAACCGTACTGCACACTGGCCTCACAAGCAATCTCAAATTGCCTTGAGTTTGCGGCATTAAAAGGTATGCCACACTCATAGAACCATAAGGCCCATTGCTTATTCACATAATGCCTCTCATCTTTGGTCCTTATGTTGGTCTCTATGGTCCCTTGATAAGACCCAGAACGTCTTTGATCTACAATTTCTTCAGGTGTTCTTCGAAGCATAGAAGCAATTGATTTGGTATTGGTGGTCTCCTTTGCCTTGCTTGATGTTGCAACCTTGAATGAAAAGGCAACATGCCTTCTTTTGGCAGCTGTCCCTGAACTTGGCTTCACAATGGAGCCTTGGGACTCCATGCCATGTGTTGCCGCTGCCTCTTCTTCTTCTTCCTCCTCATCTAGGAAGATTGGTCTACTCCTCTTGTTTTTTTTCAAATAATCTCCCATCTCTTTCCTGATTTCTGTGGTAGTATAGGGACACATAACCACATCCGAATATCCACCCGCAAGATGCTCCTTCAACCTTTTAATCCCTCCTGTACTTGGAGTGTTACAAAGGATACACATCACTTTATCTCGATTGCCAATTTCCGGCCAATATCCATACTTCCATCCTGGATCATTAGACTTTGCCTTCCGTTTTGGATCGGTTTTTGGATCATACACAGCCTCAGAGGATGCATTACTTGCACTTGCATTTGCACTTGCCATTTCTTCTGCTGCTGCATTACAAAGAAATAATCATCAAAGAAACAACACAGAGCTGCCTCCTCGGTAACATAGCAACAGAAACAACATCAGCAAGACGCAGCAAGACAAACACTACGCTAACATCTCTCCGAGACTACAGTTCATGGCACACAAAGACGATCGCGGGCGGCAGCAAATACCGAGTCTCCGACCGGTCTCGCTCATCTCTCGAGACTCGCGCTCTCCCCATCGACGCCTCGGCGCCTCCGCTCGCTCTCATCCCTCTCGCTCGCGCGGCGCTCCCTCCCTTCTCCCCGCGCGCCTCGCCTCCAGCGCCTCCGCCTCGTCCCCCTCCCTCCCCTGCTCCCCCTCCCTCTCATCCTCCCCCTCCCTGCTGAGGGGAGGATGAGAGGGAGGGGGACGAGGCGGAGGCGCTGGAGGCGGAGGCGCGCGGGGAGAAGGGAGGGAGCGCCGCGCGAGCGAGAGGGATGAGAGCGAGCGGAGGCGCCGAGGGGGAGCCGGGGAGGTAGGGGGAGGAGGAGGCCGGGGAGGTAGGGCATACCTGGAGATGGAGGCCGCCGGCGCGCCGCTTCGAGGATGGTGGCGGGATGGACCGATGGAGGCGGCGCAGCGGCTCTAGGGTTCGACTTCGGCGCCTCCGCTTATGCGACAGCCGACAGGTTCCCACTGCCCCCCTCATCCCGTGTGGTCTCTTTAGTCTTTATACTTGCCTTCTTGGGTTCTTTGGGGCGTCCGCCTTCGCTGTCGCCTTGCGTTTTCTCGCCTCACCGACGCCATAGGGACGCCTTCGGGGTTGAGGCGGACGCCTTACGACATCGTGGCAAGGCGAGGCCGACGCCTCACGGTTCTGCGCCGCCTTACCGCCTAAGCGTCGCTTAAGCGACGCTTAGGCGACGCCTTAATATCCATGGGCGACACTGTTACAAAAATTCTGTTCAACTTTGCCTCTTAAGCTCCTGAAATTATATAGAATTTGGAATTAGAATTAACAGAACAGAAAATGTAAGGTTCAGTGAACAGCAAACATAGCTAATATGCTAGATATACGTTTAAGCGACAGAATGGAACAAGCCTACATCAATTGAAAATGTACCAGATGTTAGCTAACCTGCTGCCAGCTGGAAGCATACAAAAACCCACTTTCATATCTAAATCTACAGTACCAGTAATTGAAGCATAACAAGGGGATGATTGATCTTCAACTACGGAGCAAATATGTCGATATGCCAGAAAGAAGAGAGATGATGATACGTGGAGGAAAGTACTAGTTTGAACATTGCACAACAGATCTAATTACAACACAAAGAAAATCTCTCAGACAAGATTACATAGATCGGCACTAACTTGGTTCTTTAAAGTTAGCACAACACATTACTCTCCACACTGACTTAGTTCCTTTTGGAGAAAACAATCAACAACAGGAAACTTGAAATTTTCCCTAATGTTCAGTTCGACAACGCAATAACAGCAAGACTAAAATTTTCCGAGAATCAGAGCAATAGGCAATTTTTTGAGCAAGCAAACAATCACCCAACACATATCCATCTAGCATCTAAATGCGCCCGCTCGAAACCTCCACGACGGCTGGAGGAGACTAAATACTACACCAATAGCCAATAGGGTGGAACTGAGTGCCACTGTCACATACCTCGTCGAGCTCGACGTCAATTGTGGTCATGAAGGACGGCGCGGCGCGAACTAGTGATCGCGGGGGATGGAGGACGGAGTAGCGCGCGGCCGCGGGCTGGCGGTGGTGCGTGGGGCGAGGAGATGGAGGCGGCGGAGACCGGAGAGTAGGGGATTGGGGAGGGAAGGGGAGGGTGGGCGAGGGTAGGGAGGTTAGGGGGTGGTCCAGTCACCAGCGTGCCATGCCTTTTAAGCTCCACTCATTTCGGTTTAAATTTCTGATTTCTTATTTATTTTTTACTATTTATAAATTTTATTTTTTTTCTAAATTTTTTGGTTTTTTGAACTTTTTTGCCTATTCTTTTTTTCGCGTTCGTTTGTGTTGTCTATGATGAGTTAATATATTTTTCTATTTTTAAATTATTTTAAATTTAATTACTCTAAATAAACCACCTTCAACTACAGTGTAATTTCAGTTAGCTACAGTACAATTTCAGCCATAAGCCACTATTTTTCAGCCCAACCGAGCGGGACCTAATTAGTTGTTTTTGGAAAATAAATAGTAATAGCTAAAATAAATATTTTTTATAATAAATGCTCGAGCGATGAGAAAAGTGAGCAAAGGATACTTGTCTGAGATGGGAACGAGAGAAATAAGGTATGTGATGTATCTGTGACTATCTAGTCTTCAGAGTAAGACGGGAGCGAGATGAGTGGATGAGCCACTTTGATCACCATCACCAACCCATCGTTAACCCAACCAAATCGGCTAAGTTACCCTACAAAACTTGTCCCATTTATCCCCTCTCGAATTCCACCGAAAAGCACTGCCACATGTATGACCTCAACAACCAAGTAGGGATATAGCAAGAGGAATGGGGAGCTAGTCCTCACCTCAATCGGTTAGAACCACGACGAGTAGGTGGTTGGGAGGTGGCGCCACCACCGGTGCCATCGGGCCATGGTGGTGGGGAGGTGACGTGGGGACCACGACGGAGGCAGAGTGCCAACGTGTAGGATTAAGGATAACAGATTAGAGAGGAGTAAATAAGAGGTTCTAAAATTTTCGCTCTCAAGTACTACAGTGTTAGACACAAGGAGCAATATAAGATCCTAGCACACGATGAGTGCAATTTTTTCTTAATTCTCTACGGCACCACAAGAATATACCTCTATCAAATATAATTCTTAGCTTCACAAGATATCGATTTAATACACTTTAATAGTTAAGAATGTAAATGTGGAAGAGGAGAGACAAAGAAATAATTGATATGGAGACACTCGATGTTTGTTGTGGTATCAAAGACTTGTCGGTCTTCACTAGTTCGTGTTGAGGTAAGTCTAAACAAATTGGACTGGCTCCACAAATTAAGCCTCAAATCCTCAAATCCACTAAGTTTACTCTTCCTACACTCCGGAGATGGTGAACACCGAACCACTCACAAATAGTGTCAGGCCTCTTCACAACTTCTTAAAGAGATCACTACTCAAGCCTCCACCAAGTCGTTTAGGTGCTGGCAAATACCAAGAGTAATAAATCAAAGCACTCACTTGAGGAGAAACAAGTGCCAAATGATGAAGAAATGATTCAATGCACTTTGATGCTCTCAACTACCTCAAATATACGAAATATGAGTAAATAAGGTATGGAGAGTGCATAATTAGTTCAAATGTATTCAATGAGGCCCTCACACTCAAATTCGACCGTTTAGAAACAAATATTAGAAAAATCAGTAGGGGCGGTAGTACCTCTATGCATGAATGGTACTACTACTCCTACTGTTGAATGGCTATTTCTGGTGCATTTAATGCAAATCAACTAGTCGTTAATCCCGAGGTGCGGTACTACCACCAACCAGAATTGATACTACCACTACGCGGTAGTACCGCATAGGTCAGCCTGTACTACCATTATTCGAAAATTGAGAAATGTTCCTAAAAACGTGCTCTCTGGAAAAAAAAAGTACCACGAGGGAGTCCGGTACAACCGCCATCCGGTAGTACTGATCCATAATGGCGGTATTACCACCGGCCGGTAGTACCACTAGTCCTGGTCGATACTACCGTTTTTCCTGGCAATAGACTCTAAAAAGGTTTTAGATTAATGCATGACTATTTGTTGATCAAGATGGCACAAAGTCAATTCTTAAGCTACTATCCATAATCCCCTTTATAGTACGGCGTCTAGCCTACAAATCTGGTCTTTTCTCCATACTCCGAGACCGATAAATTAAGGAATCAAAAGTGAAACTTTCACCTTTATCTTGGAGCCAAGTTGATCCTCGCTAGTCTTTTGCGTGACATTGTTGCTTTGTTATCTGTGCTTTGGGACTAAACCTTTTATCACATCTTAGCACACATGTTTGTCCTAATCATAATATTGTTATTAATTACCAAAACCAAATTTTAGGGGCCTAGATGCTTTTAATCTCCCCTTTTTTTGGTAATTGATGACAACCAACGCAATGTGAAGGAAATTTTAGAGAGTTTTGAAAATATCACAAGTCTTAAAACAAGTTGTATTTTCTAGTTTTGACTTTTGAATGCAAATAATTTTCGAGAGAAGCTCAAAGGATATGAGTGATTAGTTGCATTTAAGAATTGATCAACTAATAGAGAAAACTCCCTCTAAATGTGTGCATATGAGATTTTAAGAGGTTGCTTGCACATGTCTAGATTTTGGAAGTTTTGACGGAGTTTCCTTTAATTCTCGAATTTCGAGGAACTTCTCAAAACGTAATAAATATGAGAGAAGTAATATTTAGAACATGCTAAGTATGAGCAAGATTAAGGTAGCCAAATAACCATAGCATTAAGCAAGTTCACAAGCATCATAAGCATAAAGATTTTTACTATTACAAGCAAACCACACATAGGTCAAACAAATAAACTTAGGTTCTTGAAGGTAATAAGCATGGGTAAGAGAAGTAATATTTAGAACATGATAAACATGAACAAGATTAAGGTTGCCAAATAACCATAGCATTAAGCAAGTTCACAAGCATCACAACATAAAGATTTTAACTATTACAAGCATACCACACATAGTTCAAACAAATAAACTTGGGTTCTTAAATAATAAATCCTTAAATAAAAGATATCGATGGATAGAGTAGATAGAGATAGATAAAGCTTCTTATTGCCGCTTCTCCTTCTTTGCCTTCTATATTTTCTCCAAAGTTCTCATCTTCACTTTCTCATTTTCTCCCCCTTTGGCATCAATTACCAAAAAGAGCTACTCATGAGCAGGAGAATCACGACAACAATGTTGATGTTGATAGAAGATTGGAGAACAAGTGTCCGTTGAGGAGGAGGGATGCTCAAGTGCACTCATGCACTGAGTCAAGACGGTGAGCTGATTGTTGGTCTTAACTTAATTGTCTCGGATTTGCAAGGCAACATTGAAGATCTAGGATAAAGAGATTGGATTAGTTATAGGTGGAGTGTCCTCATGCTCTTCTACTTCTTGAGCTCGAGGAAGGGTAGCAGAGAAAATTGGGGCAGCTTCTCTTAGTTTGTATGGTTTGTGAGGTGCCGGTTTTGCTCCTCGGTAGTTTGTCTTCCTCATGATGAGGGCCATAATATATGGAGCAAAATAGATTCTTTTGACCCTATCATTCTTTGAGGATGTAATTTCTCTAATAATGAGGTCAACCACATCAAACTTTCATCCATTCATGATGTAGTCTATTATGTTCCAAGCATGACCTCGAACTGCATCAAAATTCCCACTCTTTGGGAAAAAGGTGTGGTTGATGATGTGGTTATTCAGACTTGGCAAGAGAAGAAGTTCAGCAATCTAGCCAGGAGTGAATCTGACTGAGGTGTCATAAAATTGAGTCGAAGAGGCTAACTTGAGAGCTTGCCTAGAATAGATCTTCTCATGCCGTCCAAGGTGAGTTCGCAAGGCTGTCTCAAACTCACTCTTGGTAGCCTCAATTCTCTCGTATCTCGTCATCAAAGTCATGTAGTCAAACTCAGAGCATACGAAGACTATGGCATAGAATTTCCTAATCATGTCCTCATAATAATCTGAGAGACCATGTGGATGTATCCCCATGTTTGTGATGAGTAATTGACGGTTGTGTTAGAGAGTTTGAGTTTGTTTTGGGTATTCTAGGGTTGAGTACCTTTCATTTATGCTAATGTTGATTATGTTGTTTCCTGCGGTGCTATGTAACAGTTTGCTTGTCTGTGTGACTGCAGGACTTCGGAGCTAGGTCATGGTGGGGCGAGGAGGACCGGGACTAGGCACAGGAGGTGTTGAGGTCCAGACGGTCAGAGATGCCAAAGATGATCGAGGCTGGTGAGGTGGTTGCGAGCCGGGAGACGAGGAACCGGAGCTGGAGCTACCGGTGGAGGACACGATGAGCAATGATGAGCGGACCGAGACTAGGCTCAGGGAGGAGTCGGAGGTCCAGACTTGGGTGGACACGACAGGCAGCGGCGAGGTGGACCAGGACTAGACTCAGGTGGAGTCAGAGGTCCAGACGGTCAGTATGCCTGGTACAGTCGTGTACAGCGAGATAGACCGGGACTAGACTCAGGGAGGAGTCGAGGTCCAGACGGTCAAGGTGCTGGCTGTGGGAAGTGTAACAGCCTAGGTTTTTATTAAAATAATAATAATAATAAATATTAAAACAAAAAATTAAATTAAATAAGTATTTTTGTTGCCTAAATTTTATTTTTGGTTTTGCCCTAGATTTTCTGTTTTTGAAAAAGCCTGATTTGAAAAGTAAATTAAGTGAAAACCTAAAAATAATTATTAAATGCAATGATATTTTGATTTTCAATAAAAATCCTACTTTAAATTAATTATTTGGATTTATTTGACTCTTATTTGGTTTTCTGAGTTTTCTGGAGTTTAAAATCTATTTTTGAAATTTAAAAGTATTTTAAGTATGAAAATTAAATACCAACATTAGTTGGAAATATTTTTATTAAGTCCAAAATGCCTCCAGGAAGTTCGCTGAATTTATTTGGAAATTTTGGAAGTTATTTCATATTCTTTCTAAGCTATATCTAATTTTCTAGGCTTTTCTGAAAATCTGAAAATTAAAAATTAAAATCAAATTTCCCTCCTCTCTCCGGGCCGACATGTGGCCGGCTCGATCCGCGCCACATCGCCCCCTCGGCCCATCTAGCCTGTTCGCCCGCCTCATTTCTCGGCCGTCGGATCTTCATCGTCGCTACCCGCGCCTCCCTCTCTCTCTCTGTGCCCCCTGGCCCACCTGTCATCCCTTCCCCGCCTTCTCCTACCTCCGACCACGCCCCTTCTCTCTCCTCTCGCACCCGCCTGTTAGCTTCACCTCCTTCCCCGCCCTTCTTCCACCTCACGCCGCCGTCGTCCGCACCGCCCGGATCCGCCTTTTTCCCCTCTCTCTCCCTCGTGCGCCACCTCTTCCGCAAGACCCGCGCCCCACCTTCTCCAACCCGCCGGATCCGCCGCCCACCTCCCACTCCCCATCTCTCCGCAACCGCTGCCACGCTCGCGCCCTCTCCGACGAGGAATTCCTGCGCCGCCCCTCCCCCTCGCCCCTATTTAAACCCACCCCGAGCTCCCCCATTCCCCACTCCACCTCCCACCGCCCCCAATTCCTTCTCTCCGCCGCCCTTGCCGCCGCCGCCGCCTCTTCCTCTGGTGAAGAATTCCGGCCACCCCGGTCCTCCTCACGCCTCGCCGACGCCCTCTCCGGCTTCCACACCTCACCGCGAAGCCCGTGTGCCCCTTGGCCGTGGCCCAAACCCGCCAGAGCGCCGTCCCCGCCGCCACCCGAGCGCCGCCGCCGCCTCTCCTCGCCGCCGGCTCAACTCCGGCCGCCTTTGGTAAGGCCCGCACCACCTCCACACTCCCCACGGCCTCCTCTCGCCTTTCCGACCATCGCCGACCGCCGCCGTCCACCGGAGCTCCGGCGAGGCTCGCCCCCCGTGCACTCTCCGGCCGGCAGGCCCGCGTCAGCCGTGTGCCCGCGTGGCACCTAACGTGGCGCCCGGTGGCAGCCACCTCGGCATCGTCCCTCCCCGTCAGCGCCACGCAAGCGCGAGACAACCCCCGTGCCACCTCGGCCAAACCCACCTGCCCGTGGACTTGGTCCACATGGACCAGGGCCCACTGTCAGCCCCTCATCCACATTTTCCAATAGGAAAATAATTCGGCCAAAAAAAGAAATTCCCAAGGCTGACGCAATGCTGATGTCATAAATCAATTTTCTTTAGAAAAATAATTCCAAAAATCCAGATTTTTCATTTTCTCTGAATTTAAACTTCCCGGAGCACGTTCTTCTTCGTCCTAACTCCGATTTAGCCCATTCAAATTTCTAAATTCATCAAAAATTCCCCTCTATCAATTTCTGACCTCAATTCAAATATTTGAAGTCAATTTGAATTTATTTTGAATTTATTTGAATTTGGTAGGTTATTTTCACATGTAGACTTCGACGATTCAGAAAAATTCTTCGACGAAGATTCATACCAAATTGAAGAGCAAGGCAAGTCACACTCCTTGATCATGTTGATCTCAGTTTTTAAAATAAAATTATGTTGTTTTAAATTATTCTGCATGCATATTTTTATTCAACGTATTTCAATTCAGTTTTAAATTTAGTTATTGCCTACTTATTAATTCCTCCGTTGATATTGAATTCCTTATACCTTGTCACCCTAGATTAAAATCTAGTTGGTACACTAGTATTGGCTAGAGAATATTATATCAAATGCTTAGTCCTGCTTAGTTATAATATTTGCTTTGGGATACCTTTTCACATAAAATGATGACCTTTTCACATGAAATGATAAACTTTGCAAATGTACTCTTGGCTTTGGTGAGTCAAGGGGGTTTATGAAATATTTTGAAAACAAAATATAAAAACTAGTTTAGACTTAGGCAATTGGTTAGACTGGTGGGTGCAGGCATGCCCTGTTGGTTGGAGCCGCAGTGGTTGACTGTCGTGCACAGGGGTACGTGGTTGAGCCTAAGTCAATTAAGGACCGGTCTGTGAGCTATTGTTGCAAAGCCCTATCGTACTACCACATGGCTGGTATGGGACAACCCTGGCTGAATAATTTGTGAAGTCCCAACCTGAGTTAAGTTGTAGGTTGAAAGTGAGCGTGGTTGGTTCCATGAGAAGTCTCACTTGGGCAAGCGTGGTTAAGCCATGTGAAGTCTCGCTCAGGCTCAAGAGGGGATCCCGGTCTGGTGGATTCCTTACTGGGGTGAAATCTTAGAGTTGGCCTGGCCAGGTTGAAGGCTTTGCGTTGTAAAGGCCTTGTCACGACTCCTCACCGCACACCTAAGGAAGTGTGTAACCCGGTGGCAATATGGGATGTTCGTGTCTTGTGGGTAAAGCTGTACAACCTCTGTAGAGTGTATAATCTATCCTGGATAGCCGTGCCCGTGGTCATGGGCATGCTGAGTAAAGGTTTTTCATGGATTAGATTTTATTTTTCAAAAATGTTTTTGAAAACCTGGTGGATGGATGGAATCCATCAGTGTTGCGCAGTGAAAGCGTGTGGATGGATGGAATCCATACTTGGTCTTTTGGAAAAGATGGTCCGGGTAGGATGCCCGTGGATAGGTTGGTGTTTGGTCGGAGCCGGCACTGACGGTATTATTTTCTATTACAAGTTATGTTTTTACTTACTGTATTAAATTCAGCGATTTCAATTTATCTACTGTATTTCTTTAAATGCTGTTTTATGCAAACTAACCCTATAAGCCTTCCATTGAAGCCTTTATCATTATGTTGCATTTCTCCGTGTGATTTGCGGAGTACAAGTTTGTACTCACCTTGCAATCTTCATACAGAGGAAGATGACGTCGACTACGGTAAAGATCAGGATGAGTAGGCCGTGTCTTACTGTCGTTTGCCTGTGGGCAGGCTTGGGCTTTGCTTCTTATCAGTTTGCTTCCGCAGTTATTTGCTTTAATTATCTTTGTCAATGGACGTGATGTAAGACTTGGCCATAAGGCCTTATCCTTTATTTAATATAAGAAGTCATTTGTGCTTGGTATTTATCTTTGTTGTCACTGTGTGCACTATCTAATCCTGGACTAGTGCGATTTACACAGAGAATCCAAGAGTCGTTACTCCGGATTCCGACAGGAAGCTTCCGGAAAGGTGCTTGAGGGGAAAATTGGAGATTTGACTCAAGCCATGAGTGGGAGGTTGTTTCCCTCCAAACCCTGGAGCTTTGATCTTCTTGCCTCATATGTGTGAGAGGTGGGAAGTGAGATAGGTATGACACTTCTTGATTTTCTCTTTTGGTGTGTGAGCCTTGGTGTTAAAAGGAGAGGTCAAGAGGCAGTCTCTGTATGCTTTGGCTAAGGAGGTCATGCAGTAGAGAGAGCATGTTCTCTGTGTGTGTTCATGTGTTCTAAGAGGAGAAGCATGTAGTGAAACTAGTTATCTAATTGCGTATGGGGACGTAGTGAGTGGTTGTAAATCTCATGTAATCATTCATTGCAATCTGTTCATGTGTTCAGTTGAGATTTACAAGTACATGAGCAAAAGACTTGAGAATGAGGAGAATGAGGAGAAGACATGTGTTCAGCTCGCTTCTATTTTTCTGCTGCTCTCTGTTGATTCTTTAGTTTTTGAGTGAATCATGTTTGGAGAGATGGTCTTTTGGTTGCTCTGTGATGGGAATATGTCTCAAGACCATTTGGTCAATTAGTTCCCAAGAGCCAAATGATTAAATCGAAGAATCACTCTTTTCACCCCTAGTCAGTTCCCTCTGTTTTTCACTGTAGCTAGGGTTTGAAGGCAGGGCTTGGTTGAATCTTGTGATTTCCCTTCAAAGGATGGCCTAAGATTTATGCTTTGTTGTTGTGAGAACACCTCCAGTTGAGATTTATAAGTACATGAGCAAAAGACTTGAGAATGAGGAGAAGTTTGAAAACTAGTCTTATTCTTGTTCAGTTTCAGTTTATTGCTCAAATCTTGATTATATGTTCTCCTGATGTTTTCTCTGATTTCTTGAGAGCTCAATGCTATTTAGGTCAAGGTCTTGCTAGTTAGGCTTGAGAAGATTAGCAGCAAATCATCAATTTCTTTGAGAAATGCATTTTCAGTAAAACTGGGCAACAAGATCTACAGTCGGGCGCCTGTTTAATCTCAGCCCGGTCAGACCACTAACCCTAGCGGTCAGACCGCACTTTTGCCACCGATCAGACCGTATAATGCATGGCGGTCAGACCGGTATGGCCCGGGAGGTCTGACCTGTGGATGGCTAGCGGTCAGACCGGTTTAAGCAATGATCGACGGCCAAGACTGCGGTCGACCGCCATGCTTGAGCGATCGACCGCCTACTCTGCATTCTCTGATCCAGTTTCTGTTTCCTACTTTGTTTCATTGTTTTGATTGCCGATTTCCCTCTGGATGCCAGTAAGCATAACCTCTCCTTTTTCATAACTTCTATAGCTATTGGAGAAGAAATTAAAGTGGATACTTTTGGGGGCAAATTTTTAAAAGGCACCATTCACCCCCTTTGTTGCCATTTCCGATCCTACATAATCACACCTCAGAGCAGCTATGTCATGGAGTCCAATGGCATAGAAAAGCTGATATGCGTCAGTATAGCGATCAATTCCATTGAGATGCGTCCAATCTATGTACTTGTGGCTGGCAAACTGTAGGTTCTGATCATATAGTTGAGTATAGACATCCTCTTGAAATTTTGTGTAGAAGCGAGGGTCTGTGGAAGTCATGGGCTTGGTGAATTGATTGGCATGACAAAAAATGGCATAATCCTCACTAGTAATCAATCTGAGGTTCACATTCTGCTCTTCGCCTTCTTCCATTTCATCATCCTCATCTTCACTACTTTCCTCATAATCATCATCTTCTTCTTTAGTTTCTGTTTCTTCCTCGTCTTGCTGAGGACCTTATACCATGTCCCTTGCTCTCATAGCTTGGAGGAAAGAGTCAGTTTCAGAGTCGATGTCTTCCCTTGATGGAGCATGGACAGAAGTTGCCTTGCGGGATGCCGCCTTGCAGCGTGAGGGTCCAGCATGAGAAGGATAGGGGCCATAGCGATCTACTTGTTCTCCTTCAGACATCGAGTTTTTGCGAATTGAGGTTTTGGTCCTTGGCATCTTGAAAAGGAATAACAAGGGTAATTAGGGTAGAGAGAATAGGTGGAATTGATGTGGGAAAAAGAGTTGATGTTTTTTCAGCAAAGATCAGTAGTACCGCCTTGACCCATCGGTACTACTAGCCTGCAGTAGTACCACTCAGGTAGGGCAGTACTATTGCTTTTGCCAAAGTTCTTAGGAAAAATCCAAATCTTGATTTTTACTAGTGTTTGGCATGGATTAATCTATGGAATGGACATAACACGTCACCAAACACATGTTACCAACAATTTGCCTAAAAGATCTCAACAATTTTTGCCACATTATTCAAAACCCTAGAAATTGAATTTCATGCCCTAGAAGAGATGAAAAGTGGTTTTGATGCGATTTACCTTGAGGTAAGGATGAGTTACAATCATAGGAACTTGGTATTGACAAGGGTTCCACAAAATCAACATAGAAACAAAGGATCTGTGGGGGGGTTTGAGAGGTGGTTTTGAGGAGTGTTAATGAGTGAGTGAGAGAGAGAGGGACCCTTGGGTGGTTTCTGGAGATATGGGAGAGATAAGGGCCGAAGGGGGTAATGGAAGAGACGGGTCTTCGGTTACCAACGATTTGGGCCTACTCTCCAAACAGCGGTAGTACCGCACACCAATCATAACGTCGAGCGATAGTACCGCTAGGGTAAATCAGTACTACCAATTTCCCTGAAGAAGCATGGATGGATTTAGAAAATGCAAATAATCCTTATTTTTCACACACAAAAGCATTTTTCCAGATCATTATGCATTGAGATTGCCAAGAACCACCCCACAACATATTTTTTTATTAAATTAGTAATTTTGAGAACTATTTTAAAAATAATTTTCTCAAGAGCTCCAATAACACCAAATGAAAGCAAATGTCATGAGGCATGAGTTCAAACAATATTTGAATAATCTATGATATTTAACTCATTTCTTAACTTGCAAAAGTGTCTTTCATCTAAGGGTTTTGTGAAGATATTGTCTAATTGGTCTTCAGTCCATATGTGGCTAATAACAATGTCACCCTTGTTTACATGATCTCTCAAGAAATAATGATTCATATCTATATGTTTGGTTCTTAAGTGTTGGACTGAGTTATTTGCTATTTTTATAACACTATCATTACCACACAAAAGAGGCATATTGTTAAAATCTATTCCATAATCCATCAATATTTGTCTCATCCATAGCAATTGCACATAACAATTACCTGCAAAAACATATTTGACTTGGGCAGTAGAAAGTGCTATTTGTAAGTATTTGAGCTTATTATTGTGTAGTTCATGATATATGGTCATTCTTATACATCATATTATGCCTATGTTGATGATATGTGGTCATGTGGGCCTTTACTATTTGCTCTCATATTATGCTGATTGTATATCTTAGCCATATGAGCTCGTGTCATGGTTAATCTAGAAAAGTCATGCCAAATTTTTTTTTAATTGAGCCATATTGTTACTAGTTCTTTGTATGCCTTAAGTCACTTAGCATCATATTGTAGAGCTTGAGCATTATTTATTATCCTTAGTGTGCTGGAAACCTTGTGATCCTATAGCATTTGATTCATTGTGAGTTACATATGTGTTTTTAACCACTTGCAGATTGAATTGTTTCTAGTCATTGCCTCTTAAATGATCATATCTTAGATTCATACTTTGGCATATTATGTTATTTTAGATATTAATACTTTACTTGAATGAAAAGCTTATAAAAGGGGTAATCCTAACTTGAGCCAATGATTTGGTTGATTTATCTAGGTATCCATGTCTCAGGACACATGTTAATTAGCACTAATGAAAATCGATTATAGATGCTTAATCATAACTAAAAAAGGAAAAATGAAGAAAAGAACAATTCTGATGCAATATGTGAGTGTGTGGAATAAACGACTTGTCACATTGGTTCGAAAATGTGTTGAATAAGTGGCAATGTTTGCCCAAGTGCAATCAAAGTGTGAATAAGCGACAAAGTTTGCCCAAGAGTGTGAATAAGTGGCACAAGTGCCCATTGCGTGTCCTAAATTTGTAAAAATCAACAAAAAAAATAGGTATCATGACTCAAGTGTTGGCTTTTTCATAAATATCATGTGAGGATTAGCCTCTTCATTTCAAATAACAAATGCCTTAGCATGACTATTTGATATACAAATTTTTGATGTTATACTTAGTTCCGATGCCTTACAATTTTGATTGGATTTATGTGATCACTTGAGTGTATTCCAACACTTTTGTATGTAACTTGATTTGGTCAAATGTTGCAGTTATCACTTGAGATCCTTGCTTGAATTTTCATTATCATCTTTGATAGTCATCAAAACTCAAGTTAGATAATATCATTTTACATTATCGTATGCCTTTTGACTTATTACATACATTAACTAGTCTTTTACCATGATTACTTGCTGTCTGGGTCCGATACTATCATGCCATTTACTTGAGGGCAAATAAAAGTTTAAAGCTTACGGATATGATATGTGTCATTTTTACATATATTTTTCTATCATTTTACCCTTATAATAGATGCATATGTGAGTATGTCCAAGTAGGTTTTTACTCCTTTTCAATATGCTAGGCAGTGCATTTTGGTTAAATCATCAGATCAATCGGGAAAAATGCCAATCTGACCATATGAACCACTCCTTTTTTAAAATATTGGAAAAGCTATCACTCAAGTATTTACCAACAGCGCAAACAAAGTTCTAGATGTAGGATAATCCAACGACACATTGTGCACTCCTCATAATAGGATAGTGTAAAACTACTGTAAACGTTGTAGAGAAGATAATCCATGGATTTTATCACACCCACATAACGTCTACATATGACTCCAAGTACATAGATGCTTGTCCAAGGTAATTAGAAACATCCACTACATCTACAAAAAGGCATAGAACATGCAATGCCACTACAATATAGGGCATATTCATATTAGCTTTTCCTGATGGCTTTTGGCTGCGACTGCTGAGTAGTAGCGGCTGATGATAGTAATCCATTTTGTAAGAAAAATAGAGTAATGAAAGGCACTACAATGTTTGGACCGTCATGCGACTTACGGAATTGTGATATAACAAAATATGAAGTATGTTTCAATATGTTAAAACGCAAAAGGTAGTGGCTGATGAATGGTAATGGTTGATAGAAGCGGTTTATAGAAGTTGGGGTGTTCATATTGGCTTCTACGTCTGGAAGCAGAAATCAGAATCCAATATGAACAAGCCCATAAGCTAGAAAGTGAGAAGTACCCCTGCATAGAGACCAAAGTCTAATTTCTTTCAACTTAATTTGGTAATTTGGAAGGAAGTCATTGGTAATTTCCTTGAAATCTCCAATAAAAACACACCAAGTTTCTGATCGTATTCATCTTTGTACTTCTTCGACGGTGCCAATGTAGTAGGGTGAAAATCTGTATCTTTGTACTTGGCTAGTAAATTGCCCATGCGTTGCAATGGTATACCAAAAAAGTAATAGATATAATCAAATGTGGGGTTGCAGATTTATTTTAGACCTCATGCTATATGAAAGTTTTTCTCAATAGGGTGTTTTGCAAAACTCAAGATAATATATCTTGTGCTAAGTGATTTAATAAAAAATAAAAATAAGGCTTTTTTGGATTTTCTAATTTCTGCAAAAATATTTGTATTATTTCGTGCGGCGCTCCTATGTTCAAAGAAGACCTTAAAAATTTTCACAAAAAACATACATTATATGTGATAGATCATATCTCATTCTCATGTGAGGGTAAAAGGGAGGAGATGGTGAATGGATAAACTCTCCTTTTTTATGAGTAGAGATTTTTCGCATTGTGGGGCTATTTATCATTATTTACACGCTTTTCTATAGTTAATTGCCTAAATTGGATCATTTTGTATTTTTGTAATTTTTTATAGGCCACTGGTCGAAACGCATAATCTTCAAATTTGACATTCCGGGACCATTCCATATAGATGTACATGTTGTCTATTAAGGATGCGTAGGATTAAACTACAAAGAAAATAGACTTCTGGAGGGTCTAAACATAAGAAATCATAATGGAGAATGACTATATTATAAATTCCAGTAACTTTGAGGAATAAATCATATAAATACAAAAAAATCCCCAAGCTAGTAGTCGGATGAATTTTTTATGAATATTCGTTTTTATTCGAAATAACAAAAATAAACCCGCGCGAATTTTTTTTTACAAAAATAGGCTTCGGTCGCTTAATTGTCGGGCGACTAGAGCCCAACGGCCGTGCGACAAGCAAGCAATCCACTGGCCGTTGGGCGAATTATTGCAGTCGCCGAACAGCCGGGCAACTGGTTACAGTCATCTATCGGTTAGGCGACGCTCTTCTAGTCACTGAAGGGTTAGGCAACTGGAAGCGAAGATAAAATGAACCGCGTGGCCGAGTGGGCGGTTGCGCGGTGAGCAGAAGCGACGGGAGAGGAGAGGGAGAAAAGGAGACGGACGAGGAGAGGAGAAGGAGAGGAAAAAGGAGAGGAGAGGGAGGAGAAGAGGAGAGGGAGGAGGAGGGGAGGAGAGGTGAGGAAGGAGGATAGGAGAGGAAGAAACGACTCTTATGAGGTAATTTTTTGTTGTATTTTAAATTTTGTATATGAAGTAGATAGTTTATTTAGTGTTAGTATGAGTAGAAAATTGTAGATGTAGATAACAATAGTTCAACTTTAGTATAGAAAATTTAGTCAATGTAGTTTTAGAAAATTAGCAATCTTAGTAGCTTGTAATTGTGTAAAATTTAGTGAACATAGTTGTAGAAAATTAGCATCGTTAGCAAATTGGCATGCATACAAAATTGTAGTAGAAAATTCAGTTAACGTTACGTAGAAATTAATTGTCCGTAGAAATTTGTAGTTATTAAAAATTCAGTCAATATCATTGTAAGAATTTTATAATTTGCTTTGTATAAAACAATAATACGTAATATTTATGATTAATTACAAATGAATGTAATGTCATTAGTACGTTGAAAATACACATGTTCCATTATAACTGGTATATAGGTATTTAAATCGATATGTCATGTAAATTGTCGAAATCATTTGGAAGTATTTGTAATAGGGGACAGCTCGAGTAGCGAGAAAAGAGTGGCGCCAGTGTGCAGTATGCCGATAGAAAGTTAATACTATGATGTTAGTGTAGTTGGTTACGACAGGCAACTGATCAGTGAAATGTGAATTACAGTACATCAGTACTTTCGTAGTGTACGATGTGATTTGACTAGTTACAAAATTGAAATTATATGAAAGCAGACATCAGCAATGCCGATACCCGCTACATTGAGAGTGCATTACGGTGTTGAAACCGTTCGTAAAGGTCCGAATGGTGTGGATTTAAGCGGTTTTGTGCAAGCCACTCTGGTACACCCGGATGATGAGAATGCTCGAATCGTAGATGTGATGCATTGACTCCTGTGTAGGGAGAATGAGGCTGCTTACGAGCACAGGCACAGTTGTAGGACACACGCCATCCAACATGAGCATTCTAACATCTGCTAGCTTGGTTAGATGCTATAAAGATAAAAGTAAGATAATTGATAAATTGAAGGTCAGTGTTGCTAGCCATATTTATTCTCCCATTGCCTCCTTACAAGTTTTTTGCTTCATGAGATGATGTAATTGTCACTTCGTTGCAGATCAAGGTGCACCTGCCTAATGGCAAAGTTGCTGCAGGAAAATTGTTGAAATATGGTTTATATTATAATATTGCTGTTGTCAGCATCAAGTCTTTCCCAGAATTTCATGCAGCATACATTCACAATCAAATGCAAGCTAATTTGAAATCCTCACTGGTGCTCATTTGGGCTTTTTTTTAGTGGCTTATGGCTGAAAAGCACTGTAGCTGACTGAAAAAACACTGTAACTAACAGAGACTTATTTAGCATAATTAAATTTAAAAAAAATTTAAAAATATAAAAAATATGTTAGCCCATTACATATAATACAAACAAATACGGGAAAAAAGAACCAGCAAAAAAACTCAACAAAAAGCCAAAAGTTCAGAAAAAGACGAAATTTATAAATAGTGAAAATAAGTCGGAAGCTAAAAGCTGAAGCCAAAACGATCACAGCGACCTGGTAGCTATTGGACGTGGCTTTGAATCTGGAGAACTAATGGCTACAGGTGGTACGCTGATGTACAAAACTAGCAAACTTGACTGCCAAGAACTCATGACCTCTACATGTAAGATCACAAAGGTACTTCCCATCTCTCATCTTTTATGACTCAGTGGAAGTATTAAATCAAATAAAACTGGAAATATTACTAGATTTGGATGTGATTGTGTTAATTACTAGATTTGGATGTGATTGTGTTAGACCATGTGGCTAGGTCTAGATTATTTTGGTGATGAATAATTGACAATGGTTAATTGATGATGAATATTTGATAATATTGTTTATCGATGTTATGCGAGAGGTGTGGCGTGAGTGTGGAGTGATCTTAGTCAAGTTGAGACAAACTTGCGCCGGAAAAATATTTTTTAGTCTTTGCATGTGCAGGGTGAGCGTGGAGGCGATCATGATCGGTGATGAGGTGGACCGGGACTAGGATGGGGAGATCCGAGGTTCAGATGGTCAAGAAGGTCACGAGATGGTTGGGCTCATGCTTGGGGCGTATGGAGATCAGAGATGGATAATGCGTGTTGGAGCTACGGCGATGCGATCCGGAGGCTACAACACGTGGTGGATTATGCGTGGAGAAGCTACAGGAGGTGCGATCCTGGAGGCTTCGACACGTGGCACGTTAGAGAAGTTGGAATTTTGGAAAACTCATGTTAGGAAGGGTTTCAGATCCCTTATTTGTTGGAACTGGATTAGAATTCGTGGGCTTAGGATAAGCCTAGGTTTTAAGCCCTAGATTATAAATAGAGGTGGAGTTGGAGGCTAACCCCGCGGATTTTGGAGAAACTAATTTCGTGCTAGAGTTTAGAGGTGTCAGGAAGGTATTTTATAGCCACTATGATTCAGAAATAAAGTTTAGAGCTATTAAAAAAAATTCCGGCGGCGTTTCGCTTTGATTCGCTTCGGCTGAGGTCATTGTGCAGCGTCAACAAAACTTCATCTCGGTACGAGTCCGTCCATGCCGCTCGTGCAACAGGTAGTTATCACATCATGACTCATCATAAGCGGCACCAATACAATAAAAATACGATCTGCTATTTTATCTGTCGTATGCATGCTAGTCAATTTTGCTGAAAGAGGCGCAGCAAAGGGCATTATTAGGGATGACAATTGGGCGCGGTGGGTATGGATAGTGCTCGTCTATACCCATACCCGCAACCCTGATTTACGCCCGCGGGCATACCCGCGAAGGACTACGGGTAAAAAACCTCGCACATACCCGTCGCCCGCGGGCATATCCGTTTACTCGCAAACTAAGTGCATCACATTCAAACATCACCAATGCATATTATGGGTTGGTCTTATGCAATTTTGATGCAAACATAATTGTGAAATGCTAACAGACTGTTTGAAAATCATCAAATCTTAGTTTTCAAACATCAAATCTTAGTTGCAAGTTCATATACGGAAGAAAATTGGATGAAGATTTCTCATGTTAAGGAAATACACATTTGTACATCCAGAACAATAACATAAAACTAATTGAACTGATGACCCTAAATGTAATAGAGGCCAGCTTGAGAACTGATGACCCTAAATATATCCTTTTGAACTAATGCGATGCATACTACTAGGTGGCTTATGTGCTTGCAATATTCACCCTATCTTATTGAATTGGGACTAAATGCTAAATGAGAAGTTATCAAGTTGCATGTATACTGTACACCTTGACAGAAGTATACAATAAATGGAACTTTATGTAGCGGCTAGAAAGGATCAAGAATTTAGTTTCCAATCCAGATGGGTTTGTTCCCAGTACACACAAGATGAAACATATCGAACTGGAGACTGCAACACAAAGCAACATTTCAGCTAAATTTTGCTCTTCCTGGGGGACATTTTCTTGCTAGATTATGATGATCAAGAAAACAAGAGCTGGCTCTGTTAGTTACTCCAATCTACTCTGTTCCATGGCTTGAAACGAACAAAAAGACAACAGAATTAAGGGAGAACTACAGCAAGCAATTTTATAGCTAAATCAACGCAACAAATAACGGATGTCTCTTTTTTTTATCCTTTTCTTTACCTTCTTTCGGCTGCTTGGCTAAGCAGCTCTTTCTCTCTAATCCAAAGATCGAATTGTCTCCATTGGAATCAACCGAAAGGAGAGCGAGACAAAGCAGCCGGTTTGCTTGCTCTGCTTGCCTTCAAAAAGCTGGCTTCGACGACAGGAAGGGATCTGACACGGCGGAGAGCTCCAAGTCTTCGAAGGGCACAGGAGGTTCAGATCAATGAAGCCAAGGCCTTCGATCGCGACTGGAGGATCAACGCCTGATGCGGCCGCCGCCATGGCTGAGCAGAGATGGGACCGCTTGTGGCCGCCCAGAGGTGAGCCGGGTGTGAGTGGAGGAGGTAGATCTGGGGGCGGAGGAGGAGGCCGACGGCCGGGTGGGGGGCGGCGGAGGAGGAGGAGGCGGCGGCGAGACTGAGAGAGTGCGAGAGGGGGTGGACGAAGAGTGGGGGCGGAGGAGGAGGCCGGCGGCCAGGTGGGGGTGGAGGAGGAGAAGGCGGCGGCGGCGAGACTGAGAGAGTGCGAGAGGGGGCGGAGGAGGAGGCCGGTAGCCGGGTGGGGGCGGATCTGGGGGCGGAGGAGGAGGAGGCGGCGGCGAGACTGAGAGTGCGAGAGGGGGGGGGCGGACGGAGAGTGGGGGCGGAGGAGGAGGCCGGCGGCCGAGTGGGGGCGGAGGCGGCGGATCTAGGGGCGGAGGAGGAGGCCGGCGGCCGGGTAGGGGACCGGAGGAGGAGGCGGCGACGGCGAGACTCAGAGAGTGCGAGTGGGGGCGGACGGAGACTCGAGAGATAATGGTCGGGCGGGCGGCGGGCGAAATTTCTAGGGTTTATTATTTTAGGGTGGCCCACCTGTCAGTTTATTTCACAGGTAAACAGGTGAGACGGGTACGGGTAGAGCTAACTCATACCCGTACCCGTTTACCCGATGGGCAGAGATTTCCCCTATTTTCATACCCGTGAGTAAAGAATACATCTCATACCCGATTTCATTAGGGTATTTACCCACAGGTACACAGGTAAATGAGCACAATTACCATCCCTAGGCATTGCGTTAGGAATCTTGATGCTAGCCTCGGCCTGTTTCTTGTCTACTATGTTGGTTTCATATTAGTGATATAGTTTTCTCTGTGCATATCACGTCAAGCAACAGAGGGCAATGTTCTTCTGTATGTGTGGAAGTAAGGTCTTCAACCAACTATGCAAGTCAAGTCCACGTGAGGACTAGAAAACTTCAAAAGGTGGTGCTACTTTTTGGTGCTCTTTTATTGCATGGTGAAAGGCATCACATCCAGGGAGAAAAGAGGATTAGAGGAGAGAGGAACCAACAGCAAAATGTAGAGAGTAATTTTTTTTTTTACTTTTCTAGTTGTTTTTTTGTACTTTCTGTTATTAGCAAGAAAACAAAATAGTAGATTTTGAAAAAAGCTTACGCTTGGTGCTGCAATCATTCACCCCTCTCTCTGATTGCCATCGACGATCCTACAAGTGGTATCAGAGCAGGTTACAATGGCATCAGATCAGGATCAATTTTCAGGTAAACCACCGTTTTTTGATGGATCAGATTATCTTTATTGGAAGACGCGCATGGAGGTTTTTCTTCAAGCATAAGGTAATTTTATTTGGCAAAAAGTTAAAAATACATATGAAGTGCTTCCTGTTGTTACAACTGAAAATTCCTCTGATGTTGAAATTCATGCTAAGGCTAGAAATATCCTGTTGTAAGGTTTAAGTAGAAACGAGTTTGTCAAAATTGCTCACCTTAAATCTGCTAATAAAATTTGGACCACTCTAGCTGATTATCATGAAGGATCTAAATCTGTTAAAGGTGTGCGTCAAAACCAATTTAAAAAGGAGTATTCTAAATTTGAGATGAAACCTGGAGAATCAGTAGATGCTCTTTTTGACCGCTTTAATAAAATTATTAGTGATTTGCAATCTGTTGATGTCACATATTATGATTCTGACAATACCTGTCAAATTTTAAATGCTTTGGATATGTCTGTTTGGAATGTGTTAGTCACTTCTATTAATCATTCTGTTAACATGGAAACACTCACTTTGAATGATCTTTATTTCAAGATGAAAACACATGAGATTGATGTTTTGGTCAGGATAAACAAGACTAATTCTTTGGACTTAGTGACTAACTAAGCTGACGGTTCTTCTAGTTCTTCTATTATTTCTTTGTCTGCATTTTGCTCTATTTCAGATAAACAATTAGAGGAATTTCCAGAAGGGCGACTTGTACTTCTCTCCAACAGGGTAACCAAAACAATTAACAACATCAGATTAAGGCGAAGAGGAGGTCCAATCAAATGCTATGAATGTGGTGAGCTAAATCATATTAAGATGAATTGCCCTAAACTGAGGAGTAAGGAGGTCAAGGATGACAAGGCTCCAAGTCGTCTCTCTCAAATCAAGATTGATCCAAACAAGAAGCGCAATTATCACAGGGCAGTCAACAAGATAATTTAAGCACTTGATGAGACTGTTTTGAGTGATGATGATTCTGAAAGCAATAATGAGGGCAATGAGAAGAAGACAAAGGAGGTGGACTTCACAGGGATGTGTTTTATGGCCAACAGTGAGGAGCTCGACAATGATGATCTTTATAATGATCCTGATGAGGGAAAACCTTCTTATGCTGATTTATCTCGTGCTGTATTTAGATTGACAGATGAGCTTAAGAAGTATAAAAAGAAAATTAAAAATCATGATTTCATTGTTAAGGGATTAAATTCTGAAATCAATAAACTTAGAGTTTCTATTCCTGATGATGAATCTTGTGAGTCTTGTTAAGTTTTACATACTGAGTTGGAATCTGCTAGAACAATTAATGCATCAAACTTGGTTCAACTTAGTGATGTAACTGCTAAACTTGATGAGTTGAGATTGGCACATGACTTTTGTGGTGAAAAGTTAAAATTTGCACATGATGAAATCGAAAAGCTCAAGTTTAGCTCTCCTACATGTTTATAGTCAAGTATTTCAAATGTCCAATCTAAAACTTGCTCTAAATGTGAATTGCTAGAAGTTAGACTTAATTCATCACAAGAAATAATTCAACAGATACTTTATCATGAGATATCTTTTTACTCTAATTATCCTAAGCTTAACATTGGAAAAGGCTTACGCTGGGTGCTGCAATCATTCATCCCCTCTTTGATTGCCATCGACGATCCTACATATTGGTTTGTATTAGTACTATGCATACTGTGGTAAAAATATCTTTTATGCAACACTTGTTCACTATCACTTGATTTTTGTGATAGGCTGGTGTTGGTGGCCCCCTGATTGGTTCTGGTGGAAAGTTTGTTGGCATGAACTTTTATGCTAAGGATGAGACTCCTTTCTTACCAATCAGTATATACTTCTGAAATGTTTGAAGCACTTTGACATATTTGGGTACGTTTTCGAGTTTTTATTTATAAACTTTGGGTATGTTTCACTGGCAATCGCATGTGGTCATGTGACGTTGGACAAATTTGTCTGTTATGCTCCACTCTTTCAACACAAGTTTATGGAGAGATTAGGCCAGGAGTCAGGACTTGGGATGGAAACAATGATGCATTGGTTACATGTTTAGTGGGTTCTAACTTGGCTAGTCTGTTAGTTGAATGATTGGGAGAGATCAAAACAAGCATGTTAAGATGAGTTATCATATTTTGACTAAAGAATTTTGTAGTATTTTTTATTGAAACTTATCTCAAAATTTAAAGAAGTTTAATGGATGAAATCCCATTAATGGATTATTTATATATTTCAATCAAAATTCACAATAAATTTTCTTCCATGGTTGAATTATTTTTTTTAATGATGAAGTTTTAAAGAGTAGTTGTGCCCGTAGTTATTAAAACTGGACCGAACTGGTGGTTCAACTAGAAAAATCGGAACCAGAGCTTGGTTTGGTTCAATTCATGTGTGATGACTGCCCATGCAATCAGGATGCTCCGAACCGGATAAGCAGTGGTTATATGACTGTTGACCTGTAGTTTTCGCATTAAAATGTCCTTGGTTAATCGATTAACCAGTCATGACTGGAATGCCTGCTCAAAAAATTGGAAGGGGATTCAGCGTGGCAAACCACCCAGCTGACCATCCCACCAAGGTATAGGTTTCTGTCGTGAATAATCTAAAAACACTATCTTTTGAATGCACGTTAAAATTATCTACACCATGTATCCCACTAACTATTATTTTTTAAGAACCGATGTTCCAACTGGTGAACCACCTGTTGGACCACTAAACCAGAAGGTCAGCAGGGTTGATGGCCTGTTCGGTTTCAGTAACTATGGTTGTGCGTGTTACTCCATTAGTATCATGACTTGGTCCCACATCCTTTTTGCCTTGCCTGTTATCTTTTCAACATATGTTAGCTTCTCACTTTCCTTTCTACTGTCAAGAGCCATTTGAATATTATCTAGGACTTCTGTTGTTTGAAGACAGTACGCTGAGTTGATTGCTGATGATGCTAGAAGCCGGCGAGAACCATCCTGAAAACCAGTTGGGTTCAATATGCTTATAATCGCAACTAGCTTATATCCCAAACTTTCAAATCTGCAATATGACTTAGGTGTCATTCTTATGTGCTTGCCTGTCAAAGAAAGCTAGTTTTTCAACATTTTGGGTGGTTAATGCATTCATTCTGTGAACGTTTTCCCTTGTTTACTCTGCCTAGGACATCTGATATTGTTTAAAGTTGAAACTGTTCAGTATTTCAATATATGATTCAGAATTAGAGACTAAGAATTCCAATCTGTTATGCATGACTCCTGGTTGAATTTTCTTGTCCTGTGAAGGCATTATACATCGAGTTATATCTAATATTCTTAATGCCACCATTTTTAGTTCATTAATTGTTCGACCCTCTGCTTATCTGCTCTGCAATCACTAGGCATTTGTTGATGTTTCTTTATTTTCAACAATTAGGTTTTTACTCCCACCTTTGTGACGTATTTAATTTTAGCATCGACTTGATAAACGCCCCTATCCAACATTTATGCCAAGCATAAGTCTCAAACTGTGCATTTGACACTTGATTGGAGGTGTTTCTTTCAATGCGAATGCAGAAGCAAACATATTTGTTTAAATGAAGAGTACAGTTGTATTCCTTACTAAAAAAATTTAGACCACCAGACCCTAGCTTATGACATTATGGATTTTAGAACATTATATTCTATTCTTCATTGTATCTGTATTTTCCAAATTTTGAGAGTATGGGTATCTTCCTTTCAAAAAAAGTTCTTGCATCAGTGGACAGTCAATTTGTGTAGGTCTGACAAGTCTGCATGCGGTAGCACTGATCAACACAAGAAAACAATGATTACCCATTTTACTGTCAGGTTTGTAGGTTTATGGTCCGTATGTCCATGTGTAAGCACTGATAGTCCCCCTTTTGGATGTACAGTGTAGTCCTAATCCCCTGTGTGTGTTTCAGTTGATCTTATTCCAACCGTTGTTCAAAATTCATGCTTTCTAAACTGTATACTAGTGTGGGGGGGCATATCTATTGCAAACCCCTAAGCCCTAACTAGGTTCTACTGTGCTAAACCTTTTGATTGGGGAAATAAATTAACTGAAGAAATTCTCAGAAAAAATGTGGGGTAGTGCTAAATATGTTCTACGATCATATAAAATTTCAAGTTCAAACTCAATTGATGCTAACAGAAAGAAGTGAAGCATCTGACAAGTCACAAATAAAGGGAGAAGAAAAAGGGAATCAAAACTTTACTATTCACAGCAAATTTCACCTTTTTTTTCTCTTAGACTGATGGAATTTAGATTTGAAATTTTATAGGATGGAATTGAGGAGGACCTCCACAACTTTAATGACCATAATCTAATAATTGACAAACTCTGTAATAATTATTACTACAAAACTATGGTGAAGCAAAATCAGGAGATCAGGGAACAGGAGCACGTCATGGCCCACATGTCGGCATGATTTTTTTGGGGGTGGGGGGACAGATGAACATACCATTCATCAACTCTCTTTTTTAAGCAGTAGTGGGAGAGGTTGTGGAGAGAATGAATCACCACCAACTCGTATTTTTAAATAGTAGAGATTATTTTAGTACAGCTACAGGTTCATTTGCTTGGAAATTAAATAGCCATCCATGTGGCAGAACTCAGCTTATAGTGTGTAATATGCTGCACACACATAATCCAACCTTTATAATATTGTCAAATATGTACACAGGCTCTGATATGTGTACAGGGTGTGTCACCATAATTTCAATTAAAACATCAATATTTTGTCTGATACTGCGGTGACATGGTCCACTCAGTACCCAATTAAACCTTGCTCGTCAGGTTGCGGCTGGCTAACTCTTCCCCAGCTTCTCCTACAAACATATTGGCTCTTGCCAGTCTCATCTCCATCCAGTGCCAACCTCTGTTAGTTCTAATGATGGCTCAAACGTGTTGCCACCTTCTCACCAAACAGTCTTCACTTGGATCCTTAACTTTAAACTTGAATCTGCAGCTAGCATAAATTAGCCAAATCTCTGTGGCATGCAACATGGCAGTTAGATGGCGCACAAGCAAAATGGGAACTTTTTTTAGATGAGTGGTGAAACCTTGTTAATTCTCATTTGGATGCCATATTGGATATTGTTGTAAAAAACTTACTGTAGCTTAAGGATGAATCATATTATTTTATGCGATTTCAGGGATGTTAATGTTTTGGAATTTAAGAACTCAAGTGAGCATGCTGGGAATTATTTTATCATTTGATGTATCCACGTCGTACAATACATATTGAGATGAATTTGGACAAGAGCATGAAAAAAATAGACACTCCAATGAGGGTGGTCTTTATCAAACTTTTTTGTTTCTCCCACATATGGTTAAGTTTGGCCACCAAATTCTACGTGTTAGCCTAGCGTGTCATGGAAATGTTCCAGCGATGCTTTTTTTTTTTGAAAAGTTCCTACTAGGTGGAAGCAATTAGTTACCCTGGTGTTGTAAATTCTGTTTTAAAGCTTGAAGCGTGTGAAATTCATTATAGTATTTCCTATTTTACTTCACCAACAAATTTTGATTTAGCATGACCCGAGCTGATTTTTTATATCCTAGTTTTGTTACCTATCAAATGTAAAAGGGGCGATATTGCTTTTCTCTTATACTTGTTATGGTGGATGTTGTTTGCAGCACAATTGTATTTTCTTGCATCATGACACCCTATACTTGGACATGCTGTGCTTCAGAAAAAAATTTCACCTGATGTTTCACTGACATATGGTGGCATCCACCTAAAAGTTCGTTTTTTCATGATTATTAGTGTACTGCAAAGAGTGCTTGGTATTCTCCTCCCACCTTAGTCAATATTAGGTGCAAAGGAGGTTATATATGCAATGAGATGCACAGTGAGCCTCAGCTGTTGGACCCAAAATAGAAGTGCTAGATTACTGAGGGTCATGCCATCCTACAAGAGCAGTTGGAGGACATATAATATTAAAAAATCCCTGCTATCTTCAATTCTCCCTCATCGATCTACGTCCATAAGAAGCAGCGATGTGCCACACTGCCACCTCCCCAGCTGTTCAGCAATGGCACAATAGTGGCTCAGCTGGCTCATTGAACTACCAGCTCCTGAGAGGAGGGCTGGCAATACGCATAATCACTGTAGTCACATCCTATTCATCTGAACCACCAGAAAACCAGCTGTCCAAGCTACTAGCTGCCAGCAGCATGGCTTTAGTCCCCTTAATGGTAATAAGCTGGTCACTGCTCTCTGGGCAGTTCCAAAATTGGTTTTATTAGTCCTGGTTCTGGGGGTCATTTGCATAGAACAGCTACTTGGCACGAAACACCTGTTTGGATGTTGGACATATGCGGTTTTGAATGGTTTTATGTGATCAATGTTGCTAGCTTGTTTTATTGTTAGTAAATATATTTCAACTGATCAATTTACACATTTCAATTGTTAGAGATATATGTATAGTTTGTTATTCCCCATTGTTATGAGGGGTTCTTTGCATATTTACCACTTGTACTTTGTGTATATATTCTGGCCCATTGGCCTCATATGAATACAAGCGCTATTCATAACATGGTATCAGAGCCAAAACTAGGGTTTTGGCTTACCTAGGGTTCCGCGTGCCGTCGTCGGCCTCCCCGCGCCGCCGCCGGTCTCCGCGCGTCGCCGGCCTCCCGCGCCGTCGCCGGCCTCCCGCGCCTCCCGCGCGCGGCCTCCTCTGCGCGCTCCTCCGCCCACCGCTCCTTCGCCGAGGCCGCCGCCGCCGCGTCGCCCGCCCGACTCCGCCTCCGCCGGCGCCGTCCGCCCGCCTCGGCCGCCTTCCCGCACCGCCGGATCGGCCTCGGCTCCTCGGCGCATCCGCCCGCCTCGCCAGCGCTGCCGGCTCGCGCGCCAGATCCGCGCCGATCAGGCGGATCCATTGGCTGCGCCGCTTAGCTCTTGTGGTGGCGCCGCCGCTGCTCCTCCCGCCCAAGGCCGCTGTCGCGATCGCGGCCGCAGCTCGAGGCATATGCGCGCCGCGCCGCCGTTGCCGGTTCCCCTGCCGTCGCCGGTCTCCCGCCGCCGCCGGTCCCCGCCGTCGCGCGCCGTTGCGGTCCCCTCGCCGCGCCGCCGCCCGCCGTGCCTTCTCTGGCTCTGGCCGGTGTGGCTTGAAGGGTTGACCGAGTAAGACTCGGTCGGTTTGTAAACCGATCGAAAAAAAAAGAAAAAAAGGGGAAAAAAAGAAAAAAAAAAGAAAAAAAACGTTGTTCTAACCGCGCGCCCAGCGCGCCGCTGTTAGACTTCGTTGTTTTGTCGCCGCGCCGCCCGGCGCCGCTACCAATGGGCACCGCTTCCCTCCTCGTTGCGGTGATCTTTGATGGTGTTAATTACACCGACTTCGTGTCTCACATGCGCATTCACATGCGTGGTCTTCGTCTCTGGGGCGTCCTCTCTGGCGATGTCACCTGCCCGCCTTGCCCTATTCCTCCGACGGAGCCTACGCCTGTTGCATTGCCCCCGACCGCCAGTAAGGCTGCTGCTGATGATGACGCTGATGATAAAGCTGCATCTGCCTACCAGGAGGCTCTGGATTCTTACAAGGATCGTCTGACCGTCTACACTCAGTGGTACGATGACGACGCTCGGGCTGCTGCTGTCTTCATCGCCAGTGTCCAGCCTCAGTTCTCTTCTGAGGTGGTGGGACTCCCTTCGGCTTTTCAGATGTGGACTCATCTTCGTCAGCGCTACGAGCCCTCTGGTGATGCCCTGTACCTGTCCGTGGTCCGCCAGGAGCACTCTCTTCAGCAGGGTGATGCTACTGTTGACGCCTTTTACGCTCAGAGCTCTGCTGTTTGGCGTCAGTTGGACTCTCTCCGCATCGCCGGGTCGTCGTACTCGTCCGTCTTTGCTCGAGGTACGTCTTGACCGAGTTTCAGCGGGTTTACGAGTTCCTTACTCGCCTTCGTCCCGAGTTCGAGCAAAGGCGTGCCCGGCTACTTGCACGCCACCTCGTGTCACTCTCACGAGGCTCTTACCGAGATACGCGCAGAGGAGACTCGTTTGAGTGGTGCTGGTCTGATGCCACTCCCCTCTGTGCTCGCCGCTCGTCCGCCTGCTACACTGCCTCCTCCAGCGGCTACCACAGGTGGTGGTGGCCGTCCTCCGTCTGGAGGTGGCCGTCCTCACTGCTTCCTCTGCGACAAGGATGGCCACACGAGTCCCGGTGCTACAAGAAGAAGCGGCATCTTTCACGCCGTTCTTCTCGGCACTAGTGCTTCTACGACGACGTCGCCTCGACTTCTTCAGCGACTTCTCTCACCGAGCGGGAGATAGCGGACTTCGACGCCTACTTGCCGCTTCAAGTTCTCCTCGGCAGTTCTGCAGTTCGCTCATCGACTCCTCGGCACCGAGAGACCACCTCCTACACGATCAGTACCTCCCGTGGATTCTTGATTCGGAGCATCTTTTCACATGACTCCGATCCTTCCACTGTCTTCTATTACACCTCTTGATTCTCCCGTCGGTGTTCTTACTGCGATGGTACATCTCTTTCTCTCTCTCGGTCGAGGATCTCTTAGCAACTCATCCTTTCATGTTCCTTCTGTTGCTCATGTTCCTCGCCTTACCTTGCAGCTTCTTTCTGCTGGGCAGATTACTGACCTTGGCTATCGGGTTATTCTCGACTCTGACTCTTGTTGTGTTCAGGACTGCCACACGGGAGCTCTGGTTGGTTTTGGCCCTCGGCGCCGTGACTCACAGCGTCTTTGGGAGCTTGACTGGCTTCATCTTCCTTCCGCTGCCACCACCGCCGCCAGTCTCTCCGCTTCTGCCACTTCGTCTACCGGCTCTTTCCAGCAGTGGCATCACCGTCTTGGCCATCTGTGTGGATCTCGTCTGTCGTCCTTAGTTCGTCGTGGTCTTCGGGTCTGCATCTCGGAGACGTGTCTTTAGATTATCGAGGCTGTAAGTTAGGTAAATGATTCACTTCCTTATCCTCATAGTGAGACGTGTCTCGGCGTCCTTTGATCTTGTTCATTCGGATGTTTGGGGTCCGCTCCTTCGTTTGAAAGGGGTCATCGTTATTATATTATTTTTATAGATGATTTCTCTCACCACACTTGGATATATTTCATGTCTTCTCGTAGTGAGGCCTTGCCTATCTATAAACAATTTGCCACTATGATACACACACAGTTCTCCACTCCTATTCGTGTCTTTCGTGCTGATTCTGCTGGCGAGTACCTCTCTCGTCACCTGCGCAGCTTCCTTGCGGCGGGGCACTCTCGCCGATTTTCTTGTCCTGGTGCTCATGCTCAGAATGGTGTCGCTGAGCGTAAGCATCGTCACCTCCTTGAGACGGCTCGTGCTCTGATGATCGCCGCCTCTATTCCACCTCACTTTTGGGCCGAGGCTGTTTCCACTGCCACCTATCTCGTCAACATCCAGCCCTCTTCTGCTCTTAAGGGTGCGATCCCTGTTGAGCGTCTCTGTGGTTGTCTTCCTGACTACTCTACCCTTCATCTGTTTGGCTGCGTTTGCTACGTTCTCCTTGCCCCTCGAGAACGCACCAAACTGACCGCTCAGTCTGTTGAGTGTGTCTTTCTGGGGTACAGTGCCGAGCACAAGGGATATCGGTGCTGGGATCCTGTTGGTCGTCGGATACGGGTTTCTCGGGATGTGACTTTCGACGAGTCTCGTCCATTCTACCCACGTCCTGCCTCTCCTTCGGCTTCCTCTGTGGAGTCTCTGTCTTTCTTGACCTTTCCAGATACTCCTATATCTGTTTTGCCCTCGTCCACCTGTCCTACTGAGTCTCCACATATTCCCCCTGTGGCCTCTCCGCCGTTGTCGCCGCCTGTGTTGTCTCCTACGACTCCCCAGGCTCCTCCCACTATCGTCTACACTCGTCGACCTCGTATTGAGAATATTTCCGATGAGCCATCTTCTTCTGATGTTTCATCTTCTTCTGATGCTCCATCTTCCCCTGATGGGTCATCTTCTCCTCGCTATGCTCTCCGCGATCGCCAGTCGATTCGGCCACCTGCCCGTTTTGCCTTTGCTGGCGCAGCTACTCGTGAGCCTGTCTCCTACCGGGATGCTGTTACTCACCATGAGTGGCAGCTTGCCATGGCCGAGAGATTGCTGCCTCGAGCGCATCGGTACTTGGGATCTTGTTCCTTTTCCATCTCATTCTCATCCCATCACGTGTAAGTGGGTCTATAAGATTAAGACTCGCTCGATGGTTCTCTTGAGCGCTATAAGGCGCGTCTTGTTGCTCGTGGTTTCCAGCAGCGGCATGGTGTTGACTACGACGAGACTTTTGCTCTGTGGCCCACATGACCACCGTTCGCACTCTTCTTTCGGTGGCGTCTGCCGCCACCGGTCTGCTTTCTCGCTTGATGTCAAGAATGCCTTTCTTAATGGCGAGTTACGTGAGGAGGTCTACATGCATCCGCCACCGGGTATTCTGCCTCGAGGGCATGGTCTGCCGCCTTCGCCGCTCTCTCTATGGCCTTAAGCAAGCCCTCGTGCTTGGTTTGAGCGTTTTTCCTCTGTGGTCACTGCTGCTGGTTTTTCAGCTAGTGATCATGATCCTGCGCTCTTTGTCCACACTTCGTCTCGTGGTCGGACTCTTCTTCTCCTGTATGTTGATGATATGATCATGATTCTGAGTACATTGCCTTTGTCAAGGCTCGTCTTAGTGAGCGCCTTATGTCGGATCTTGGTCCTCTTCGTTACTTCCTTGGGATTGAGGTTACTTCCACTCCAGATGGTTTCTTTATGTCCCAAGAGAAATATATTCAGGATCTTCTTGATCGCGCCTCTCTCACTGATCAGCGTACTGTTGAGACTCCCATGGAGCTCAATGTTCACCTCCGACTCTCTGATGGCGAGCCTCTTTCTGATCCGACTCGCTATCGTCATCTTGTTGGGAGTCTTGTCTACCTTGCTGTTACTCGTCCGGATATCACTTATCCAGTTCATATTCTGAGTCAGTTTGTTTCAGCTCCCACTCAGGTTCACTACAGCCACCTTCTTCGAGTTCTACGATACCTTCGTGGGACTATCTCTCGCCGTCTCTTCTTTCCACGTTCCAGCTAGTTACTGACTTGAGCCTATTCGGATGCTACTTGGGCCAGCGATCCTCGATCGCGGTCTATCTCTGCTTCTCGTGTTTTTCTTGCTGGTTCTCTTATTGCCCGGAAGACGAAGAAACAGATGCAGTGTCCGTTCGAGTGCATAGGCCGAGTTGCGAGCTATGGCTCTCTTGACAGCAGAGATTACTTGGCTACGGTGGTTACTTGAGGATTTTGGTGTTTCGTCACTACACCGACCCCTCTCTTGTCGACGATGACAGTGCTATCGGTGTTGCTCGTGATCCCGTGAAGCATGAGCTCACCAAGCACATTGGTGTTGATGCTTCTTTCATGAGGTCTGGTGTGCATGATCAGGTGATTACTCTTCAGTATGTGCCTTCAGAGCTTCAGATAGCGGATTTCTTCACGAAGGCCCAAACTCGAGCACAGCACAGCTTCTATCTCTCCAAACTCGGTGTTGTTGATCCACCATGAGTTTGAGGGGGGTGTTAGAGATATATGTATAGTTTGTTATTCCCCATTGTTATGAGGGGTTCTTTGCATATTTACCACTTGTACTTTGTGTATATATTCTGGCCCATTGGCCTCATATGAATACAAGCGCTATTCATAACATCAATCATGTGTCAAATTATGTGGTATATGCAGGAGAGTTGTACAGCCATGGCTTGGTCTGAGGATTGGATCACTTCAAGCTCAAAAACTGGGTATCCGTGAAGAAATACATGACAGCTTCCCCCATGCACATGGCATTTATGTAGAGAAGGTGAATATGCACCTCATGCATTTCATGTACTCTAGTTTTGTCCATCTTTGTGTTGCTATGCCATTTTAATGTGTATTTGTTCTCTGCTTGTGCACTGTTCGTTGGGACCAGGGTTCACTAGTGGGTGCAATTTTGCGCTGTTCATTGTCACTAGTGCAGTTGTAATCTGCTTGCACACTTCTCATTGTCATTTGAATGTACTGCTTGTACACTGCTCGTTATCATTTTGATGTAAACCAATCTTGCAGACGGTGAGGCCTTAGTTGCCTATCATTACCACGCACCATCATGGATGTATAAATTTACATGACAGCAAGCTACAAGGTTTTTGAATAAGTTTAATATGAATTGATCAAAGGTCCTATGGTAGAAAACCAGATGATTACAATGAATCTGGTGAGAAGCTGTGTGGAAACTGGCCGGTTGCCGGTTTTGAGTTTGAAAATTAATTTTCTTTTTAAACAACTGAGTCGGGTGGTAATTAACCAGCTCCTTCTTGTAACCAGTAAAATATCGGTACCTGGCCTACAGTGAGAATAACCCGGTTCCAAGATTTAAAGCTCTGGTTGGTACTTTTCAGTAGGTTGGCTTGATGCTTTTTTTTGGGGTTAGATTTGCTTTTATCCCATTTTCAACTTGTCCTTTTGGTTTCCTTATAAAGCAGAATCATTTCCCAAATCCTTTTATTTCAATTGCACTAGTATATTTCATGAGTTAATTAAAGATTTGCAAGTTAATGTTGGTTCATACTAACTTTGTAACTTTGTTTTAACAACAATTATCAGGTATCCATGTTAGCTTCTATATCTTGCCAGAGGTTGTGTATCAATCTGCTTGAGTGCGGACAAAAATAGAACAGTAGTAGCTATATTGTTGAAATAAGCTACCCTTTAAGATTAAATACTAACATAATTAGGAATTTCCTATTAGTTGTTTCGAGCTCTTATCCCAGCAATTTGTTTGATAGGTTTTTGATGGATCCCCAGCAGCAGATTCTGTAATCAAAGTTGGTGATCTTATTACGAAGCTTGATGGAGTTGCTCTGTTCAATGCACTAGAGGTTCTGTTCGTATTCAAAAGTTTGTTTTTGAGGAAATCCTAAATTTTGTTTTGCAATTATTCTGCAAAATCAGACTTACATTCATGTTTGTGCTCTTGTTGTTTGTGACTAAACCATTGCATTTTGCCATGTATCGAGTGAAATTTATTAAGGCAAACCTCTAGTTTGCTCTATTGTTTTCAAAGTTGCCCTTTTTGGCTGTGCTTTCATTTTTAGCAATACCTCCTACGTTTTTCACAGTCTGAAATAATTTAACTTGTAAGAGCACCTCAATGCTTTAATGTGAAAATGTATTAATTTGGTGAACAAGTGAAAGACAACTTGTTTTCATGAGGCAAAGTTAGGTAGTTCTTACTTTCTTGTTTGCGCCAGGATATACCTGAATGGATAATCCCAGTTTGTCGGCTATTCTTGTTAGTGCATGTGGCATAATTTATTATACAATACTGTGTTGTAAACTAGATTTTTGTAGTTTTTAATTGAACTCTATAGATTTCCTTTTTTGTTTCGATGCATTTGCTGATCACAGTGTACTAGGAAATGTGTCAGGGAATAGGTAAACAAGTGTAGTTTTATTTAAGAGTATACAGGGTATAGTTGGATGGATTGATGATTTGGGACTCATTCAGCAGTCAGCATTCTTAATTTAGTGTTTGCAGTTATTGGGTTAGCATGTTTACAATATGTTGTTGCAAAATACAGGCAAAGCTAACAAAAGGGGAAATAATACTACATAAAAATGAACAAACGATTACCGGTTGAAAGATGATTTGTCACCTTGCTGACTATTGGCACTTTCCCATTCAACCAAGAATGGGAGGGTGTGATGGTTATGTCTTGTGCAAACTCATGGCATTACTATTTCTTTAATGTACAAAGACATCATTACCATGGTTGTCACGGTGTCACCAAGTCATCACCTTGCTGTCATGGCGGTCCAGGGGGATGCCATAGAGGTTCACCTTGACTTGGCCGCGCCCAGGATGGCCATCTCAAGCTCCCCTATTCTCTCTTACCCCACTCCCATCCTGTGGCCACCCCCCGTCTTCCTCGGCTTCGGCCGGTGGGAACAGCCAGATCTGGTTGGATTATGGTCGGGGGCGGTTGGATTTGGCCGGGAGATGGGTGGGGAAGGTGGGTTGCAGTGATGTGTGCACGAAGATGGGTGGATTCGGTGGAGACGGGGGGGAGGCGGCGGCGTGGAGAAGCCACGCCGAGGATAGGAGGCAGCGGGGAGGGGAGGCCGCGTCGGGCAGGCTGTTGGGGAAGGGAGAAGGCACCGGGAGGGGAGGGAGGAGATGATGGGGTTGTGCCGTAGAGGGGAAGCGGCGCCGTGCGGGAGGAGGCACGACGCGACGGTAGATGGGGATGGGAGAAACATCGTTGGTAAGGAAGAGAGACGTGGTGAGCTCGGGATGACAGTCGGGAGTTAGAGAGGACCCGAGAGGAGGTGAGCTCAGAGTCAGGAGTTGAGTGGGGGACCTAACTGTAAAAGAAAGATTCTTGGAGGATCTGGTTTATATTTTGCATTGGCGGGCTGGAGAGTTGATTGGACACTGCTTCGCCGTTTCACGCCTGGAGGACGCCATGGTAGGGATAAAAATATCGGTAGTTACTTGTAATCGTTAGCCAGTGGGAATCGGGAGGGAAAAAATTGGACGAAAATTTTCAAATGTAAATTTGAATTTATGACTACATAATGCACTTCTTAGGTTAGTTTAGCATTTTTTGTGCTAGATTACCTATTGTATTAACTAAATATGCTTATGGATGTCTATTCGGACTTACAGATGTCGAGAAGTCAACCTATTACCTTCTAGTGATGGTTCTCATTCGTCCTTAGACATTTTTTCTCATCCTACTTACCATTATAGAAATCAAGCCAATGCAAGAATTGTTCTCTCGTTTTCCCCGATTCTCTCACTTTTCCTGGTTTTTCTACCGGTTTTCCATTTTTTACCGGTTTTTCAGTTTTTGAGCGGTAACCGAAATGGTTACCAGTTTTAACACATTCCAAATTCAAATTTTAATATTTGAAATTCATTCGGTTTTTCCCCTTTTTCCAGTTACCAGCATGTTATTGTTACTATCCACCAGGTGGGTTTTTCTCCAGTTGAGATTTCTATCCCTGCGCCATGGTGGCCGCATGGACGCCATGGCGTCCTGGCACCGAGGCACCGTGGTTGCAAAGTACGCCATGACAACCATGATCATTACTACTGCTATAATACTTTTTAAGATGTGTCCTTGTTCCGTAAGGTAGTGTTTGGTTGCTAGGATGAAGTAGGATGGGATGGGGTTGTCCCAGGACGAGGGGTCATCCCTACGTTTGGTTGGTGGTACAAGGTGGGATGGGTTCATCCAATTTGGGTGATTTGGTACCACGAATTTGGCCGAACAAAGTGGGACAGGGCGTGATTAGCAATGATTATTGATGACCATTAGCAATAGTCAGGGTAATAAATACCAAATAGCGGGGTAGTAGTGGATTGGCGTCTGCATGGTGGATAGCGGTTGTTGGGCGAAAATATAATCTTGTCATTAGCATCAAATTTAGATATGGTTATGTTAAAATGCATTTTCACTTAAATAATAATCTCCCTGTCAGTATCACTGGATTTTGAATCACCAATGATAATTAAGAATAATTAGTGCACCAATGGTATTCAATTCAAGGTTTAACTTCAAAAGAGAATCTACTAAAACATGAACTCTTGAAGATTAACTCGACAAATTATACTCATTGCGTGTGGAACTCGCGCCATAATCCCTAAACACTAACACTCGACAAATAAGACGCAGCATCCCAAGTGGGCTCTCATATCTACCATAGGTCTAACCCAGGGATCAAAATTCGAAAATCAAAAATTCATACCGGCCGGTTGAGACCGGTAACCGAAAAAACCGGCCGGTATGAATTTTTGATTTTCGAATTTTGGCCGGTTTTTCCGGTTACCAGCCGATTTTTGCGGTTACCGGTTTCAAAACATCTCAAAATTCAAATTTTGATTTTCAAATTGTGACCGGTTTTTTCGGTAACCGGGCGGTAACCGGCCGCTGACCGGGAATTCTTCCGGTTCTGGTTTTTGGAACCTTGGTCTAACCTAACTCATGGAACTTTCTTAATAAATATAAATTAATAAAACATTAAATTAAAGAGCAAGCTAGGGTATTCTACGATCGGCTATGTCTAGCCATCCTCAAACCCAAATCGGAATATTCCTTCATTATTGATTTTTTTTCTTTGATTTCTTTGCCGACAGAGTTTCTCAGTCGTTCCCTTTTTTCGCTCAAACTTCATTTGACTTGTCAATCCTCTCGCACCCCATAGCACCAACTCAATCATAATAAAACTCAATTAACTACATTTAAGATTTATTTGGACATTTGAGGTTCTTTGGATTTATTTGGGTTTTGACTATTTATCACGTAATTATAAGTTGAAGTCGCAAAGAAGCAACAGTTCAAGCGGGATCAAGATCCTGATGAAAATGAAGGCCAAGAATTCAAGACCATTGACTGAGAAGGTTTCGAGTAAGATCAAGGCCGCGATAAATTAAGCGAAGCAAGTTATTACTATGATTATATTGCACCTACCTTTTGAATGCAAATTATTTTATTTAGAAATATCAAATTGCATACTTCAACAACAACAACAAAGCCTTCTGTCCCAAACAAGTTGGGGTAGGCATCAAATTGCATACTTCTATGTTACGTAAATTATATTCATACTGGTTTATAGTTAACTTCCTATGGATAATTGTTTAATTATATCTCATTCCTTGACTTGGGACATAAATCCTTGTCACCATAGATTTAATGGAAATCATACTAGTTATAAGATGTATCTAAGCACCATGCTTAGCCTTGCTTAGGTACCGGGGGGCATTATTTTGTCCTAACATCATTTCAAACATGAATCTTATATTTGGGCAGTCATTGGATGGAAATGACTGGTATTTCGAAATGAAAGAATATTTTGATTCCCTATAACTTTATAATTTGCTAAATTATCTAGGTGGATAGTAAGAGTGGTTGGTGCAGATGTAACACGAGAATGTGTGGTATGTGGTAGCATCGTTCAGATAACTCTAAAGACTAAATCTTGGAATTATTCGATAACTCTAAAGACTAAATCTTGGAATGATCTCCAAATGTAAAACAGTACAACTAGAAGCCTATAATAGGTACGTCTGGCTAACGAATTTGCATCCACTAGCGCGGGCTGCACCATTGGAGTAATTCACAGGTCGTGTCGTTGGATATAAACCGCCGTGAACATGGGTCGTATCGTTGGATATAAATCGCCGTGTGGCGCAAGAGGTGATCTGGGTGAGGGTGGTCGTAACCCCACTAAGGTAAAAACCTTAACGGGTGTAACCTTCGCTGGGTGATGCATTGTAAAGGCATTATGATGATCTCCTTGATTCATATGTCAAAGAAAATGTGTGAAATATAACAAGTTCGTTATCTCTTGTGAGGAAAATGTGCGACCTCTGCATAGTGGAAACTGTTCGAACAGTTGTGTCGACGGTCATGGACGGGTATGAGAACACACTTGAACTAGTGTCTATTTATGGTTGAACATACTTGAACAAACAAAATGAATTTTTATGGTTGGGATGGAAAAACTCGTCGGTGGATGTAACCCTGAATTGATTTTCCTAAGTGGATGTAACCCAGTGATAATAATGGGTGGATGTAACCCTAGTAAAAAAACTAGCATATAGTAGATGGAACCAAGCTCCGTAGCAGGTGGATAGAACCTGCACTACTATTATTACCGCATACTTTTACATTCTTTAAAACATGGTTTAGTTAAAAAATGCTAAGTCTCAGGTTTCCTATTTATTATATTTCAAATGTGGCTTTCCGCAAGTAAAAGAACATCAAGCCTCTCTTTGACAGCCTTGTATCTATTATTATTGCATTCTATATGGTGGCTTGCTGAGTAACTACTCACCATTGCTCGACTACTATCATTCATTCAGTAAGGAGAAAATCAATCCTTATGGTCATCTAAAGAAGCTGGTGAGACTAGAAGACGATGAGGCCAAGAACTAGGTCGTGAATTCCAGTTGGCTGCCTAGGGGCATATCGTGAGGGTCTCACCTGTGTGAAATTTCCGTTTCCGCTGCTTGTAAATGATTTCGGCATGATCACCCTGTCAAGGGTATTAGAGATAGAATAGGACTTGTATTATTCCTTTCTTTATATGCCTTGTTTTCCTTATCTGCATATGGTATATTCCCCTGTAATATTCCCTTGTACTCTCTATATATATTGCCCATTGGATTTCTTCAATATACACACAATATTCATAACTTAGTATCAGAGCAAAGGTTAGGGTTAGGGTTTATTGCAGTTGTAGTCGCTGCCTCCTAGCCTCCGCTTGACTTCCGCATCTGCTGCCCCCAAGAGGAGCGATCTTCGCTCCTAGGGACGGCCAACTCTTTCCCGGTCGTCGACGCAACCGCGTGTTCATATCGCCATCCCCCGCCGCCTTGATGCCCACGTTCGCTGGCCGCCGCCGCCAGATCGTCACCGGGCCGTCGCTGGACCGCCGTCGGATCTCACCACGTCTGGATCCTGGTGAGCCACCGCGGCCATCCATCTCATGGACCGTCGCCGCCGCTCACCTCTTCTGGATCTGGCCGCCACCGTTGCCCATGGCCATCACGCCCACGCTGGCTGCCGTTGTACGCCCGGATCCCGGTGGATCCGACCTGGCCTCGTTGCCACACCGTGGACCCAGCGCGGATCAGGCTGCTACCGACCTTGATGCGCCCAAATCCGGTTGGTGCTAGCTAAGTCCTGCCTGGATCTGGCCGTCTCCCATGCATGAGCCGCCGCCGTCGTCCTCTTCTTGGACCACCACCACTTCTCAGAGCAGGAGAGGAGTGCCGCCATCGTCCACGAGGAGGGGGAGAGCAAGTCCGGCCGTCTCCACAGCCAGCAAGCCTGGATCCGGACGGATCAGGCGGCGGATCCGACCTCTCCGCTGCCGGATCCGGACGGATCAGGCGACGAATCCGACCTCTCCGCTGCGGGATCCGGCCTCCCCGCCGCTTGACTCGGGCGTACTCCGCGCTATTGCCGCGTTTCCCTTGTGCGCCGCCGCTTTGTGCTCGTGCTCGCTTTATCGGACCGGATTTTTCAATCCGAATCTTATCAGTTTCACCGCACTAATCCTCGGATCGATGAGTTAGTGCACACAGGTACATTGCTGAATCATTTCATACATCGCATAATCATCCATTATATTACATAAATTGAAATACACCACGTCGGGTGATAGTTTTACAAAAGGGGCCGACTAGGCCAATTGTCTTTATTACAAACACGCACAGCGGAAATCATAGCAAAAGCAAACCCAAATCCACAGGCAAGCGACTGGAAGGGTATTGTGTGCATTATATGTCACCAGCTAACTAGTAACATATGTGCACACAACGCCGGAAGTCCACTTGTCCATGTCTAATCAACGAAGCCTACGCCTTAGTTTCCTTCGTCATTCTTCTCCTCCGTAGCTGGAGCATCTTCGTAGGCGTAGTGGTCTTGCATTCCTGTTTCTGAATTTTTGTCGCAAAAGCGAGTATGAGCACTCCGACCCCGTGCTCAGCAAGCCAATACACAGAATGCAATATGTAACATGTATGGCTAACCAAAGGATGGCTTAGGTTTATTTTATTTTTGCGAAGATTGCTTTTGAATACAATTATATAAAAATCCTTAAGACCTAGCAATTTGAACACAAGTATATGTTGTGAACGAATGCAATATAACTAGTGATTCAGATTCCATCCACCATTACATGGCATCTGCACCATATAGCAATTCTTCAGCGTTATAGCCGCTTAACTTACCACTGGGACGACACCTAGGACAATTCCAAACCGGGGCAGTCCATCGCCCTTTCACTTTTCCATTCCCAGTTTTCAATATTTTGTAAACAGAACTATATCTAGTTAAGTTCCCATATCTGCCCTTGACCGTGGGTGCGGGCGGGATGACGTGCCGCGCATAGGGGCCATCCAGGTGGCGGCCCGAGAGGGTTTTTTTTCTTCTTTTTATTTTTAAGGATTTTTAGAAATGCCCAGATAATTGAATAATCCTCAGAAAAATATGAAATCAGTTCCAAAAATTTCAGAAAAACTCACAGAAGCTCATGAGGACCTTCTGGACTTAGCAAAAATATTTCCAACTATTGTTGGTATTTAATTTATTTGATTCCCTTGCTATGCCTAGTTGTAGGTATATATACATATACATACACTTGAACTTATATTTATTAACATTTTTATTTTGCTTACCAAAATTTCTAGGGATAACATTTCATGCTTATTTACACTTTTCCTTTATTATTTTATGGACCATCTTTTCAAATTCTTTATTTGACACTCATGTTTTATTATTTTATGTGTTGATTTCTTCCCTCTTTTTTACTTTTGAAATTCCTTTATATTTACAAAAAGTCAACAAACTCCAAATTCAAATGTAAAGCAAATAAAATAATCCAAAAACTTCATAATTTAATATTTATATTTTCCGGGATGTTACACGCACCCACGCCGGCCTCTGCTCCCGGCTCCTCTTCATCACCTCGGCGACGCCATGGATCTGGCCTCTCCACCGACTCCCGACCGCCCCGTCGCCGCTCTTCTTGGCGCCACCGCCTCCCGCTGGCTCAGGAGGAACGCCTCAAGGAGCCGCCTCATCCACGCGGCCCGGGGAAGTGGGGGAAGACAGGGAGGAGTCGCCGGAGCGCCGCCAGCCTCAGCCGGCTCCTCCCGTTTTCTTCTCCTTTGAGCCATGGGTGGTGTGGTATTCCACGGGAGAGGAATGAAGATGAAGGCAGAGGCCACGTGACAAAAGGGGGTTTTGCTAGACTACAAGCACTTTCAACAGATGATGGGAGGTGGACTGGTTCTTTGCGATCTGGGTATGGTTTTCTTTTGTTTTAAGTCTTTCGATGTGTCCATCTAAGTCCGTAGCTTTTATTTTTAGTTCGTCCAAACTGTGCGAGTCCACAAATTTATTGTCAGTCATAGAAGTATAGGAATTTTCTTTTACATGGCACTACTCTCTGAGCCGCATGTAGATCATAGAAATCGTTATGATGCTACCTCTTCTCTAGCCGTCGCCCCGAGCTTCTAAGGCCGCCGCGCGTCTTCTGCACCTTGTGCACTGTGCCGCCGCCGTCTTGGGCTTCGATCTGCGCCAACATGCTTCTATTTATTCCTCTTCGGCTTGATTTGACAGTTTATTCAAAAGCTGCACGCAACGACGACATTATCAAGAATCGGAGTTTGGATTTTTCTTGTTTTAGTGTTAACTCTTTTTCAAATGCAATGCTATTGCATGCGCCTTGCATTTGAGGGGGTGTTAAGGGTATTAGAGATAGAATAGGAATTGTATTATTCATTTTCTTATATACTTTGCTTTCCTTATCCGCATATGGCATATTCCTCTGTAATATCCCTTTGTACTCTCTATATATATTGCCCATTGGGCTTCTTCAATATACATACAATATTCATAACACAGCCCATGTGTAAGTCCATTACGAGTAGGTTCTTTTGGGTTGTGATTTATAGTTTATGGCTTAAATTTTTGAATTTTGGTTGTTCGTAGGAGGTAGTATTTAGAGGAAAATAGTCGCATGCGATTTTAGTCGGTACAACTGAACTTAGTACACTTTTTACTACAATCTTCCTGTTGATCCTGTATGGGAAAAACACACTATTTGGAAGCTAGTTATTGTAGCATAAGCCATAAGCCCAACCGTACATAGCCTATATTTATGCTTCCGCAAAATATGTATTTGATGTTCAGCAATGTATCTGTGAGCACTGTCTACTGATTCAGAAAATAGTATGGTGGAATCATAGAATTCTGGATTAGCAAAATCCGGGTTTGACAAGCAATCAGAGGCGTGTAGGAGAAAATTAGGAAAGAATAGAACTAGGAAGAGTCCACGAAAAATAGGAAGAGTAGAGTTGGATGCATATATTAGGAGTTTTCCTAGTTAGAGTATAATAGGGGTCAAGTTAGGAAGTCCAATATAAGTGTCGGCCATGTAACTTTTCAGGATTCAAGCAAGAAAGAAACAATCTATTCTCCCCTAAATATTCTCTCATCTCAATCTCTGTCTATCTCCCCCTTCTAATACCCTAATCCCCTTCAAACCATGCCATCTGGCCATCCTCTGCACGGTAGTATTCCCATTGTGTACCAAGATTCAATAAAAACACTACCTAAGAGAATTGTATGAGGTTCAAAGAAGAAAAGTGGGTACTCTACACGCTTATTTTTTTAGTAAAAATCATTTTGTAGGAAATAAAAATTCTTGCATGAACGTGTGAAATGCGTATATCAAATTTTTCTAGAATTTAGTGAGAGATGCCATGTATTCATGTCGAGATGTGCCAAATGCTAGCTTGCATGTTCCAGCTGTGCATGGGCGGACCCACAGGGTATGCCGGGTGGGCCACGACATACCCTGGGGCCCAGCCCGCCAGCCGTACTGAGTACCCGGCGCTGCTGACTGTTCGCCTGCCGCTATCTTCTCATCCGCGTGGAGAAGTCGGCATCCCAGCGGGCTAGCGGCGGCGGCGGCCCTGGGAAAGTATCGGGAGGAAGATGAGGAGGGGTGGGCGTGGAGCTGGGGCGCGGGCACGGACGAGCAGCTCGGGAACGGCAGCTTCCAGGACCGCAGCGTTCTGCAGCCGCTCCTCCTCCCCCCTCGCTGCCGCGGTCGCGTCTCCTTCGTGACTTCGTCGCCGGCCGCGGCGCCCACGCCATCGCCGCTCACAAGTACGCCCCACACTTCCCTTCAAATAATTCCACCTTGGTAGGCCCTTTCGCGATAGGCTTTGATCAGGCGAACTTTCACGATTTCTCTTGGTTCTCATCATTGTTATGTAGATACTAGTGATAATGTGGCTTTCGCATTACTAGAAGTTGAACTCGTTAGATACTTGGATTGGTAATGAGCTTGTGTACGACGAGGTGGCTTTGGTAACCATACCAGCAGTGATTTGAGTCCAATTGGGAATTTGGGATTGCAGATTGCCCTTCTAGTGCACTCAGCTACTTCTAGGGCATTGATCCATTGTCTTGTCTGGACAAGCTGAACCCAGTCTTTTTAGCTGGAATCTGCATAGATTCATTCAGGAAATGTATGCTGGACCTATTGGGTACTTGGGTGGTAGGAACATATTTGCTATTGCACAAATTTGAAACTGTTTCCTTGTCCCGAATATGAACTTGGCAATTCAAGAGAAGATCTCTTATCCATAATACACTGATACACCATTGTATTGATTAAGCGGAGAAGCTAGCTCTTAAGTGGAGTTTCCACTTTCCATCTTGTTGAGTAATCAATGTACCGTTAAGCATTTTGCTATGTTGGTCTATCCTTGGCAACTTTTCAGATCATGCATTTTTAATCATCAGGCGGCATTGTTTGTTGAAGCTTAACTGTTTACTTGGAAGCCAACTGTATCTTGCTGGCAACCTTGTGTCCATCGCCCCCTCAAGAAACGAGTCTATGCATCAGATGCTATTTCCCCCGATTGAGTTCTATCCTAAAGAGTTTTTGAGCAATTATTTGCTAAAACTTAAATTGCAACTTAGTAATTATATTGATGAGATGAACTATTTATATTGTAATTTGTGTAAGTTTCCAACTTAATCCTTGAATTTAAGACTTATCATATTATTTAGTGTCTGTATACCGAATTACGGTGCAAATTTTACAATTATTTACCGAATTGGCAAATGGTTTTACCGAATTGTATATAAAAATTTTGGTACGGCATACCCTTTGATAAAATCCTGGGTCCGCCACTGCAGCTGTGTGCTGTATATTACGCAAATACAGTGGATATTTTTGTTGGGGAAAAATGAAGTTGAGATTTGTATGCACCTAGGACACTAGTTGTTACTCCTAGCTACATAATGTAAATGGCACTCTTAAACTACTTGCAACCCTATGTGCGTCATGCGAATAATGTGTTGCTACTAATCTTAAATTTGCAAAACATATGCTTTATGGGTTCGACTATTTGCAGTTTTTTTGGATATTTTTTTGCAGTTCTATTTAATATGTTTGCTTTCCTCATCCTGTTAAAAGGAACGATTAACTACTAGCATCATGACAAATGCTTTTCAAATTGATTTAAAAGCTATGATTAATACCTATCATCATGACTGTACATGTTAATTTCCATCATATCATGCTCTGGAAGCAATGGAAAGGGGACATTCTGAATTGCATTTTTGAAACATAGGTGAGTGATAATAACTCAAAATGTGCAGGTCATGATGCCAATAACTTGGAATTTCAGAAATGTCCTAAATTTGATAGTTCAAATTAATACTTTGCCTCCCAAATCGTGTTAAAAGCAATGATTATTGCCTACAATCATGACACGATGCTTTCTGAATTGTGTTAAAAGCTATGACTAATACCTAGCTTCATGACAGTACTTGCATCATAGCATGCTCGGAAAGCAACAAAAAAAAAAGACAGGGATGAACAGTCCAAATTACTTCTTTTGGAATATAGGTGACAATAACTTGAAAACATTACAGTTCAGAATGCCAATAACGAGGCACAAATTGCTATAGTACAAATTGTTATTTTCTTTTTCTTCTTTCGAAATTTTTGAAATGTCCTAAATTTGGTAGGGCTTTGTTTGGTAGTTTCAAATTAGCACACTATATGATGTTGATCTTAACAAAAAGTACATACTGTATCTGGTGTGTGCAGTCTCTGTCACTTCTTGGAAAGCATGGCGCATATTTACTTGCTGTGTGTAAGCATAATTTGCATATATGTTTTCATAATTTAGTACTTTATGGATTGAATATTTTTCTGCCAGTTCCATGAGTTGATTTTGGACAAGGCAGAGCATGCTTTGAAACATGGAGAAAGAATGCCCTTCAAGGTTAGTTGCATTGCTAGTATTATGGAGTTGTTATGCTTCAACATTCATGCATTAATTATTCTTTACAAGATGCCATTGCATTCGGAAATAGGTGTCTATCCTAAGGCCAAGTAACGGTTCTGAGTTCTGTGCAACTATTGACGCTGAAGTGATCGACATGAGCAAGCAAAACAGGTTTTTCCTAACACACAACACAACTGGTTCGTTGAAATTTTGTGCGAATCTACAGTGGGGGCCTCCCCTGCTGTATTTATGGTTCAAAAAAAATTTTGTGCGAATGTTTGCCATCAAATTTGTTCAATGACAGATGGTTAGTACCCAAAACGGAGTGGCTATATCCGTGCTTTGATGAGGATCGTGAAGAAAGTTTCGAGCCATATGTTCCAAAGAGTCGCAGATCTGAGCCTGACTATGAATTTTGTGAGGATCTTATTTCTTCCTTTCTCTCTCTTTTTGACAATGATGTTTGGAATATCTGGTAGTTGCCAGAGTTTTGTGCTCTCTTTTGAATTTGATGGCTTTGCCATGTGGGCAGCATGTGGCATCCATCCTGTGACATGTAGATGTCATTAAACTTTTTTTTTAAAAAAATAAGATAATTTTTTAGAAAAGAAAATGCATCAAATATGTAAAAAAATTCTAGGTTATATCAATTTAGGACTATTTAGAATGAATACAGATGAGACTGGATCAAAGTTTCAGAGCTTCCTTGCATTTGCAATATTCTTCTAGCGTTAATGTTTGGAAGTGGTAACCTTGACCAGAGTGTGCTCATGGTCATGGGGTAACTCATGGAATTGGACAATTATTGCACTGCATCTTGTTAGGTTCTTTGCGCACCTATGGTCTAAATTACAGGAAACCACCAGATGCATTTATCTTGTTGGGATAGGATGTTCGACAATTTGTTTCCATATTTTTTATGGACATTCTACTGCCTTTGTTTCAGCCACCGTTTTGTCTGGAGATTACGATTGCAAAGAATGAGGTGAAGCAGTCTTAGTATTCCTGAGTTGAAGTCTCTGTTGTGAGATACATATTTGGCAACTGAGGAGTAAGAAAACGTGTGTACTATAATTATCAGCCTTCGCCAGCTGAGGGATATGAACTATATGTAAACGATAAGCTAAGTCGGTCCCGGAAGATGTTTTGCCTGGCTATACTCTGTTTATGCTAGTTTAGGAAAATTGTTAGCATGGGATTAATTTTTATGCAGCCTTAACATTATTGCAGGGGGGAAATGCATGTTATGTGGACTAGTTTCGCACGGTATATGTATTCCGTACTCGTGTCAACTGCAATATGGCCCGCGTTGCAACGGGCATCTATCGATTTACATGTTAGGTAGTCTATGTCATAGCGGGAGAAAAACCAAGCCAATCACACGCAAGAACACAAGAAACAGTGGAGAAGAATCATAAACCTCCTAAGGCTGAAGGAATTGCCGACCTCCAGGTTATCCACGTCCCCTGACGCTGGTCTCCTCGCGTGCTGCGTGGCTCGAGCTTGCACGCAATTTCTACGATTTTGGGTTGTGCTTGGGGCATGCCCTCTTTGATCTGGGGTCTGTGATGTGGAAGAAGCAACCTGGAGACCAACATGATTACCGAGAAGCCGAACTGGATTCGCCATGAGGGCCTACAGATCTTCTATGTAGACATCCAGCCTGGCAACCTTCGCTCCGCCACCGCCGGTAGCGACCACAAGGTGTCCTTCGAAATTTTTACTCTTTTTTTAGCCTACTTTGAGCTCTCTGCCCCGTCGTTTACCACCAGAGCACAGATCATTTGGTTGGCCCGATCTGTGCTTTGGTGGCCGTAAATGAATGAGAGCAAGTATAATAAGAGGCTGTTAGTAGGTTGTATGCTGAGGTGGAGGAGAGAGAGGAGGAGAGAGAAGAAAGGCGGGCTGTAAGTTTACAGCCAGCTGAAGCACAAGAACCAAGAAACTTTGTAAGAGAAAGGGGTAGGTCATACAACCTTCAGCTGGTTGTAAACTACTATATGAATGTGCTGATAAGTGGGCTATAAGTGTCCATACAGCCAGCTGAAGGCTGTATTATTAGCCTTGCTCTGAGCTATGCTGGGTTTCAGGATCTTTGATAGTGGGCTGATGGTTCTGTTCTCTTCAAGAAATTAGGATGATTTCTACCAAATATCGTTTTGATGCTGCATGGCTACTGTCTGCCATGGTGTAGTTACTGAGTACGATTGTAGTGTTGTTTGCAGAATACTGAATAGTTAGTTATATGCTATTGCTTTCTTGCTTATTTTTTATTGCAAGGTATGCTCTTTCTTTCTGAGATCCATGAGAAGTCTAAATGCATAATTGTATATTAATGCGTTATGCAAGTGTTGTTATGCAGGTTTTTTTTTTGTATGCATTATGCAGGGTTTTGCAATTGGATAGCGAGGCAGCTCAAATTTCCACCGGATTATCCTTTTAAACCTCCAAGTATCAGGTAATGAAACATTCTTTGTCAGTAATATTAATATTTAAGCAAGGTTTGTTTTTTGATGATATGCTGTTTCTTATTAGTTTCTACTTCTAACTTGTTTTGTTGTTCAACACGACAAGCCCCAGTGGCAGGTTTGCCCCTCACAAAAGAATATGCCTATCAATGAGTAATTGTAAGTTTCATATTGTAATTAGATCTTTGTATTCGATTAGGTTTGAAATAATTCTCATCATTACTATGTTTTGCAGTTCATCCAGAATCTTGGAGTTCAATGTGATCTGTAGCAAGGTATGAGCACATTGATAACTAGCTCAATATACGAGTGTAATGTGCTATCTCTCATTTATCTTGGATGTTTTTCGCTAAGTGTTCTTTCAGTCTTCTGGGGGCATCTAAACTGATCCACGTCTTTTCATCTCTTAAGTCTAAATATGGACTTCTATGCGTAAGATGTTTTGATGCTCATTTTCAGCTACTTTATAGTTTTGGAGTGTTAAATTACTGGTATTCAAATCAATGTCCCGTTTGAAATATTATTATTCTAATTTCTATATGAGCATTTATGAATCATGCTTCTGTGGTTCCTTGGAAGACAACAGATCCTTTTACTTAACAATGAGATGGGGGGATCGACTTGCAACAGCATCAAAGTGTGGTTTGACTGTTACAGCGATACAAGTTGTCTTCATTGTCAGGTTAGTGACTGTATTTTGCCATATTAAGCCTTTAGGCCTTTTTCCCTCACTGGTCTGACGTGTTTTATGCTACAACATTCTCACAGGCCTCCTGTCATTTATGGTGAGTTGTTACTTTTGCATCAGCTATGCAAAAATAACAACAACACCAACAACAAAGCCTTTTGTTCCAAACAAGGGTAGACTACAAATAAAACCTTCTCAAGGTCAAAGAGATGAGAGCTTTGAAATAAAATCTGCAATGTTAAAACCTTAAACTGTACATCCTGCTATCTAAGCTGAGAGCCTAAAACACTGCCCTCTAACTTTCTTATGGTTCTGGTACATGGATTGCTAACTTCCATGCGCTCCTATCTAAAGCTAATTTTTTAGATACATTATAATCCCTCAAGTCTCTTTTAACTGCTTCCTCCTACGTCAGTCTTAGTCGATCTCTGCCTCTTCTTATGTTTTCAATACGTCTTAAAATTCCACTACGTACCGGTGTCTCAGGAGTCTTCTGTTGGAGATGTTCAAACCATCTCAAGCGATATTGGACAAGCTTCTCTTCAATTGGTGCTACCCTCACTGTATCATGTATATCATCATTGCAGATACGATCCCGTCTTGTGTGACCACAGATCCACCGTAGCATCCACAACTCGTTTTGCATCAGCTATGAGTTAGGGGAAAATGTTTGGTTCTAGTCTTAATTTATGATCGACATATGATTAGTTCATGAACTTAATTCAAGCATAAATTTGTACTCTCCATATTTAATAGGTACTACACTACTACAACAAGCACTTATACTTGGGACCTCGTGCCCAAGAACGCTTGGGACCGTGCCCAAGAATGCCGAGAAACATGAATCCGGGAGCAGAAATTCTAATTATGCAAAATAAATAATTACCAGGAAAATAAATCATAAAATATGATGCTTCTAAAAGGTGGTAAACTAAGGTTTGCCAAATTTTTGGAAGCTCCTACGCTTGAAAACCATGTTTCTTGGGTTAATTATGGTAAAGACAAAAGAATTGCCGAATTAACTTATTGTTGTACTTAAAACTTTTGAGGTGAAAGCACAAAAATATTAAATCTGGTGCAAAAAAGTGAACAAAGAAGGTTATTCTACAAGAATATATCACTATTTGGATTTTTTTTTCATAATTTCCCGAAAGTCCAAGGGGGTTTCTACAAGAATCCCTTGTATGCAAATGTTCCTCAAAATATTTTTTAAATTCAAGGGCCTTTTCATAACATTTCCTATTTTTCATGCCCCCTTGTTTTCTTTGGGCTGATTTCAGTCTAGCCTGCCACCGCGACTGGGCCAAATGTCGGCCCATCAATTTTGTCCTACCTGGCCCACTCGGGATGGTTAAGAGGAGGGGTGCTAGGGTTCCCTTGTGCCTCCTTAGCGGTGGCAAGGCAGCTCTCATGCAACCGGTGGCTATATGGCGTGCACGGGCGACCAGAGTAGGGCAGGCGGCAGCCAGCAGCCAGCGGCGAGCCAACTGGGATCTAGCCATGCAGGAGCTAGTGGCGGACCGGTGCGTAGTGGTGGTGGGTGCCCTCCCCACACCCGCGATGGTTGGCTGGGCTGAGCCAATGGTGGCACAAGGTGGATCGGCTTCCCTACCCTCCAAGCGTCGGGCCAATTGGGCGTGGTTGATAGAGAAGGATAGCCAGATCAATCGAATCCCATCGCCCCTCTCGTCACCGGCCATCTAGACTCAGGCAAAGAAGGATCGGGGAAGGAGGCAGCCGTTCCGATCTGATCTGGATCGATCCATCGATCGATTGTCCGGTCGGTCCCCCTCTCTCAGTGATGATCAGCCGGGCCAAGGTAGAGGGAGGTGGTTGGAGAGGAAGGAGGTGTTAGTCCGTTGGTGGCTGGCCGGTCGATTGAGCATGGAGTGGGGGCATCAACCCACAAGCTACAGGCCGGGCATCGATCTATGTACGGGAAATAACATATCTAAATGCCAATAAGCACTAATAAAAATTGGGTATTGGGAGGGATAAAATCCCAGCGATATATCGATTTGGCGTGAAGAGAAACAGGTTGATGACATGTTAGATAATCAATGTGGTAGATTAAACATCTAGAATCTAGATCAATTTGCCTTGATAGATCTAGAATGTCATCGTCCCCCATCAGAAAAAAAAACATGACCCTAGACCGGGGGAGACTGCCAACTCGACCCCAGATCAGGGGAGGCCGCCAACTCAACCCTAGACTGGGGGAGGCTTGCCAACTCGACCTCAAATCGGGGGAGACCGCCAACTTGACCCCAGACCGGGGAGGCCTGCAAACTCGACCTTAGACCGGGGGAGCTTGCCAACTCGACCCCAGATTGGGGAAGATCGCCAACTCGTCCCCAAACTAGGGGAGACCGCCAACTCGACCCCAGACTGAGGGAGACCGCCAACTCGAGCCTAGACGGGTGGAGGCTTGCCAACTTGACCCCAGATCGAGGGAGACTCGCCAACGACCCCGGACTGGGGGAGGCTCGTCAACTCGACCCCAGAGTGGGGGAGACCGCCAACTTGACCCCAGACCAAGGGAGGCCACCAACTTGACCACAGACCGGGGGAGACCACCAACTCAACCCCAGACTAGGAGAGGCTTGCCAACTCAACCCCAGACTAGGGGAGCCTGCCAACTCGACCCTAGACCAGGGGAGGCTTGCCAACTCGACCCCAGATCAGGTGAAACCATCAACCGCACCGAGGCCAAGCCATCGAAGCGTGCTGGAGGTCGCTGAGGTGAATTCGTTGAACTAGGGGGCCCTAGTCAAGGAGAGCCGTCGAGGCGAAGTGAAGCTCCACCAAGGCAAGGCCATTGAGGCAAAGTGAAGCTCTTCTGGGGTGGATCCCTCGATGTGTGACGCCACTCCAAGGTTGGCCCCCAAACCTCGTCTGAGGTTAGTCCCTGGACATCATTCAGGGTTGGGACTCGAGACCTCATCCGGGGTGGATCGCCTAATGTGTCACACCATATGGAGGTTGGCCCCGGACCTCATCTGGGATTGGACTCCGGACCTTGTTCGGGATGGATCCCCCCATGTGTGACCCTATTCCAAGGTTGGCCCCCTGACTCCGTCCGGGGTGGATCCCTCGATGTGGTGCCACGCCAAGTTTGGCCCCAAACCTCGTCCGAGGTTGGACTCCAGACCTTGTCTAGGTGGATTCCCCGATGGGTGATGCCACGCCGAGATTCTCGTCGGCTCAAGGTAGCAGGGGGACCCTTCCTCATAGTCTGATTTCCTACCTTTCTTCTACTGGATGGCTGTGCTTAGGGGTGGAAATGAGCCAAGCCGAGCCAGCTCAAGCCAGGCGGCGTCAAGCTTGATTGACCATGCGACTCGGCTCGGCTCGTGGGCTCGTGATCCTACTTGGCATGGTACCAACCGAAGGCCATACTTGTGATTGTGAGCATTCATATGGACTTATTTTATTTTTATTTCAGACCATCTTTACTGAATGAAAGTATGGGACATTAAACCAACATAACATTGCATGGCAAATGGACAAGCAAAAATTTTCCTTTGTCTGCAATGAAAACCACATACGAATCTATTGAACATTGATCTATAACATGGATTCCTTTCTAACAATGCAAACTATATAAAGTGGCATCAACATCAAAACCATGAAGCAAACAACCAATAGTGTTGTTCACATTGAAAACATCATGCAAACTGTTCACGTTGAGTGATTTCAATGCAACTCACCTTACTGGCAAGGAACCCAGTATCACAGCATTGCAGTTGAGAGCGGCAGCAGCACTGTCAGCCTGAAAATTAAGCAATAAATGAACCTTGGTATAGAAATCAGTTAAGAAAGCGAGGAAAATAACCTACTACTACGAAGAACTACCATCATTTACGGACATTGCTATTACAGAAAAAACTTGAATATGTGGACTTGACTTTCCAACATAACCAGCATCTAAAAGACCCCCAAAAAGCAAGACAATGTAATGAACTGACACTTCAGGTTCCAAGACATGATCTTAAAAGATTCAACTAGATTGCCATGCAATGCTATACGTCAGAACATCAAATCATAACTCACAGGTAGCAACCAACCAAACTTGTGTCATTCATAAACCGACAACCATTGCTCAGGAAAGACTAATGAGTAGAACAGAAGATAACAATAACAAGTAAACATTTATTTTAGAACCAAACACATCCTAACTCATTGTTCCACAATTTTCACTCAAAACATGACAAGTTTCCAACTGTTTTGTAGCTAATTAATCTAGGTGATCAGAGCTAAAACTCTCAGAAAAAGACCAGGCTGGTTTCATGCCGGTTTCTAGCTCAATTGATTTGGGTGATCAAGGCTAAACTTTTACCTAACTATAAACTCCACAAAGGCAATGTGAGTAGAATGCTGGTAGTCACCAAGCAACCTCAGCTGATAGATATGTAATGGAGATATTGCAATGAGCGAATGAACATGTTGTTGCTTGAATTGCAATTCAATTACAGTGGCAACATACATAATATAATAGGGTAATAGTTAAAGGAAGTTAATAGTGTCCAACCTCACCACATATTGACTCAAAGAACAATTTCACATCTGCCTAAGAGATCTGAAACAAGGGCATCAAACAGAACAGAGACATAAGTGTAAAGAACATGGAGATGCAGAGTACAATGGTATGGTAGCAAACCTTATTGCTGATTTTTGTGCAGTAAATAGTCGGCTATTTAACCATGTTTCATGCAATAGTTTATCTTGATTATCTCCACAACTTGATCAGTGTATCCTTGAAGTGACCAATCATTGAACAGCAAGGAGAGCAAATCACCATTGCTACCAAGTACCAACAAACTAGCCAAACAAAAAAAAGTGTGCTTACAAGATCCATTCAATTTAATAAAAATAACTACATGTTGGGGAAGTTGGCATTGTTCAAAATCTTTGCGTTCTGGCATAAACAAATACCTCTAATCAGATTGAATCGAGGGTCCTACGCTATCCACGGAGTTGCTTGCTACGGCAGCTGTGAGCTGAGCAAGGGGTACATAGATACTAGCAGCAAAGCAATGGCAAAACACCTACTCAAAACTTCTCTGCGGCTTGCCGATCATTCGGGTTATTGTCTAGATGGACCTGCCTCGCCTGCAGCATCACCAGCAATAGGTATCAAATCAAAAGTCAGCAAAGAAGCAAGCGGCAAGAGGATGGAGGACGAGGAATCAATCACAAGTACCTTGACGTGCAGTTTACCTATTTGTTTTTGAAATATTCTTAATTTGAAAATTTGGTGAAAACTCTCTCTACTTGCCACCTCATGGCAGGCATATGCCACCTATGTGTGACACCTATCATGTGGGGGTTAAATTGGCTCTATGGTATTTTAGTAAAACATGTAAAGTCAAAAGGGTATTTCATTAGAGCCCTTTTAAAGCTTATTTTGAATAGTTTTAAATCTAGAATTATTTTTCATGGGCGCCCTTACATTCCTCCAAATTTTGACTTCTAAAATAAAAGGAGTATTTTGAGAATTATCCAAAGCATAAGGATCTTTTTGTAAATATGTCCCTGGGGGGACCTTTTTATAAGACTTAGTTTTTTCTGAAATTATTTTTGAAAAACTCTCAAAATTGTTTTTGCTATTTCCTGAAATGCTCTTTCTACTAGAATTGTGGCCCAAGCATCGGCGCAGTCCTAGTAGTGAGCGGGGATTCGAGAGAGAGCACATTTTATGAAAATTAACTATATTGTAGTCTTAAAAAAATTAAATTTTTCTTCTACAGTAAAAATGTGTACTCTTTGAGTCCACCAACATTTCAAATTTCGAAAAACACTTCAATTCGTGTTATAAGCTTATGCACGAATGTGTATATATAGAGTTAGGAGTCAAATTCTTAGTTCATATTGATGTATGGGAGAATTTGTAATACAATTGTATTCATACTTGTTGTATTAATAAAATTGGCACGTGGTACAATTACTTGATGTTTGTAATTTTATCATCTACCGTTGTCTCTTATAGTAGAATTGTGTATTCACAGAGCATTAGAGACCTTTATTTTTTGGAAACTATTTTCAAAACTTGATTCCTCTAAGGAAAGCCTGATGCTATGCAATACAATGCAATTGATGCCTGAGGAATGAATAGTCTCTAAAGAGTTTAGGGTCTTCCAAAACTACAATTAACTAATTAGTCGAATGAATGTTCAGTCATATGCACATTCGAGCGACTAACAAATGACTATAATGTTATGTATGAAAACACCTTTCTTAGGCATTATAGGGTTTTACTAGCAACGTGGCTCCATCAACGTAACATCACTCCCAAGCCAATGTGTCCTAGCCAGCTGCGTGGCTAAACCTACATGAAAATTTTTCCAGCCAGCAACGTGGTTCAACTAGGTAAAAACTATGGTTGTTACATTAGGGCTGAGGTTGGAGGCACATTTGGCAATTCGGGAAAATTCTCTTTAACACTCTGCAACCCAAAATTTGCTAAAAGCTTAGCCTACCTACGGACAGGCATGCATTGCGTAGCACATCTCTTGGGCTTTCATCTTCGCTCCATCCAAAAGAGGTTAACCTAAAAGAAAAAATTGATCATATACCCTCCATTTAGATGGAAATTGAGGATTTACCTTTCTGGCCCACGTGTCAGTGACTTATGATGACCCCACGTGTCATTGAGATGTGGAGGGTAAATCCTCAATTTCCCAACTAAATGGAGGATATATGATCCAATCTCCCAACCTAAAAGTGCTATGATCTAGACCAATAGGTATTATATGTTTGTATAACTTAAGGTAAACTGGCAATATGGTACTAAAGGACAGGTGTTACAATCTCCCCCATGCCCTATCCGCAAACTGCTCAGAAATGCCCTTTGATACACAACCCATGCCATGCACTACTACAGGTTCACATGCACATGCTACGTGTGTAGTGTTTCATGTCATGTGTAACACGCTGCATCCCAAAATTCACTAAAAGCCTCCAGCTTTAAGATTTGTCCAAATGTAACTTCAGCATTCTCAGTAGGATTTATCCTAAACTATGTAGTGTTATGAAGACAAGCGTGTGTCTCTTGTAGTTGAAGAGCTTATTGTCTTTGCTTCTTCTAAGCAAAGCAAATCAAAAGCTTTATGTTACAGTCACTTGCATTTCGATCCTAGAAAGATGTTGACATGACCTCAAATCTTGAGGTCGCCAATATATTATGAACTAGAGTGAAGGTATTAACTACAAGGAGTGATGGATTGCTTGCTAGCTTTGATTGAAGCTGTCTGAACTAGAAAAATTTGTGCCCAAATTTGCTACACAACAGGTTACTGTATCAGTTATTTGTTCCAAAATCTCTCCGTGAGGGCTTGAACTGACTGCAACCCTAACAGAGGACTGGTGTTACTCATAATTTTGGGCCTTTGTGTCATCACTAGTCGGTCTGTTGCCTTTGCGATGGTATTTGCCTTTGTGATGGTATTTTCCTTTGCGATGGTATTTTCCCGTGTTACAACGTTTGCGATGGCACCAGCCTAATTTATTATTATTTTGAAAATAACCCTACTTGTCACGCAACACTACGGACCATTCGTGCCACAGTGGCGTTGCAAAGTAACAAATATTTCATTTTTGGGAATAAAGTGAGGGATGTTCCATTTTAAAATACTATTTAAAATATTAAAATATATAGTTTATTGGGTTAGTATTTTTTTGGGAAATTTTAAGTTTATTTGGTGTTTTCCAATATGGTTTCCCAGTTTATCCTGTTAGAAGAATCGAGCTCGATCGGTGACAATCCGTCTACAAATAATAGCTGAATGGTGTTGTCAGTTGAGCTACAGTGACCAAAGAATATCAGCTCTGAAGACTTCCCGCTGCGCAATACAAACAAAGGAAATACGCAACGCGATCACAGAATAACACTGGACACAAAACAGATTTGTGCTGCTCAAACTTCCGCAGCTTTCCGGGTTTTACTTCTCTTTATTTATAGAAAACAAAAACTATGTTTGGGGTGCTATCTCCAGCCACGAACGAGTGCAATCAGAGACGTGCAGTGAAAGCCGGAGATCGTGCCTGTGATCCCTACGACGCGGACTCGACGTGAATGCGCACGTCTCGGTCCTCAACAAACTGCACCACGATTTCAGCTAATCTGTGGCGGTAAAATAGGAAACTGAAAGCAATAACCAAAATCAAAATTTCATCACACAACTTTACCATATCTATCATTTCACTCCCTTAAACTTTGCATGTAGTATCAGAGTCGATCATTCCAATCTTTGTACGGAGCTCCTGGAATCTTGCTCGCTTGAGCGGTTTCGTTAGAACGTCGGCGAGCTGATGTTCAGCGTTGATGAACTTGACCTCAATCTTCCCACTGTCCACGTAGTCATGGATAAAGTGATATCTGGTGTCGATGTTCTTGCTACGCTCATGGAACACGGGATTCTTACTGAGGGAGATGGCTGCTTTGTTGTCCACCTTAAGGTCAACGGCTTCGACCTGCTTGTCCTAGAGCTCGCTAAGCAGTCAAGCTAACCAGATGCCCTGGCACGCAGCTGAAGTAGCGGCGATGTACTCTGCTTCACAGGATGGAAGCGCCACAACTTTTTGCTTCTACGATTGCCATGTCACCGGGCTTGTTCTGAAGAAGAACAGCACGCCGGTGGTGCTTTTCCTTGTATCGACATCGCCGGCCATGTCACTGTCGCTATAGCCAACGAGTCATGCATCTCCAGTCCCCCGACCAAAGCAACACCCGAATTGGATAGTTCCGGCCAGGTACCGAAGGATCTTTTTGACCGTCGCCAAATGCTCGGTCGTTGGTGCCTCCATGAAATGACTGACATATCCAACAGAGAAGGCGATGTCGGGGCGAGTGTGTACCAAGTACCTGAGACTCCCGACGATGCGTCGATACTCTGTGGTGTTAGTAAGAGGCGCTGAGCTCACCTTGCTCAGCTTGAACCAGGGCTCCATCAAAATGTGGCAGTGGTTGCAGTCCATCATGCCGGTACTAGCTAGTATCTTCCTTGCGTATCCTGCCAGCACAGTGTGATGCTGCCCTCTCTCTGGTTTACTTCGATGCCCAGGTAGAAGGTGAGTAATCCGAGATCACTCATCTTGAACTGCACCATCATCTCCTTCTTAAATCTTGCGATCTCCTGATGGTCTCCTCTAGTGACGATAAGATCGTCCACATAGACCCCGACGAGGAGCCGCTGCTTGCCCATGCCACGGACATACAATGTGTGCTCAGACACGCATCGATGGAAGCCGAGCGACAACAGAGAGTCATCAAGCTTCATGTTCCAGGCCTGTGGGGCCTGCCTCAAGCCGTAGAGCGCCTTGTCCAAACGCAATACCTTGTGTTCCTACCCCGTCACCACGAACCCTGGTTGCTGAGTGACATAGACTTCTTCCTTGAGCATGCCGTTGAGAAAGGCTGACTTGACGTCGAGGTGGTGGACGGCCCATCCTTCGTGCGCCGCCATAGCAAGCAAGAGTCGCACAGACTCGAGCCTGGCAACCAGCGCAAAAACTTCGTCGAAGTCCACTCCCTGACACTGCATGTACCCCTTCGCAACGAGGCGGGCCTTGTGCTTGACGATGGCTCTCATGGCGTCCTTCTTCAGCTTGAAGACCCATTTGAGCCCAATCGGTCGGTGCCCGGGAGGAAGGTCTGTGAGACACCAAGTGTCGTTGTCATCCAAGGAGCGCATTTCTTCCAGCATGGCACATCGCCACGTAGGGTCCTATTCAGCCTGCTTGAACGTAGCAGGCTCTTCGCCGTCCAGCAGAAGGAGTTCCGCCACTACGAGGTTGCTCGGGACGATGCCAGGGGCTGGCGCGTCTCCAAGTAGGTCGATGATGGAACGGGTGCGCGTCAGACAGTCATCGTGCTCTGCATCAATGTTGTCATCCTCCAGGTGTGCGACGTTGGCCTCCGGTGGCGACGCTGCATCTCCCGGCAGTCCCGCACTCACGTACGAAGTGGGCGGAGTTGTGTTGCCTCTTGGATGTCTCGGGTCCACCAGTGGCGACGGTGGCCCTACTGTCACGGCCGGAACAGCGTTGGGTGCTGGCCCAAGTACATGTTCGACCGTGTGCTCGACGGTGAACTCATTGGTATTGTTTTCGCCTGTCGTGGTCAAGACGTCGCCCCGCGTGGGCGATATCGCCCCTAACCACTCCCACGGAGTGTCCTCAACGAAGACAACATCACGGGTGATGTGCACACGCCCCGTCGATGGATCGAATGCACGGTACACCTTTGTGCCGGGCTCGTATCCGATAAACACCATCGGGGTACTCCTGTCCTCTAGCTTGGAGACGTGCGAGCGCATGTTCTTGACATGGACCATGCACCGAATGTGCGAAGGTGCTCGACCGCCGGCTTCCTCCCATGCCACGCTTCATAGGGCGTCCGTCCGTTGAGCGCCTTCGTCGGCGCTCGGTTCAGGAGGTACACCGCCACCGTGACAGCTTCTCCCTAGAACTGTGCTGGAATGTTCCTCGCCTTCAGCAAGCTCCGTGCCATCCCAAGCACAGTCTGGTTTCTTCGCTCGATGATGCCGTTTTGTTGCGGGCTGTACAGGGCCGAGTGATGCCGCTGGACGCCGTGGTCCCTGCAGTACTCGGCAAAGGTTGCAGAGGAGAACTCCCCACCATGGTCAGTCCGCAGAGCGCGGAGCTTGCGCCCTGTCTCTACCTCGACGCGGACTGGAAGCGCTGGATCGCGGCCGCCGCATTGCTCTTTGCTGTGAGGAGGATCAACCACATATAGTGGTTGTGATCGTCGACGAGCAGCAGGAAGTAGCGGTTATGGCCTGGCGTTGGTGGTGAAATTGGGCCATAGAGGTCGCCATGGACAAGATCCAGGAGTTCGTCAGCTCAATAGAAGGCCTTAGCTAGGAACGGGGCATGCCGATGCTTGGTGGCGACGCGGCAATCGCATAGCTCGTTGACTCGATCAATCCGAGGCAGCCCGCGCACCATGCCTTCATGTGACAGTCGGCGCAAGGCATCGAAATTAAGATGGCCATTCCTGGCATGCTAGCGCCATGCTTCATCTTCATGGTGGGCGACCAAACAGACCGGACTTGCTAGATCGAGGTTGAGCACGTACAGCCTACTGCGCCCACGGTTCACCTTGGCGAGCAGAGTGCGCTGCGGATCCCACACGCATAGTACTCCTTCCTTGATTAACACCTTGGCGCCATTCTCGTCGAGCTGCCCAATGCTCACGATGTTGTTGCAGAGGCGCGGAATGTAGTATACACTGGTGAGGGTGCGATGACGTCCATCCTTGCACGAGAACAGGATGTCACCCGCGTGCTCAGATCTCGACGACTGACCCATCGCCGAACCTCACGATCCCTGTAATGTTAGTGTTGAGGTTGGGGAATGAGTCCTTCTTGCCCATCATATGGTTGGTGGCTCCTGTGTCCAGGTACCATCCATCCACGCGCAAATCGCCCTCGGTGCCAAGAAACGCCTGTGCACAGAGCTCTTCCAGCTCGACGAAGTCGGCCCCGGTGCATATGGTGTCCGCCACCGCGCACACCTAGGCCATCAGTAGTGCAGGTTCGTCATCCTTGGCCTTCGCCAGATACGCCTGGTCGCCGCGCTTCGGTTGCCGACGATCTTTGGCCCAATGGCCAGTGCACCCGCAATTGCGACACTGGTCTCGGCCAACATTGCGACCGCCACCCTTGTCATCGCCCTTCTTTCAGCCAGGCTTGCCGCAGGCCGGCCACGGCTACCGGGCTTGCTTGCCCTCAAAGATCCCTCGCCTTGTTGCCGCTCTTTAACGCGGGTTGTCCACTCCTCTTCAGTGAGGAGTAGCTTGCCACCAGTCGTTGCGGGCGGTGGTGGTGGCTCGACGCAGTGACCTTCCGCTCCCAACAACCGCCCGGTGACATCCTCGATTGACAGGGTCGAAAGGTCGAGCAAAGTTTCAATTGAGTATACGATTTGCCCAAACCTTGGTGGCGCGATGCGAAGGAATTTTTCTACGACCTTGGTGTCGTCGATGGTCTCACCAAGCTTCGCCAACTAGCTTACCAATCCAATCAGCCTTAAGGCGAAATCCTCGACATTCTCGTCTTCCTTGAAAGCGAGATTCTTGTACTCCGTGCGGAGCTTCTACGCCTTCGCCTTCTGGACCCGATCAGAACCAAGCCGTATGGTTCTGATGTAGTCCCATGCCTCCTTGGCACTCGGCTTGATGGCGAGTGTTCTCACCATCTCCGACGGCACAGCCTTGAGAAGAGCCTCAAGCGCCATCCGGTCATCTTGCAGATCGGCATCGCCAAGCTCCACAGCGTCCCACAAGCCTCGTGCCTAGAGCATGACCTTCATCACGAGCGACCAATCGGAGTAATTAGTCCTCGTGAGCATCGAGTACGAGGCGCCTCCAACCTCTCACACGGTTCGCTACACCACAACGTCGCGAGCACCTGGTCGGCCTCGCGGTTGGCGCAGAATTGTGGGCGAAGGTGAGCTCCTACGCCGATGCGGAGGAGTCCTTGAGCGATCATCACTTCTCACAGAAGCTGACATTGCCGCAGATCAGTGGTGGACCCAGGGAGAAAATTTAGCTAGGGCGGAGTCAGATATAAATGAAATAGCAACTACAATTCGCATGCAAACAACTACAATTCGCATAAAGGATTCATATCTAGTGCCGATGCTTAGCAAATAGACATATTACTAATAGAGTGAAACACAATATTGATTCTTAAGATGCTGTAGTATATGTGGCAAACTCATCATTGCGAGTCCCAACCCATTTTTCCCAGGCCTGCCAAGTGCCAAAGGGTGGAGTAATGCAGAGGCCCAATTGAATCATGACCTTTTAAAACGTATAAATGAACTATACCATCAAGCATTTTTCTCATTTCTAAAGTAAACTACTGAACTTCTTAGCAGCAAGAATTCTAGAACACATGCGTCACACACTAATGCCAATGAGATGACTATTGAGTGCATAGGCCAAGCAACAATGCAGAAGAGATCAAAAGCATAAAAGGCGCGTGTACTTACTGGAGACTCTGGAGTAGTTAGTTTCCTCCCAGGTAGATGGCGGGCCACCTAGCAGGCGTGCTCTAGGCCTGCATCAAGAGTAGCCCGAAACCCAGCCGCACCCACGCCAAGGCCACCCACGGGCGCCTCCTTGCCGCCGGCCTCGCCGCCGACACCTTCCTCCTCAACCGCCTCATCGAGCTCTACTCCCTCTCCGGCCTCCCATGCCATGCGCTCCGCACCTTCCGCTCCCTGCCCCACCCCAACGCCTACTCCTACAACGCCGCGCTGTCCGCGGCCTGCCGCGTGGGGGACCTCGACGCCGCCCTGGCGCTGCTCGACGGAATGCCCGGCCGGAACGTCGTCTCCTGGAACACCGTCATCGCCGTGCTCGCGCGGTCCAAGCGCGCGAGCGAGACCCTAGTGCTATATCGCGGGATGTCGCGGGAGGGCCTCATGCCGACGCACTTCACGCTCGCCATGGACGGACAGACAACCCATGGTGGCGCCGGCTCTGGAGGAGGAGGGGGTCCGCTAGCGATGGAGCTCGGGCGGCCACCCGACCATGCTCGAAGGGCGGGTCTGCCCCTGCCGCAGATCAACAGGGCTCTAATACCAATTGTTAGAAGAATCGAGCTTGATCGGTGACAATCCATCTGCAAATAATAGTTGAATGGTGTTGTCGGTTGAGCTACAGTGACTGAAGAATATCAGCTCTGAAGACTTCCCGTTGCGCAATACAAACAAAGGAAATACGCAACACGATCACAGAATAACACTGGACACAAAACATATTTGTGCTGCTCAAACTTCCGCAGCTTTCTGGGTTTTACTTCTCTTTATTTATAGAAAACAAAAACTATGTTTGGGGCGCTATCTCCAGCTATGAACAGGCCTGGCCCTGGGGGGTCGAGCTGGGCCGCCGCACTGGGCCCTCGACGCCAAGGGGCCCAACCCCAGATACGTAAGTAGGTATAGTATTCTTTCTATGGCCCATAGGAAAAGCTAGGAGCCCAGGAGGCCAGGAAGCAGGAAAGGCACGTACGTGCTGCGCGATTTGCCTTCCGTCGCGTCGATTCGGCTTCCGCGTCCGCGACTCCGCGTTCCGCCCTTCCGCCGCGCGGCCGCGGCTGCCTTCTTCCCCGCTACGACCTGCGACTCTGCGAGACTGCGCGTCGTGCTGCCATCACCGATCGGCTGTGCGCGGTGCGCCCATGCGTCACATGCACTCTCTGCTCCTCAGTTCCTGGTCTTCGTACGTACGGAGGTAAAAAATTACCCCTAAGCCCCTTGATTGTGTTTGTGTATGCCACATTACACTTATTAGAAACATCATTATATTATTAGAGTTATATTAAAGGACCCATCTTTCTAACTTCGCTCCAGGTCACTAAATTCACAGGACCGGGCCTGGCTACGAACGAGCGCAATCAGAGACGCCGCAGTGAAAGCCGGAGATCGTGCCTGTGATCCCTACCACGCGGACTCGACGTGAATGCGCACGTCTCGGTCCTCAGCAAACTGCACCACGATTTCAGCTAATCCGTGGCGGTAAAACAGGAAACTGAAAGCAATAACCAAAATCAAAATTTCATCACGCAAGTTTACCATATCTATCATATCCCTCCCCGAGGAACACTACGCAAGAACCCCAGGGCCGGAGCAGCAGCCGCCGCCGCCGCCGCCGGTGTCCTGTTCTGGCCTCGGAGTACCTATTCCTCGGGTGGCGTCTGGTTTGGTGCGCTACCGCATCTACTTGCTGGCTCCGATTTTCAGGGCAAATTACCAAGTCGTTTCTGTTTTGCTTGAAACTCACAATCTATCTGGTTTTTTTTCATCGCAGATCTTAGACATGTCCCAGAAGAAGATAAGTCGAGCAGGTTGATAGCAAACCTATTTTGATCTATATGCATGCCTTCTCTATTTATTTGTTATTTTTTTCGTTTTAAATAATGAACACCATTGTGTTATGCCCACCTCGAATCGTGGCTTGTTTGTTTAATTCCTTAGATGAGCTGGCGGCGTTATTGTTCAACGATGATTCTAGCGATTCAGAGGCGGCAGTTGACAAGGATGATTCAAGCTATTTGGAGGTGGCAGTTGACAGGGATGATCCTAGCGATCCAGAGGATTTCACCCAAGAAGGCCTGAAAGCAAAGGAGGTGGCGTTAAGCATATCCAAATCCATCGTGTCCCTTGTCTCCTCTGTTGGTAATTTTACTGATTTCCACCTACGCAGGCTTTTTTTCCCTCTTTTTTGTGAACTCTGCGGTGGGGGGCATATCCCCCACCTGACATTCAATTGATGAGTAGAGATTGCAAGAGCGGGCCTAGAACTGAGCGGTGTCACTGAGAAGTGACTTGGCTTGGCCGCAGTTAGGCTTTACACTTTTAATTATTAAATTTGCATATAAGCAATTATTGATTCTACTAGTTGTCTTGCACAGATGGGAAGCTTCTATTTGCTTGCACAGGGACAGTGGTTGATCATGTGGGCTCTTCAACATGGATACTCACCTCTGCTACTCTGGTTAGAAAACCTGACAGTGACTATGATGCTTACCAAGGGGGTGACATTAAGGTCAACACAACAACAGTGTCCTTATTTCTTTTGTTGTAATTAAGTAATTTACTTCTTCTCATTGATGTGGTAACTAGGTTTTAATTTATTGACTGCAGATTGAAGTGCTTCTGCACAACAAAAGAACTATCGAGGGGTGCATAGCAATGTGCAGTTTGCTGTATAATATTGCTGTTGTCACCATTGAGTCACAGTTGGATCTTCCCACAGTGAACCTTTGTGACCTTCCTGGCTGTTACTTCATGCTGATTCGGCCTGTGATAGTTGTAGGCCGGGACTCCAAGTCAAAATCTTTACTAGTGAGACATGGGGAGATGATCCGTCAAAGTAGCAAGTTGGACTGCAATGAGCTTCTGGTTTGCACCTGTCCAGTTAGTAAGGTAATATTTCGAGAACTCACTGTGAAGAAAGATGTGCATATGAATGAGGCTCCATCACACTGTTTAAAGAAAGGCTGTAGTCTGGTAAATTGTTGTCAGTGGGTAAGCCATCATGTATAGTATGCTCAATATTCAGAAAGCATCTATCGTTCTTGAATTATTAGTTGCCTGATTTTTGGATTGATAGCCCAACTAATCCGCTTAACCGTCATAAACAATAACTTTCTTTTGTTGATTGAAACTCATTTGTTGATAATCTTGTTGTTATAGTGTGCAGAATATGTACCATATATATGCAATATAAACTATACAATACAAAGTGTGACGTGATCTGTTTTATGGAATGATGCTTGCAATGTAGTAGTTCCAAAATTCTAATTGATCATGATTTTTTGTCTAGATTTATCCAAAGTAATAATTTCTTATATGTCCACAATATTCCATTTCTTACGTGAAAACTTTAGGGAGCATTCGCATTGGTTTTTGCTGATGGTTTTTGGCTGAAAATGAATAGTAACGACTAAAAGAAGCGGTTTTTAGAAAAAGAGGGCAAGCGGTGGGGAAAGCGAGAGAGAGATGCGTGCGTGTGACGGGAACGAAAGGAGTAGGGTACGTGATGCACCCGTGACCCTTACCTTATCCCTCGAGTGAGATGGTAGTAAAGAAATGGAGAAGACGCTTTAAAAAGCTAGTTGTTTGTATTTGCTTTTGGGTTTTTTTAGCAAAAGCAAATCCGAACAGAGTCTTAGTAATAAGTATTACTAATATTTCTCATAGTGCTATAGTTAAAAAAACTTAAAACTTACATACTTATTATAACATTATCATAACGTGATAAGTAAATTATTTTCAATAAATATTGAATGTATATCATATATGCATACATGGTATGAATAAATGATTGCCCATTCAATTCCGATTAATGGCCGCATAATGATTAATTGCCTGGTCGTACTCTACTCATTTTCATAAGCACATATTTTTTCTTCACAAAACTTCTCCATAAATGGTTAAATTTCAGGTTTTGAACTGAGTTAGACCATGACTATATGGCATATGCTAATATGCTGCTGTGTGGGACAATGACATCATTAAAGGCAAAATTCATTTGACTAATGTATCATCTTGTACCAGATTTTGATTGGGGGGATTGTCATGGATTTTGAAAGAAGAATCATTGGCATCGCCTTTTTTGACAAGGACACCATTCCATTCTTGCCAATTGAGATTATGACGAGATGCTTGGTACACTTCAAGGATTTTGGGTATGCTTTCTTGATTTATTCTATTTGGGTGGTGGTGATCTCATCTACAGTGTAATGTTTAACCTTTTCTCTTAAAATTTGTGTGCACAAGTGAAAGGACGCACCCGCGCGCACATGTAAACTTGTGCATGCCTGTCAGCCTGAGCAAGCTGGGTGCTTGTGAAGTAGTTTTTGTTTACAAAAATGTGCTGTGGCAGCATCCACCATGCTATCCAATGCTATGAGCCAAATTACATGTGTTCCATGTGCAACCTATTTAGATTTGGTTGTGTACAAGAGATCATTTTACACCCCCCCTAGGCCTGGGCGTTCGGGTTACCCGAATTTTTCGGGTCGAGTAGTTCAGGTAATTCGAAATTCGGGTAATGAAAACTGCTACCCGATATTAGCCCCAAAAAACACTACCCGCAATTTCGGGTACCCGATAATTCGGGTTCGGGTATACCCGATATACCCGAATTTACAGAAAACCAGCTAATTTCCCGACAATTCGGGTAATTTACGGACAATTTCCCGACAATTCGGGTAATTTACAGACAATTCGGGTAATTCGGGTAGTTCGGGTACCGGGGGATATTACCCGAACTACCCAAACTAATTTCGGGTAATCAGAATTGCTATCCGAATTTGGGATCGGGTACTTCGGGTTCGGGTATTTCGGGTTTGGGTCCGGGTAATTCGGGTACGGGTAACGGGTAGCGGGTATTTTGCCCAGGCCTACCCCAAAAAGAAAGAAAGAAATGTCCATTCTCTTCCTCCTCTCTTCCCTCTGTCCATCGCACCACTGTGCCATGCCCGCCCGCTGCAACAACTGCCGAACCGGCTGCACGTGCCACGCAGCTCGCCTCGCCCACCATGCAGCCCCTAGCCATTTTTACACCCCCAAGATGGGTCGCTATCCCTGCGCCGCTGCATGCCCCAGAGCTCTTAAGAATGGCGGTGGAGAACAAGCTGCTACAAAGACAAGTCCCCGGCGCAGCCTTCAGTGAGTGCGGCAGCAGCAACCTCTTGTTCATGCCTGCCTCCACTGCAACATCGACCACCTGCTGCTTCCTTTGTGGCAGAGGCTTTGGATGAGGCGGCCACAATCACCAACAAAGGAACCCATGGCCACCTTACTGATGTGATTCGGCGCCTTTCAACATGGATCTGCCGGAGTTGTTGAAGACGAGTGTAACGAGGCTGTGATCTGGTGCATAGAGTGCAACAGGACATCCAGATGAGGTAGCTGTTGTTGCTATTGAATCATTACCTTGAATGATTGCTCTTGCAGTCACTTCAATTGATCAATTCGAAGCACAATTAGTGAACTGAGTGACGATTTTCTTGACAAGGATGATTAGGTTGCTGCCGCTGCCACACAATCGAGTTGGTGAGAGCATTGGGGAGTGAGGTTGGAGTAGGAAGGGGACTTGAGCACAATCCGTTGTGAAGTATAGGAGAAGGGCATTGGTGGCGAGTCCTGGTGGCATTGGCTGTGCTCGATGTTGATGGCAAGGCGATTGCAGCGGCAGAGCGGCCATTGTGGGAGAGTAGGCACCACCTCATGCTTGAGACTCAGTTTGTTTTTTTTTTCATATGTCACATCAGGTCATGAAATGGATGCCACATCAGACAAACAATGCTACGTCACCAAAAACCACTTTCTCTTATCGCCGTGGGGGTAAGTTAACCTGGTTTTTGAAAGATTAGGGGGTTAAAAAACCGGTTTTGTAGTTTAGGGTGTTAAACGGACTTTTTTGAAAGTTTGAGGGAGTAAAATGGACTTATTCCTTAAAACAAACTGGTTGCTACTTGTATTATAGGAAATGCTGGAGCTAGAGCTAGTTCCTAGCAGTACGAACAGAAGTAGGACAGAAGTCTTATACTGTTTATGGATTTCAATAGGCATCAGCAACAGTAGTATCTGCCATTTACACATTGATAGGCTGACAATTTTATGATGAATGCAGGACACTCAAACAGCCATGTATTTGCATAAGGGGACAAGCTCTTCACAGGTTGGAACTATGCAATCTGGAAAAGATATGCTACAGGTATCCTGAGCTGTCTTCCGGAGTTCTGGTAGAGAAGGTAGCCCTCAACACACACACAGAGACATTTTTTGCAACTGCGTTATGGATTATGTGGTTAGCTGGAAAACTATACACATTTTAGAATGTTACTGTCATTCAGAGCATGATAAAAAACTAAACCACTATCAAATAAAAAACAGAATACTCGTGTTTAATTATTACGGAGTAGAGCAAAATGAGCTAAGTTTATTTTGTTGGAAAAAGTCCAATTTAGACCCTCAACTACAAAACCGGTCATTTAACCCACGCAACTTTGAAAACCGGTGCAACTTCAGACAATTCTGGTTTTGTGGATGCCTGGATGGTTTTGGCTGATGCAGTTTCCCCCTGTCAGCAAAATTGTTTTGAGTCAGCATGCTTGTTTGTTTTAGGTTAAAATTGCACCGGTTTTAAACTTAAGAGGTCAAATTCCCGGTTTTAAAGTAGAGGATCCAAACTGGACTTTTATGAAACTAGAGGGTGGTAAATTGGACTTTTTCCTTTTTTTTACATATGTACATAAGAGTCAGTATCTATTTTGTGTGGCCATTTACCATGCAAAATTATATCACATAATATTTTGGTAGTATGGTTGTTTGGTGCTACAATTTTCTGTGTTAAATTGTAGATTATGAGCAGTTTATTGTTTGACAGAAAATGAATCGGAATGGATATAACAGCCATAACTGATTACTACTGATTATTTTGTATTTTTTTTATAGAAGTACCTGTCTTTATTAGTAAGTTACATTATTGCCAACACCCTTAGATGGTTTTGTTTCCTATTTGGGTTTCAATTTCAATGTGACAGATAGGAGGCATAATTGTAGTAGATGATCTTGTCCAATTAATGATTACAGAGGTTCGAAAAGAAGAAATTAACCAATACCCACCTGTAATTTCCAACAATTGGAGACTCCTACTTGTTCCTTTTTTTTGCAATATGCCACATGCACTTTTTCATTTGTGCAGTCATTGCGTCCAAGCTTTTGGACTATCAATTGGAATGGCTACTGGGGTATATACATGAGATATGCCTTTCCCTTTACATGATGATGAAAATATTATATCCAAGAAAGCTGCAATGTCTCATTCATCTCCTTCCTTCCCCCAGATTTGTGAACCCATGGGGCTGCTGAGTTTTCCTCCGTTTGTGCCTCACAGTCACTGAACCACAAGCACCAAATATTCTTGATTTTATGCCTTTTGATTTTATTGCTGTTCTAATCCAGAAGAGAAGTTATCGCTGATTTCTCATTTTTGTTAGATCTTAGTTGTATCTGTAGTGAAAAAAAGGTCCCAATTCTGTCTTGGCCATCAGAACAAATATTTGCATACAACTCTCCAATGTTAGCTGTGTTTAGGCAAAGCTATTCTATAATTGCCACTGGTGTTGTGTGCTAGCATTATAGACAAATGGCATCCCTGCACTGCACAGTCACACATTGCATCCCCGGCCATTGCATGCCCTATTGCTATGGTGTTGCAGGGTCTGTGAGTTTCTGTGAGCTGTTGCATAGTCCACGTGGTCACAACCTCCAGCACTGAATACAGCAAAGTGTTTGGAAATTAGGGATTTCATTTCAAGCACAACAGGAAGCTATTCTACTATCTCCGCTAATATCTATTTACTTCAATTTAATGTACCCTAAATGCGAGGTGGGTGCAATAATTGAGTGCATGTGACAGTATAGCATGTTTTGTGTTCTTGCTTTCGCTCTACCTCCTTGGTTTTCATTGACTTGATCACATATGATTTGTAGATATCTGAAGCGTTACCAGAAAATTGTGGAGGCATTGAGGTTGATGATATCATCTGTAGTATTGATGACATTTTTCTCTACTCTGTAGCTCAGGTATTATTATTGGTCCAAGTCACTAGCACTGTCTGCTTGCCATCTTGTAAAGTTAAAGAGTTGTGGGTGAACATCATAGAATCATGAAGTTGAATTCAAAGCAGATTCTATACCAATTATAAAAGTTGTGATGCAGTTGCAGAATTGTTCTGTTAAGCATATGAAAATGTTTAGTTCCAGACTTCCAGTCTTACAGAAATGCCAGTTAACGGGGAGAAACCTTCTGATGTTGCACTGTTTGACATTTCTTTACATGGCTAAAGGAATCAGAAATGCCGTTAGCTCCCAACTTGTTCATCCATATTTTGTGAATTACTCTTTTCATAGTAAAAAATCGTCCTCATCCATGTTATCATCTATTGCTGTCTGCTAAGTTCTAACTACTCTCTTCACGCCCACTTGTGTTGGAGAATCTTGACATGTTCTTGTAGTATTTGCTTCAGTTTCTTTAAATGAAAAGGAACTGGGGATTGGACAAGTCCTTAAGTCTAAAAAAACGCTCTTGTAGTATTTAAATGTGACAACCTGATCGCACACTATGGAGCTTCATGCTCATACTTCCCTATTTTCAGCTTACTGCGATATTTCTTGATAAAATGGCGGTTGCAACATGTACGCAGAATACAGTGATACTCCAGGTTAGTTTGCGTAACACATTAATCATCATATTTTTGTCACTGTGTTAATGCCATTCTTTTGCTGCATTGGTAAGCAGGCAGACATACTGAGACCCAGAGATAACACGAAATTTGTTGCAAAGCTGAATATACGGGAAATTCCTTCTGGTGAACACGACAGTTGCTTCAATAACAGGTTTACTTTCAAAAACACGCTAAAACTTTTTTTCTGTCTTATTGATGATTGATGGAAGTTTGTTTCAATTGTAGATGGACATTGCCATGAAAGAAGTGAATTTTGGTGCTCAACAGTTGCACTGATGATATTTGTTACATGATGTAAGTATATTCTTAGATGGTAGAAGCAGACCGTGTAGGCTATTCGGAGAACTTTTAGAGGGAAGATGTTCCCCTCCATTTGCATTCCTTTTTCGCCAAATTCAACTTATCTGCCATCTATCGACCAACCCTCATCTTTCCTTATAACTTAATGTCTCATCTTTTTTTCCCCATTTGCAACTTATCTGCCATCTATCAACCAAGCCTCATCTTATCTGCCAGATCGGCCATGATTTCCATCGAACCAAATGTTAACGTCATGGGGTGGACTTAGGCATATTTCTAAGGTGATCCCTGATCCATTACGGGCTTATGAACTGTGGATGTAATGGTTATTTATTTCTTTTTTTTCCCTTTCTTTTCCCTTTTTTATCATGGAGGAACACTGTAACAGTAGATAGTTGAAACATTTGACTGAACATAAAACCTGGTCGGTCTTCTGTAGGGTTGTTATCTTTGCTTATTTCTCTTACATGCTGAGAAAAAATGCCCTAGGATGGTTAATGTTGGCTAAGAAAATTTCACATTTGAACATCTGACTGTGTAGCATTTATATAATTGTGTTCAACTAAGAGATGTATAAAGATTCACATTACGCCTAGTGAAGAGATTGCAGCGAGATATTATGAACATTGAACAGTGCTGCAGTAAAAACAATTATGCAATGTGTGCTGACCATTGTTGAAGTCGAGCAACTGCGACAGCATTGGCTGTCAACAAGGAGGTAGAGATATCTAAAAAACAAAGAGGTCTAATTGACATATTTGGGTATTTTCTCATCATGCTTAAAAGTGGCATAAGGTGAAACCCATATCACACTCAAGCTAGCATGGTTTTTGCTGATGTAGGATTCTCCAAAAATCTAATCACTACGTAAGTAGTACCTGCTACCGGAGTAGGGGCTGCACCCTGCCACGCAGAGCTCCTCGGCAAGTCTGGATGACCCATTGCCCTTGCATCGCGGTAGCTCTGGCCGGTGCCTCCACAACGTCGTCCCTGGGTGGCTCTCCTGCACGACGTAAGGCAGGGCTGATGATGCTTTTGGCCTTGTCCCTGATCCAGGCCAGCATCTCAGCTCGTCCGCCGTCAAGTCGATCCTGTCCCCGATGCGAGACAGAAGAGACCCTGTGAAGGTCGCTCTGTTCATGAAAAAACAAGTTAGACAAGCATGATCGTGAGCAGGAGACCAGGGCGTGTGGGATTACTGCAGGCGAGTGTATGCATGGTTCTATGCGTGTGTTTAATCCAGGAGGCTTGTGTGCATTGGAGTTAGAAATAAGAAGCCAGGAAGGAGTTCGTGCTGGTGCTGTTTTCACGTGGCAAAGGGAGTATGAGATAAAAAAAAAAGGAATTAGTAGTGCCCGGATGTACGGTGAGTGACTTTCCATTGTATGCTTCGGTGCAATATTGGTGAACTACTTGTGTAACAATTGTAATCACCGTATGCAACAAAATACATAATAACATTGGGTAAAAATCGAGAAAAGTTGAAAAAAATATCATCTTCTCATAAAATGCATAATACTTATAAATATATGACTTTGAAAAGTGCTAAAACAATATTAGAATTCCCAAACGAAAAATCTTGAACCTTACAACACTGCAATATTTGAAAACGATAGTTGTGACATTTAAAAATATCTAATGCAACAAAAAAAAAGGAACACTAGAATAAACAGATCTTGACGAACAAAACTGAACTCTTACTGAAACAATAGAAAAGACTTATTGTAACAAACCCGAGAACAACTACTGAAACAATAGAATTAAACATTTCGCTACAACAACTGAGACCAGTTACAACAATAAAATCAGAGGGAGGTGTAAGAAGCCCTTAAGATTTGGGGCAAAACTCACCAGTGATGGTAGAGTTGAAATTAGTGGCAGAAATAAAACTCCTATGTCAAGAGGAGATGAGTAGTGGCCATAGACGGCAAAATCATTAGCAGCGACAGCGGCGATTAATGATGGCATAGCACAATTGATGCTTGGAAGAGAGAGAGATTGGCAGAGAGAAATGTTGTGTAAGCGCGCGTGCTACTTAGTTACTTAGCTTGCAAACAAATCTTCGGCTTGGATGCAACAAAACCAAAAATACGGACAAAATGGGAGGAAGAGCAGTAGGAAGAGAGAAGTGAGATTCCGATGACTTGCTCCGACAGCCGCCAGTGAGCCACAAGAGGGGAGAGTTGTGGTCGTTTAGAGCCTTGGACTATTGGGAGCATACGGAAGGAAGTGTGGTAGAAACGGGTAGCACAAAGTGGTAGTTGGGTGTTGGGATGGGTAGCACGGAGTAGTAGTTGGGTGTTGGAGCGTCCGATACGAGTTCTCACTCTCGTATCAATTTCGAAAAAAAAATAAACCAGCAATTAGTGGAAGCAGGAAAGGATCAAGGGGATCAACTCAAAGATGTAACGTGAGGGCTTCGTTCCCATACGTGACCAGATTTATCTTGGAGATCTAGGTAGTGGTAGTGCTAGTTAGGAGTGGAAAGGGATTAAGGGCAACGCATGGATTATTCTCCCCGTGTGATCGTGCCTTTCTTTACGTGACTTGGTGTGGGGCCCACCTAAAGTAGCCAAAACAAATCAGAGAACAAAATTAGAAGATGGCGCACCAAATAAAATCTGTAGTGTTAGAGCATCTCCAGCAGGAGCTCTCAAATCAATGCCTCTATTTTTGATAGACACTGCATCTACTCCAGCAGCAGCTTTCAAATTAGGGCCCTCAAATTCATCCTAATAGACACTGCCATGTGGGACCCATTCATCATCCTAAACCAAAATTTGAGGGCTGAGGACAAAAACACAGGTACAGCAGGGTCCCTACTCAGGCCCTCAAAAGTAGGGGCCTCCTCCAGGGTTCCCAGGAATGAGGGCTTGATGGGTGAATTTGAAGGCCTCCTATTTTGAGGGCACAGTAGGGACCTCTTTGGACTGTGTTTTTGTCCTCAGCCCTCAAATTTTGGTTTAGGGGCTTGTTTGATGGCTCTGCTGGAGTTGCTCTTAATTATGAAGGCGATCCTGATGTAAAAGAATATGCCTGGTATTTTTATTTCAGAAATTTTGGTTTCTATCTTTTATGCCGAATTGTTTAGGGAATCGTGTGCATGTGGGCTGGGAGGGGAGTGAAGGATCGCGCGTAAGCTACGATAGCAGAAAATAAAACTTTTCTACCGCGCACACCAGGACATCATGCTAAGGAGGGATCATGGATCGTTACCACTAGACGCACAGCGCAGCGGAAGAAGAGTTGGAGAAGCCGATCCAACCACACGCGTCGAGGTAGTAGTGGAAGTAGCCGATCGTCCCGAACAGATCGTCTCCTCCACGCGATCAACCACACCACGAGCGGATCCAATCGTAGGTTGTTGATGCCGATCAACGCCGCAACGAGCAGCGCCTCACCGTATCCACACGTCCCGGTCCGAACGCCGATCGCGAGTGTACCAAAGACTCGCGAGCGCCTAGGGTTTGGCTCGGAGGTGGCGGCTAGGGTTTGGCTCGGGATTAACGAAGCATACACCCTCACCCCTCGCCTCCATATATATAGACCTCCTCACTTGGGCCTCGTGGACCGAGGCCCAATAGGAGTCTATCCGGATCTCTATCCGAATTGAGCCCACATTCGAATCACATTCAATTAGTGTTCCAACCCGTTAAGTGTGCGACCAGAGGTTCACGTATACTTGGTCGCGACCGAAACGCCTTCCGGTCACCACTGTTAATAGCGGCCTCTAGTAAGACATATTAACCCCAAAGTATACGTAAAGATCATATCACTGAACTCGTAATGTTCTCATGTACGAATCCCTTTGCCTCACGATATAGATTGAGCTCAAGGCGAGACTGTGTCATCCTCTTAATAGCTCAATCACTCTCTCGATTCCGTGACGGATTATAAACTCGTGATTGCCTCCTCAATCACCTTGGCATGGCCATGCACTTTCATAATCCATTACATCGAGGGCCGAGATATCTCTCCCATAAGGAGGGGCAAATTCTATCTTGATTATTCACATCCCACTACATGTTTCATAGCAAACCCAAAGACTACTTTTATGACTACCCGATTCACGGAGTAGTGGTTAGTAGTCCCAAAATAGGCTACTACGCATGTTGGGAACCATGATGATCTCAAGTCTAAGGATTCTACATAAACACTACTTGAGACCAACTGATGACACATGGAATCTCTGCAGTGTCTCATGGCGGGTCTATCCAACATATGTTCACTAACACATGTCCATATTATTGATTTGGTATCACCGTACCATGATCCATGAGACATGATCATCAATCAATACATATGCTGATCTTTGAATCATATTTGTTCCTCATATGATATATGATCAGGGATCATTTAGAAATAGCAACATTTTAGCATTAAGAGTCTCATGAATAAGTCACATACTCATTGATCAATAATGATAGTGTCTATTTCAAGGAACAAAGTAATGCATCATAAACATAGTATGTGATATATTCAACATCTCCATGTTGCCTCTAGGGCATATCACCAATAGGGAGGTGGGGGCAGATTACTGATGATTAATTGAGTCTAAGCTGAGATGGCCTTAGGGTTGAATTCCTGTGTGCGCGTGTGTTCCACATGAAATGTGCACTGTGTGTGTGTGCACACTAAGTCGAAGAACAGCCTAGTGCTTTGATTTTGCGCTGAGCAGTCATACTCATCTTCGTGGTTTAATCTATCCAGATTAGGTGGTGATGTTTTTCTTATGTGGTTTTGCATCTGCTAGATAGATTGTAGTACCACACTAGTTATCCCTTTTTTTTCTTGATTTGCATCTTGCAAATTGAGAGCATTATCTTCTTTCTTCTACCATTCATCCATCAAGAAAGATCGGTCCACCCTACAATGATCGTTCTCACCTTGAGGTTTGATCCACATCAATTTCTTGCTCGGCTCTACGATTCGTGGCCGGCACAACTAGGGCTCGAGATGATAGTCACCACGCGCTTCAGGGTCTTTGTAGAGGAAATGACTCATTAGGATGTACTGTTATAAATGAGTCCGTACTGGAACGCCACGTAAGCACTATGTCGGACAGTCAATTAATCAATTGTTCTTGGGTAGGGATTTAAAACCACATAAAACTTATAGATAGGTGACTAACGAAATCCAACATGCAAGCAGGTTTTTAATAAACTCCTACATTTGTAGGTGGGTTTTTGTAAAAATCTCTAATTTTAAACGTAATTTGAGTTTAATATTTGCCAGTTAGAAAATTCACAATTGAGAAGATAGTGGCGTAAGCTACACATACCTCCCAGACATGTCGTCCTGGTAACTTTTAATCCAGCTGATTAAAACCTTCGAAACATGTTCGGGCTTACCACGTTTTTTGGCGTGGTTATGCAATCGAAAGATGTGATGGTAGACGGCGTGAGAAGTCTTGAATCAAGTCTTCTGCTCCTCTCGAATCACACGAATAACTAGCGTACGAATGAGGAGCGGACCATGAGTTATCCAACTACCGCAGGATATTTTAGTTTTGATAAAAGGGATAAACAATCACAAGAAAGAACGCTCCACTGCTGGGGCGTGCTACAACACCTGAACTGGCGGCACCAGCAGCCGAAATTGCGCCATCTGCGTTCAGAGGTGCTGATTTTTGCTTTTTTTCAAAAGTTAAAAAGCTAAACATCAAAACAGGACAGTCACTTAAAGCAGATTCTTCAAACAACATTTGAAGCAAATTCATCAAACAACTTTATAAGTCCAAAATCATATGTACCGTCTATATCGATATCTCCGCTGTCCGCTACCTTATTAAAAGATATAAATAAAAACTATTAACTATAACAAAAAACCAATAGCCACAGCCTCAAAAAATATGGCCTCAATTCCAATCATCCATTAGTTGTTGACATTTTCCTCTTGGGCAGCGCATCAAAATGACCGCCGATTGGCATGTAAACTGCCCAAAAACAGTCGGAGCCTTTCTCCGGATCTTTTCCCCTTCGTTTTCCCAAATAACCAATGGTAAAGATGTTAACACAGACGACATATACGATTTTAGGTTTAATAAACTATTTAAAGAAATCTATTTTAAAAGATCATCCTATTTCAACATTTGACTTTTTAATTTCTGAAGAAGCCAAAAGCAAAAAACAAAAAAAAACACCTCTGTATTCCAGTGTATAGGGGGTGGCACTCCAGATAGGAGTTTCTTCTTAAACGTGCACGCTGGGAGGCCTCTGACTGATCGGCACAGAGTGTTCTCTTGCCCCGCTGACGACGGATGGACGGACGATGTACGTTTGCGAGTGTTCTCCATGAATTAGTTAAGGAGCCAAGCCCCGCGCGCGCAACGAGATGGTGTACATGCATACACGGTACAGCTTACAAGTGGAATAGCGCACGGCTCAAACCAAACGCATGGATTTGTGAAATTGACTTGCATGTGGTGCAAAAGTGGGAAAGGCATGTATCCATATATGCGGGCCCTTACGCTATATTTGTCAGTATCGTTCTGGTGGTTATATCATTTTGGTTCTTAGAATATTATGTTTCGGTATCGATCTATATCGACGTACCATTCATGATTTAATATAATAAAATAAGTATAAATATAAGTATATATTTGTTTAATTATATGCACATAAAATATCACTTATAATATTATTCTAAATGCATAATAATACTATCAAATATAATATATAGTTTAATATATGATACTATCAATTTTGCCGGTACCGGCCAGTATTGACCGGTAGGTTTATAGTATGTACGGAATTGGAAATGAACTCATCAAAAAATAATTTTCTACTAAAAAGTATTCCACGTATACGTGTTAAGTCCAAAATATTCCATACAATTAATCCCACCGTTATTAAAAAAAATTATATTACAACATTTATTTATTAAACATTACGATGTATTTTGAGGTAAATAAAATCGTTTTATTCACTTGAAAAATGAAAAAAAAACAACTCGATATATTTAGAAAACATTAGAATATCGATACTATTTGTACTATTATCCTTTTCAGTTGGAAACATCTCTATATTCGTCGTTGAAAACATAGCCAAATAGCCAATCATATTTACAAATTCTTTTGCAATTTGCAGTGTTTTCAACGGGAGGATTGAACAAGAGGAGTTCACAAGCCGCCGTAGAATAAACATCATTACAACCACCATCCAAGATAAAAGCGTGACTGTCGAAGAACTCAAAATAGTTGAGATCGTATGATACGCTTAAGAGTTTGTAGAAGGTAATTCCTCTCATATACATTTGCTATTTTTAGATGAAGAAAGAACTCTAGATTTTCTATGAAAAGGAAGAATTTCACATTGAGAAGACGATGTAAAAAGTTCAAAGATCATTTTTTTTTTCACCACGACAGGGACAAAGCCGGATTATATAACTAAGAAAAACGGCAAGGAAGTGAGAACTGAGAAGCCTCGCCTAGCCGCTGGAGCTGGACGTTCCTTCCCGTTGTCCAGCAATGCAACGAGCGGGCGCCACGCGGTCGTTGCTCGCTGACAGGGACGGCCCTTCGGCTTTGTTCTTTTTTCTAGTGGCTTTTAGAGCAAGTATTATAAAAGGCTGTAAGCTGGCTGTATGCTGAGGTGGAGGAGAGAGAGGAGGAAAGAGAAGAGAGGTGGGCTGTAAGCTTACAGCCAGCTGAAGCACAAGAATCAAGAAACTTTGTGAGAGGAAGGGGTAGGTCATACAGCTTTCAACTGGCTGTAACTACTATATGAGTAGGTTGATATGTGAGCTGTAAGTATTCATACAGCCAGCTGAAGGCTGTATTATAAGACTTGCTCTTAGGCCCTGTTTGTTTCAGCTTCTAGACAAGCTAGTTACTTCTAGTAACCAAAATCTCTCCCAAACAGTCCAGCTTTTGGGCCAGCTACTGAGAATCTGAAAATCTAGGGAAGGCACAATTGTACTGGGACCGAGAAGCTGTAAAAACCCAGCTTCTCACAGATTCTGCGGACTTAAATGCCACAGTGCCATTAAAGTTCATGTTATTTACCCGCAAAATGCCATCGGATAAAATAGCCCCCCCCCGCGCCCCTTCCCCGATTCATCCGCACCCCGCGCCTCTCCTCCCCACGCCACTCTCCTCCCCCCCCGCCGCCGCCCACCCCGCCCCTCCCCCCGCTGCCCGTCGCCCCTCCCTCGCCGCCCGTCGCCCCTCCCGCCGCCTCCCCCTCCCAGATCCGCCGCCGCGCCGCCCTCCCGATCCGCCGCCGCCTGCCGCCCCCCCCCGCCGGCCTCCCTGCCGCCCCGCCGCCTCCCAGATCCCCGCCGGCCGCTCCTCCTCCCGCCCGGCCTCCTCCTCTACGCCGGCCGCTCCTCCTCCTCCTCTAAGTATATTGCTTACTACTGTCATCTACTCTTTAACCTCTCGAGCCGATTACTTTCAGTTGTGATTTAGCATGCTCGGTGATGTTTAGCATTGTAATATCTATTTAACTGCACTTTGGTTGGCCATAAGGCTTAATTTATTGCTAAACTTGAGTTCTGTGATCTATTTTCACTGTGTACTGTTAAGTTGGCTTACTGAGCATACTGCTATTTTGGGATATTTTGGTATTGATGATCCACTGTTAACTGAAAGTAAATTGAAATCAATTGTGGTTAATAACATTATGCTCTATGTTGGTTTATGCTGGTTTAACATTAAGATTATGCTGGTTTTCAATTTTCTCATGCTATATGTTGTGAGTATAAATGCAATAATCTTCCTTCTAAAAAATACACCACTGAATGTTTCATGGCTGTGATTGTGTAATTGTGGAGGGATAAATATGTCAGTGATGCTATGATTGTGTAATAATGTCCTAAACTTTTTGCCCATCATTTTTGCCCATCATCAGTTTTATATGTAGTTTCATTGATAAAAAACTGAAGCATATTTTGTGAAACATCATGTATGTATGTATGTATGAAACTAGATGGAGAAAGGGAAGTGTTGTAGGGGTGGCCCAACCCCCCGTGACTGGGCCGTGCAACTAGTCCAACATGTAATAGGCCCAATAGTGTAGAGGAACATACCAGTGTAAATATACCAATGTACCCTCATCCTTTGTAAATACTAAGGGGTAGAATGGGGATTTCCCATTCTACCCCACTCATATATATAAACCCCCAGGAGGGGCTAAGGGGGACATCCTCTCATTCTACCAGCTCTCCCACAGATCTAGCTCTCCCCTTCTCCTTCTACTAGTCCCCTTGATTCCTGTTTAGCCCGTAGCTACAACAGGAAGACACCAAAAGCAAGTTGGGATGCCTGGGCAACCAAAATATTTTGTGAAATATGTAGGGATGAAGTACTAGCTGGAAATAGGCCAAATGTAGCCTTGAATGCTACTGGTTACAAAAATCTACAAGAAAAATTCAATGCAAAGACAAATAGAAACTATGACCGGACCAAGCTAAAGAATCGTTGTGATACTTTGAAGAGGGAATACAGCTTATGGATTGAGCTAAAAAAGAATGCAACCGGTCTTGGTTGGGATGTCCAAAATGGAACAATTGTTGCAGATGACGATTGGTGGACAGAAAAAATAGCGGTATGCCATTGACATTTGTAAAATTATCTTCCATTCAATGCTTTGTGGCACCATTTTGTAAATAATTCTCCATATCTTTTTTGTAGGCGAACAAAGACTATGGCAAGTTCTGGTACACACCAATGGAGAACCTAGATGAGCTGGAAGTAATGTTCCAGAACATCCATGTGTCTGGTTCGTCTTCTATTATTCCTGGTAGTCGTGAAAGCGCAACTCCAATTAATGTTGACGATGATATCATCGATATTGGGGATGATGACAGCTCTCATGATAAGAAGACTGTTGTGGCTACAGACCAAACAGAGAGAGAATATGGTAGTGGGGAGTCAGTAATGGCTTGGCCTTCCCCCCATGGCCTGTGTTGTATATATATCTCCACATGGGGAGTGCTTTTACAAATATACCCTTACACGTGAGTATTCCCCTCAGGGGTACTCGTGTCATTATACATGTCCCATTTTGGGCCTTACATTCCTCTAACAGACCTGCTGGGCTTAGGTGGGGGCCACCCCTACGACAGGAGCCTCTCATGGTGAAGGGCTTCACGGGCCAAAGCCATGTTGCCGAGCCCTTTGGCCCCCTCCGTCCCTGCGGCCTGTGAGCTTTTTTTTAACGTTCGTCGAGGTGTGGTGTTCGGCTTGTTGCGAAGGTATGGCGCCGGGCAGCTTGGCGAAGCCTTCGGCATCCACAGCGTCCCGCCGAGGCGGGGTCGGGGTTGCCGTCCGGGCCGGAGTGGAGATGTTGGCGGAGTCCGATGCATCGGCATAGGGAGGCAGAGCGGGCCGCTAAGTCATCACGCGCGTCAAGTGACTGTCGGCCTGCCTAGCGAGGCTTGGTTGACACGGCGCGAGACTTGGGGCGTCGTGGCCATATCATGTTGCGACGTTCCTTCTTCTGGCCATCCACGCGGCGAAATGTGATTGGCGCGGCGCAGGTGTTGAGGCATCATGGCCGTATGATGTTGCAACGCTCCTCCGCCGATTAGACTTCTCTCTCGCCGGCTGGGCTCCTGCCGGTTGGACTTCTGCCGGTTGGCTCCCCCGCTGATGGGGTATATATATAGTGCTGGTGCGGCATTGTACCTGCATTGTGTGCTTGGATAGATGCTGCTCCCCTAAAATGGGCCTCTTCAGTGCATCCACATTCCACACGGGCGTTACGTGGCTTGGGGGATGTTGATGTACTGATGGAGGCCTGTTTTTCTTGGGAGCTTGGTTAGCGGCTGTCCTCAGTAGCTGGTCGCACTTGTTGCTTTCATGCTGCGTTTCTACATACGGTGACAAGGTTTGCCCTGTTCTCATAGATAGGCTCACCTTCGGTCGGGTTTCCTGTTTGGGTCCCTCAACATTACTTTTTGGAAGAATGTTGGTGCACCGAAGGTGGCCTGTTTATGAGAACAAGCCAAAACTTGCCGCGACATGGCCTCCGCCTTCACCATATGTGGGGAATGCCGACAAACGAGTCCCTGCGCGCGAGCCTGCTCCTCGAAGCCGAAGTCGAGGTCGAAGCCGTGGCCGCGTTGGTGGGGTATACTCCGCTGTGAGTTCGTTAGGTGGCAGAGCCGAAGTTGGGACGGGGGTCGTCGTGACGCCAACGATGTTCTCCAAGCACGAGGTGAGCGTGACCCCGCGGTAGTGCGCTTTAATGGCTCCAGGAATCGTGCCGACCCCTGGGCTGGCACGAGGGGGCTGCTGTAGCCGTACATGCTTGTCCATTCGGGGTGCACACGCGGCGAGCCATGATTGGCGCGTCGCGGGCTGTCAGAGGTCACACGACCGCGGCCATCTGCCCCTTCCCCAGAGGGGCGGGTTACGTGGAGCGGCGCTGTAGGCGCGCCGCACGCTGGCTACCCACCCTCCAGCGCGCGTCCCCGGCAGCTAGCAGTTGTGCTTTTTGCCGACCTTCGGTTGTCTTTGTCACGCAAATTTGCGATTGTCCCCCGTACAGGATGGCGAAGTCCTCCTTGCTCTACGGTATCAGGGACGAGGTTTCCTCCCAGGCGTCCGAGGCCGGCGCCAAAGCCAGAGGCTGAGGCGGAGCTGGAGCCGCAGCCGGCGTGGGGCATACCTCGCTCCCCAAACTCCGCCCCAGATGGTCCAGTCCGGCGCCTTCACCACGGTGCCCCTTCGGACAGGTGCGGCCAAGGTCGGGGGGCGAGGACCCCGTTTGGACTATTGCGGTTGGAGGGTCCGAAGAGCCATGCCGACGCGCGCCGAAGGCTATGTCGGGTCGTGCGACCTGCATTTATTCCCTGCGCTGACCGACACGCGGCGGGACGCTAGCGGCGCGCCGTGTGGTGACAGGACTCTGTACGACCACGGTCATATGCGGGCTACGTGTACTGTCGCGACGCTTCGGCTTCGCACATGGGGAGGTGAGCGGTTAGCGCTTGCCGTTTGCGCTTACCGACGGTGGGGGGCGAGGGGTCTTTAAATACCCCCCGTGGTACTATGCCTGCGCCTCCTTACGCTTTTTGGTTGTTCACGCCGCCTCCTGCATTTGCTCGCCCTGTTCCTGCGCTCCTTTTTGCCGTCGAGTTCCTCGTGGACGCCAATGGCGACTTGCGACGAGCGTGCTCAGGTGGGCGGCTACGCCATCCGTCGGCGGTCCTCGCCGCTTGTCGTGAAATATGCGCTCGAGGAGCGCGATCCGGCGGCGGTAGACAAACGGTGGGCGGCGAAGAAGAGTCAGGGTCCGTACTCCGGCGAGTTGGGCCACACACTCATGACGGAGGACACGATCCGGTCACAGCTGCGGGAGAGGAGGCTATCGGACCGGCAAGCGGTGCGGCTACCCGCCGATGATGAGACGGAGCCGCGCCCTGAGAAGTCGAAGGCGATCGTCTTCGTCGCCTACTTCGAAGCCGGGCTTCGCATCCCGTTCGCAGCAATTGTTAGGGACGTGCTGCGGACCTTCAAGTTGGAGTTGTCACAACTGACTCCGAACGCGGTGGCTCGCCTTGCCGTGTATAGCTGGGCCCTGCACTCGGAAGCGTGTTGGCCCAGCGCCTCGTTGTTCGTGTATTTGCACGAAGCCCGGTGCCAACCGAAGGAGCGGAAGGACAGGACGCTGTCGAAGTTTGGCAGCGTCAACTTCGTTCTACGGGCATCATGCGGAAGGCTCTTCCCTGCGAACTCGACCCGAGGGAAATGGGAGTCCAACTGGACGAGGCGGTGCTTCTATCACCGTGTGGCGAGCGGTAGCGGCCTTGAGTGCACGGGCGGGCCGATTGCCTTCAAGCCTACACTCGGTCTAACGCTTGACCAGGAAGATAGGCGAAGGGCGCGAAGACTTGTGGGGGTCACCGTCCGCTTCAATATGCGCGACCTCGCCGAGGAGTACACCATGTACGGCGCGACGCCGCTTGCCCGCAATTGGCGCTTCACGGCCGGGGGACGTCGGGACGACAACGTTCAACCGTCCGTTTGCTCGCTGCCCGCGCCGACTGGCCTTCGTAAGCCTCATCCGTGTTCTCCCCTCCGTTCATACATATTGCATCGTGTGTAATTGTGCTTTCTGCCCCGCGCAGGAGCTCGCCTGGAGAACGCGGAGCGCGCAGCGCGCGTGTTCCTTGGGCCATACACCGCCAAAGAGCACGGGCAATGCACAGCTGTGACCGCGGAGGCGGGATTGGGGCAGATAAACCGCGTGTGCGAGGCCTTAGGGCTTCCCGTGCCGGATCGCACCCCTTTGGACCCGCAACCTCAGGATGACGGTGCCGCGAGGACGAAAGCGTCATCTCGCAAGAGGGCCCGGACCATTGCGACCACGCCCCGTACGGCGATTGCCGCTGCTCCTGCCGATGCGACAAGCCCTGGGTCGGATTCGGCGAAGTACGCCGACTCAGACTTGGAGGGCGCGGGCACTGAGGGCGATGGTGATGGGGACGGAGGGCGCGCCGCGGGTTACCGGGAGGGGGAGATCTCGTCGCCCGCGACAATCGCTAAGGCAGAGGTGGTGTTGGCAGGCGGCACCGGCGCGAGGTTCTCGTCTGCAGCCACGGCCGTGGCGGGGCTGCCCTCTGCAGGAGCATCGGAGCGCAGTCTTCGCCAATAGCGGCGGCCGAGGCGGAGGTGCCCCCCGCGGAGGCCGTGAGCGCCGAGGCGGAGGTGGTGCTGGCAGGCGGCACCGGTGCGAGGTCCTCGTCTATGGCCAAGGCCGTGGCAGGGCTGCCCTCTGCAGCAGCACGTGGAGTGCTGTCCTCGCCAACAACGGCGCCCGAGGTGGAGGTGCCCCCCACGGAGGTCGTGAGGACGGAGCCCCCGGCCACCGTCGTTGTGGCTGTGGAGACCCCTTCGGTGAATATTATCACCGCAGAGGTAGCGGTTACCGAGGTGGGGCCTTCCCCTCAGGCGAAGCGGCCGCGCTTGTAGTCCCCCCTTCAGCGGACTTCGCGAGGGTTCGCCGTGGCGACCGGTGTTGGGAGCTTGTGGGACTCCGCGCCGAGCACCAAAGTCCCTCTACGCCGCGCCCTCCCAACTCCTCGGGCCGCAGTGACCGCGGCACAGGATCGGTTGGCACTAAGTTCCAACTCGGAGGTCCCTCAGCGCTACGAGTCAACATCACCCGTTGGGGCCGGAATCGTTGCGGCCCCACCCGGGGCTAGGGAGGCATCCCACCGAAGTCCCCCATCTGCCACCGAGGGTAGGCTAGGATGGCATCCCTTCAGCACAATTTTTCCGCGCATTGTGACAAATGTGTACTTCGTCTTGCAGCGGCACTTATCCCGGAGGAGGAGCCATCCCTTGGACGTGGGGGTCCTGACCCGAGCCCGGCGGACTTCGTTCCTCCGTCAGATGCGCTGAGGGCCTGGCGCGGGACTGTGAATGACGCAGCCGCCAGTATCGGTCAGCAAGCAATGCAGACCTATGGGTCAGGGCGCCTTGGGGACGCATTGGAAGTGTCGGGAGTGAGGGTAAGTGTCTGTCCTTTGGACCACTCTCTAGGGGTGCAAACGGTCGGATTCGGACGGATATTGTTGTTACCATATCCTAACCCATATTTTTTCTCCGGATTCGGTACCAATCGGATTTGGTACCAATCGGATTCGGTGCTGGATCGGTCGGGATTAACCCGTTTGTAAGGAATGCATGCAGTACAACAAATAGAGTAGGAGGACGTACTGTCAAGAAATTGATGTTACTACTTAATAGCTGATGTGGAAGATTTTTTTTACCATTACAAAAGAAAATGAAACGTCAAATAGTAGCACTAACCTAAAATCAAACTTGAAGACGTATCGGATTCGGACGGATATTGTTGTTACCACATCCTAACCCATATTTTTTTCTCCGGATTCGGTACCAATCGGATTCGGTACCAATTGGATTCGGTGCCGGATCGGTCGGGATTAACCCAACCCGTTTGCACCCCTACCACTCACGGCCGTTTAGCGCTTGCTAACCCTTCCGCCGCGCAGACACTCATGTTGGCCCAGGCCCTGCAAGCCGCTCACGCTCGCGAGCAAGGAGCACTACGGAGTAGGCTGCAGGCCGCCGAAGGGGAGCTGCAGGGAGCTGCGGGGAGGCGACCTGCCCAGGACGCTCGTGTTCGCCTCCTGGAGGCGGAGTGTGCGGAGATGAAGGCGCGCACCGAGGAGCTCATTGCCGCAGCACGAGCCTCAGCCGCTGAAGAGGTGCGGCAAGAAGCTGCTGCGGAGCGGGACGGCTTACTGCAACAGGTCGCTGCGTTGGAGAGGGAAAACGGCGAGCTTGCCGCCTCTCTAGCGGAGCGGGATCGAGCCTTGGGCGATGCTTCGGTGGCTGGCTGGGACGCCATGTTGGCCCTGGAAGACACCCTCAAGGGGCTTATCGTCGAAGTGCCGGCACGCTCCTTCGGGCCCGAGGACCTGTCGCGATCGCTTCGGTGGATCGGAGACGCGGCTCATGTTGCACGCGGTGCCGCGACGACCTTTGGCAATCACTGCGCCTACGTGGTGTCGTGCCTAGTGTGCGCGCTCCTGCGGCTCCGCGGCTGTGAACATGTTGCCGGGCTAGCCGATCCTCGACTCGAGATGCCCGCCGGAGGAGGGGTAATGTCCGGTGCCATGCGCGTCGCTCACCGTGCCGTCAAGTTCTTCCATAAGTGGATATGGGAGTACTGCGGGGAGGCCGCAGCCATGGTCGAGCTGCGGAACAACCTACATGGCGAGGGAAACCTTGGCCAGTTTCTGGACGAGGTCCCGCGGCGTGACAAGGATGGCGCTGTGGCCCCGGACGATGCTACGAACCCACAGGTGTGACGGCAGGTTGTCGCGTGTTGGCGTGCGTTGTAACCGATGCCGTTTCTTTTTTGAATAAAGTATGAAGTTGCTTCGCCGCTGTGCTGATCTTTGCCCCCTTGTTGCGAGCAGTTACACGGCCGGGGCCGGCTGCTAATTTCTGACCTTGCGACCCGACGGCGTCTTCGGCATTGGCGAAGGGCTGAGGAAGCGTTGGATTTTTGGGCGGGGCTTCGGCGCGGACGCATGTTAAGGATGAGTCTGCCGAGTAGCGGCTTCGTGCGCCGGAGGTGTTCGTACGCCTTTGTACTTTGCCTGTGCGAGCGTCGCTAATGAATACAAAGAATAATCTTGGTTGGAACTTGCGAAGGGCGTCTCTGCTCCTCTGGCTACGCTTGTATTCGCCCATACACGACGATTTGCGCCTCGGGAGGGTAGGTTGGTCAAGACAGACACGTAGTTGAACCGCGCAAGCGCTCCATCCTTTACCCCTTCGAAGTGAGTGGCAGCGAAGCTGGCACCGTAGTCGAAGTAAGTGCGCGAGCGCTCCGTCTCCTACCCTTCGAAGTGGCGGCAGCGGAGCTGGCGCCTTAGTCGAAGTAAGTGCGTGAGCGCTCCGTCTCCTACCCTTCGAAGTGGCGGCAGCGGAGTTGGCGCTTTAGTCGAGGTGCGCGGGAGCTTTGTCCCCTACCCTTCGACGTGGCGGCAGCGGAGCTGGCGCCTTAGTCGAAGTAGACACGCGAGCGCTCCGTCTCCTACCTTCGAGTGGCGGCGGCCGAGCCGCGCGATTAGTCGGCGCGCGAGCACTCCGCCTCCTACCCTTCGGTGGCGGCAGCCGAGTTGGTGCCTTAGTCGGCGCTTGTGCGCCCGCCTCCTACCTTCGGTGGCGCAGCGAGCCGGGCGCTTTAGTCGAAGTAGACGCTCGAGCGCTCCGTCTCCTAGGATTGCGCAAGGGCAGCCTCTGGTGCCTTTCGCTCGCGGGTGCGCTTCGCGGGGGAGCTAGCCTCTGGTGTGTCGCATAGGAGTGGGCCCCCATCGTGCACTTTGCATTCCGTAGAGCACGCCTGGATAGCCTCCGCGTCCTTTTTTATACTGCGGAGAGTGCGTGGGGTCGACATCCACGTCTTATTTATACTCCGAAGAGTACGCACTGGAGCAACGCCCATGCGTGCGCGGGGTTCGCGTCTTGTTTATACTGCGTAGAGTGCGCAGGGATAGCATCCGCGTCTTATTTATACTCCGTAGAGTGCGTGCAGAGGCGGATCTCGACGCTACGTCTTTTTTAGAGTCCGTGGACTGCGCGCGGAGGCAAGCCTCTGCGCGTTGCGGGCGGTGAAGTTGCGTGCGGAGGCGGACCTCTACGCCACATCTTATTTATACTCTGTAGAGTGCGTGCGGAGGCGGACCTCGACGCTACATCTTTTTTAGAGTCTGTGGACTGCGCGCGGAGGCGTCCCCCCACGTGTCTTTGTTTATACTCATACCCGTGTCTTCGACGGAGAGTGCGCGTGCGAACACGTGTCTTTGTTTATACTCATACCCATCTTCGACGGAGAGTGCGCGCACGAACGCGTGTCTTTGTTTATACTCATACCCGTGTCTTCGACGGAGAGTGCGCGTGCGAACACGTGTCTTTGTTTATACTCATACCCATCTTCGACGGAGAGTGCGCGCACGAACGCGTGTCTTTGTTTATACTCATACCCGTCTTCGATGGAGAGTGCGCGCGCGAACGCGTGTCTTTGTTTATACTCATACCCGTCTTCAACGGAGAGTGCGCGCGCGAACGCGTGTCTTTGTTTATACTCATACCCGTCTTCGACGGAGAGTGCGCGCGCGAATGCGTGTTTGTTTATACTCATACCCATCTTCGATGGAGAGTGCGCGCGCGGACACGTGTCTTTATTTATACTCATACCCGTCTTCGACGGAGAGTGCGTGCGCGAACGCGTGTCTTTGTTTATACTCCGGGAGTACGCGCGGGGGCGAACCTCCGTGCGTTCTCTCCGTGTATCTCTGTAGGCAGTAAGGATAGTACGGCAAACGGTGAACTTTATTAAATTCCCGTTTGCGCGGGTGAGCGATTACAAAAGACGGAGGTACTAACCACTCGCGACTAGCGCGGCCGGAGCCTCTGGTAACGGGACGATCTGCGCGGGGGTTCACCATGCTGGTTCCCTAGGACGTCGCGGGTCCTCGCATTACTGTTCCCGTCCTAGGCGTTCCGTTGATGCTCGCGGAGCGGACCTTTGGTGCCGAGCTCGATACGCCGGGCCATGTCCTGATCGCCACAGATGGTGATAATGGCCCGCGGTCCTGCGAGCTTCATGCATAGGAAGCCGTGGTGAGGCACCGCTCCGAAAGAGATGAGGATTGGTCGCCCCAGGATGGCATTGTAGGGATACAGGATACCGACGACGTCGAAGATGGCGTCTTCGCTTCGTGCATTGTCGTCCTGGCCGAAGTAGACTTGTAGGCATATCTGGCCTAGCGCCCGCAGGGGTTGACCTTCAAAGCCTTGCATGGGGATTCCCGAGGAGCCCAGTCGGCTCCGGGGGATTCCCATCTGGTCGAAGGCCATCACGAACAAGATGTTTGCGGAGCTGCCGCCATCCACCAGAATGCGGTCAACGTCGCACCCCGCGATGGTGGCCCGGATGACAAGAGGATCATGATGGGGGAATTCCACACCCTAAGCGTCGGTGGGCATGAAAGTGATCTCGTGCTGCGCCCAGTCTGGGGGTGCCTGCGCCGGGTACGCCGCCACGTGGTGTAGCCTCCTTGCGTAGGCTTTCTGCTGCCGTGCTGAGGCAAACTCCAACGAGGAACCTCTAGAGATGACATTGATGACCCTGCGCTGGGCTCCCTCCGGGGCGTGCAGTTGCAAGAGGTCTGCCCGAGGTTGCTGTATATGAGCCTGAATCCGCAGGAGGCCCTCCTGGGGCTGTGGTCCCTGATCTTGGATCTGCATGGGGGCTTCCAAGGGCTGCTGGATGTGGGCCACGATGGGTGGACGTGCTTCCACGTTCTTGTCCCTGGCGACGCTTTGCCGGAGTGCCGCGATAGAGATGCACGCCCGTGTGTCATGGGTGCCTCGGCCATGGACCTCGCACCACTGCCCGTGGTGGTGGTCTTCGTATTCTCCACGGCCTCTGTCGTCGTGACCCCGACCGCGGCCCCATCCTCGCCCCCGGTGCCCCCTACCACCGCGGCCAGCGGGGGCGTTGTCCTCGGAGCCGCCCTCGATGTCAAATACGTGTCGAGGTCTCCGCGACTTCTGCTGGCCGCGTTTGGGCTTGTCGGCGGACGACTCCTTGTGCTGGACGTCCCTGCGTTCGGAGGCATCATTTGATGGCTCCAGCTTGCGCTTGCCTTTCGAGGAGCCATCTTTCGGTGGGTCTTCGCTCTTGGCCAAGCCTTCCTGATTGGCGTCGGAGTCATCACCTTGTCTTCGACGCGCGTCCTCTTTTGCCCTGGCGTATTCCTCCATTTTATCGAAGAGCCTCACCACCGTCTTGATTGGCTTTCGTGCGTTGTATTCAGCCATCGGGCCGGGGCGAAGGCCTTGTATGGTTGCATTGATAATGGTCATTTTGTTAACGTCCTTGACTTGGCAGCGTACCTTCGCAAAGCGCTTGAAGTAATCTCGCAGCTTCTCCGAAGATTTACGCCATCGCAAAGAGCGATCGTCGCGACTCGCTCGACGTAGTTCCCCTGGAAGTTGTTATAGAGGCAGTCGCGGATGTGCTCCCACGCGTAGATGGAGTTTGGCTCTATGGTGAAAAACCAAGAGAGCGCCACGCCTTGCAACGCGAGGGGGAGTCCCTTCGCCTTCGTGGTGTCGTCTCCGCCAGCGGCTTCAATGGCGATTTCGTATACGCGCATGAATTCTCGCGGGTTCATGTCGCCCTTGTACGATTCGATAGCGCTGGGGAACTTGAAGTCTTCTGGCCACACCGCCTGCTGCAGGCCCGCGGAGAGTGAGGACTCCGGATCCACACGTCGCAGCGGGACATGGCTGGATGTGGGGGCGTCGCGGCTGTCCGTCCTCTCTGGCGTGGGCTCCGACGCGACTGCTGGCGGGGTCTGTTGGCTTCGAGCCTCCTACATGTCCCGCACGGCCCTGCGGAGATCTGTTAACTCCCGCTGGAACATGTTGAGGGCCGCCAACAGGGCGGTCTCCACCGCGGACGTGGCTGGGGCCGTTGGTGCGGCCGGCGGCACGACCGGCACGGCGGTGACCACGGCCTGCGCGCCCGTGCTACCCGATGCGTTGCCCTGGAGGACCCTGGAGCTAGTGACGAGGTCCGCGCTGTCGCCGGGACCGCTCACTACGTCGGGTGGGAAAGTGGACGCGCCTGCGTTGCCACCGTTGGGGTTGGTCGTCGGGGCGGTGGTGGCGGGGTTGCTCGTCGCGGCGGCGACGGCGGGGTTGGGCGTCGTGTCGGTGACGGCGGGGTTGGGCGTCGTGTCGGTGACGGCGGGGTTGTTCGTCGCGGCGGCGACGGCGGGGTTGGGCGTCGCGTCGTGAACGCCGGTGCTCACCATTGTCACACCTACACCGCCACCCGTGCCTACAGCTGCTAGAGCCAAAGCCCTGGTATTGACGTGGGACTTCGCCGCTCCCGCCTTGTTCTTCGCCGTTGATGGTGAAGCTTTTTTTGTTGCCATCCTCCTTCGGATCTGGAGGCTTGCTCTTGTCCTCCCCACGGACGGCGCCAACTGTTGTGGCTACAGACCAAACAGAGAGAGAGTATGGTAGTGGGGAGTCAGTAATGGCTTGGCCTTCCCCCCATGGCCTGTGTTGTATATATATCTCCACATGGGGAGTGCTTTTACAATTATACCCTTACACGTGAGTATTCCCCTCAGGGGTACTCGTGTCATTATACATGTCCTATTTTGGGCCTTACATTCCTCTAACAGGCCTGCTGGGCTTAGGTGGGGGCCACCCCTACGACAAAGACCAAGGTTGGAAAGCGTAAGGGAGGTAGCATTGCGCTTAGCCCAAATAAAAAGAAGAGTCCTATGATTAAGGAAGTGAAATGTCTAGTTGACATGATTGCTACTAGCAATTCTGTGACATCTGACCGGAATGAGAAATTGGACAATGAGATCATAGAGCACTTGCGCACGGCTGTGAGATGTGGAGCCAAAGAAGGAAGTGATGAACACTACATTGCAACCAAACTTTTTATTAAACAAGAGTATCGTGCAGTGTTTTGTTCATTTGAAACCGATGAAGGGAGAGTTGCATGGCTTAAGAGGATGTATGAAGATAGGAAGAAGTAGAACCTGATTGTAATCTTGTTTCAGACTATGCTTTTTATGTAATCTTATTTCAGACTATGCTTTTTATGTAATCTTGTTTTAGACTATGCTTTTTATGTAATCTTGTTTCAGACTATGCTTTTTATGTAATCTTGTTGTGTTTGATACTCTATTCACACCTATGTGTTTTTACGTAGTCTTGTTGTGTTGATGTACATTTCTCATGTTATCAATTTTTGCATGAACTGTAGATGAGCACATCCAGTGAGAGTGATGACTGAAATGACAGCGATGGATCATCAGTTGAGGTTAAGCGTCGTAAATTAATTCTACAAGTTGCTACAACAGTTGCTCTCATAGGTATGCACCATGCTGAAACTTATCTCCAAAAAAGGAAAAGAGTTACTCCACGGCAATCTGGGAATCAGTGGGTTATGGATCAACTTAGGGTAACAAAAGATTGTTATCGTATGTTTCGGATGAATCCTGCAGTTTTTTACAAGTTGCATGACACACTAGTAGAAAGTTATGGTCTGAAATCAATTAGAGATTGTAATTCCGTTGAAGCTCTTGGTATGTTCTTGTGGATGTGTGGTGCACCTCAATCATTTAGCCAAGCTGAGAACCGATTTAAACGGTCAACCGAAACAATTAGTACAAAATTCAGACAAGTGTGTGTTAATGAGCTAGCCAAGCACAACATAAAACCAAAGGAGTCGCAATCTACTGTGCACCAAAGGCTTCAAGATTCTCGGTTCTCACCCTATTTCAACAATTGCATTGGAGCAATAGATGACACACATATCCCAGTTGTAGTGCCAGCCAAGGATCAAATTGCACACATTGGTCGTCATGGGTATCCTACTCAAAATGTTATGGCGATTTGCGACTTTGATATGAGGTTCATTTTTGTTGTTGCCGGATGGCTGGATCGCCCATGACTCTCGTATATTCAATGACACTCTATCTCTGCACTGGAATATTTCCCACACCACAAGAAGGTAATACAATTATCTATTTCTATCTCTCATTTTATACATTGTCATTAATCCGATTTGATTCTTGTAGGGAAATTTTATCTAGTTGATGCCGGTTATCCTAATAGAAAGGGATACCTCGCTCCGTACAAAGGGCAAAAGTATCACTTGCCGGATTTTCAACGAGGAGGCCGCCCAAGTGGCCAAAAGGAGGTCTTCAATCATGCTCACTCCTCTCTTCGTAATGTCATTGAACGTGCGTTTGGCGTGCTAAAGATGAAGTGGCGAATTCTATTGCATATGCCAAGCTATAAGGTTGAGAGGCAAAAGAAGATCATCATTGTTTGTATGGCGCTTCATAATTTCATTCGAGACAGTGCTTTGCGTGACTATCTCTTTGAGAGGTGTTATGATGATGAAGAGTACATGCCACATGTTGATTCAAACACAGGAGGTTGTTACATTGGCACGGTACAAGATGATGGTGATATGTGTGCCTTTTATAATTCCATAGCTAACGGCTTGATGGCTTCAAGAATATAGATAGTACCATAGAAGTTCCTTTTGATGCTGATATGTGCGCCTTATATGCCTATGAACACCTTTTGTACGTTCCTTTTGTATGGAGACATGGTAGTTATCCATATTAATATTTAAAATTATGATTTGGAGTCAAATTTATTGTCATGAAATTTAATATTAGTTTATCAATATTTGAACTAAGTACTACAAATTTACAGTATGGATATCTCTTCTATCAATACATAATCAGGACATCAACTCACATAAGGGCATTTCACCAATACTTCTATCAGACACCAATGCACAAACTAGAATTCAGATGCCAAACAAGCTAGCTACTCGCACGGTTGCTACTCGGACTAGCCACTACTGTAATCTCCAGCTAGCTACTCAGACCAGCTAGCTACTCAGAATCTACAGCTGAAACAAACAGGGCCTTAGATTGTTTGTGTGAGAGATTCAGAGTAACAAAAATTCACGTACAATTTTTGACGATATAAATAAAGTCGATATATACTATAATTAATTAGTAGATCATATTTTAAAAATGTACTCCGTTTAAAAACTAATTTAACTTTTAAAAGTTGAAAAGAACGTCACGTTCGCCGCCTCGTCCAGGACACCCACTTCGACCCAAAGGAAAACGCCCATCTCACTGACCCGCGGGCCCGGAGCCCTCCTGTCCCCAACGCTGCCTCCTCCGCGCCACCCGCGCCGTACACGTTGCTCTCACAACCACCCGGACCCACGCCTGGTGATATGGGAAATTTGGACGTTTTTGGCACTGTTGCTACCCGAAATTCCGGAAATAGTCTCTTCGAAAACGAAATTCCAACTCTAGCCCCCACCTGACCGCACCATTTAACCGCGTCACGACACGTGTCCAGTGGTGCAGCCGGGGAGCGCACCACACCAGAGTGGTGCGGTCCCCGACCGCACCACACTCCCGCCGTCGCGTCAGGGCCAGTTGTGCGCTCCCAGGGCGCACGACACTGCGAATGGTGCGGCCCCTGGGCGCACCACTCGGCTGTTTCCCGCCGCCCGCCATTTTCGTCCAGTCCCATCCCACCGAAAGCCAGTGAATTCGGCCGCCCGTGTTGCATGCAGCCAGATTCCCTCGCATTTCTTTATTTCTTGCATGCGATGTGTCGAAGCTGGAGAGCCGGCCCCTACTCCAAACGCAGTGTATCTCGCGATACAAAGGGAGAGCCTGCGTTGGAAGGCTTCAATCTTTCTGCATTTGTGCTAGACAGAGAAGCAGCAAGCAAGAGAGAGCGGAAGAGAGGGAGCTGATAGTGAAGGCTAGAAGAGCGGAAAACACAGCATTTGGAGTAATTTTGGAAGGGATCTGAATTTTTCGCAAGTGAGAAAGTTGTAGATCGTCTCGTGAGCTTCAAGAAGAGGTAAATATCATCTCAATGCGTCTGTAATTTAATCATAGTGATTAGCTCAGAATTAGCGTAAACGCTCGTAAACGTTCTCCATATGTCTATATTTTATGTAATTATCGTGTTGTATTTTATAATTTATGTGAAGAAATTATGCGTTGTTGTTGTCCACTGTAATGTTAAAAGTTGTTTGTGGTTGTAGTGTATTCCATTTATTTGAAAAAATGTTTGTAGTTGTATGATGTTGTATTTTATATTTTATGTAAAGAATTTTTGTACTGCTGTTGTGAACCGTAACCTAAAAATACGCTAACTGGATTTTAGCTAAATTTCATTAATGTCATTGTGAAGCACTCTGGTAGTCGGAAGGGCTACTTGCGTAGGTTTTGTTTGTATTAATATTTAGTCATTCTTGTAGCAAAAATCACTCAAGGATAGTAGATCTTGGTATGCATGCATGATCTTCCATAAATGAGAGATTATGGAAAAAATACGGAAAGCACATCGCTAGTCGGAAGGCCAGATTCTGTAGCTACTGTTTTTATTGTCATGTACTCATTCTTGTAGGCAAAATCACTGAATTATATTAGATCTTGTTGTGCATGTTCGAGAGAGCGTGCTTCCATAAATGAAAGAGTAGAGAAAAAATGTAGATGTTTAATTTACATAAGAATTAAGAAGTTAAAAATGATGAGAATTGAGTAGTTGGTTGGTGAATTAAGTAGAACAATAATAATAGAAATTAGGAGAGAAATTTGGAGAAATTGTAATTTATGTATCGCATAAATTAGGAGTAAATTTGATTTATGTAGGAATTTGTTAAGGCACTCCGTAAATTAATATATGGAAGTGATGGTACAGTTGTTGCCTGTGATATATACTAAGAGGGTTCAGTTTGGGCTTATGTTAGGTACGCCATGGGTGACATCCAAGACTTATTCGTGTTCTATGGAAGTGGTCTCGTACGGGACGGGCCGTACGGGGCAGACCTGAATAATTGTGACCGGACTGTGATCCGGGCACGCAATCTGAACACCATGAGCCTGTTGGAGCTACGGAGATGCGTGCGTTCCGGATTTGATCGGGACACCGCAAGGAACAAATTACGGATCGAGGTAGTGTATGCCACAGTTGGAGGTATTGCAGGGGATACAATGTGGCAACTTATAAAGGTGACGAGCGACGCTTCATGGGCGAACTACATGGAGGTCGTGTGCAACCCAGACGCATTGATATATGCCAGGCCAATGGTGTATGTTCAATTCGTGGAGAGGACAGAATCATCCGCCATGGGTGGCTCTGGTGGTGCTGGCGGAGATGTAGAGCGTGCATTACTCTCCGGCGGTCATGAAGATGCTGGTGAAGGAGAAGGAGGCTATGAGTCAATGGGAGATGGGGACCTGTGGAGGCGCGCAGAGAATTTTCAACCGAATGAAGGTGCCAAGAGGTGGTGGGCTGCGCGTGTTGACTATCACGAGTACCTTGAGAACCAGGTGCAGGAAAGTGAGGAGGAGGACGATGTGGAAACAGAGAGTTCAGGAGAGGAGGAAGAAGGGGAACCTACAGCGGGAGGTGTGGTAGGTGGTGTTGTAACCACGGAGAGTGCGTACGTGCCGTCCAGATTGGACGACATCGCAGCCGAATCCCTAGTTCTGCCACGGGCGGAGGAGGAAGGGTGGGGATTCAATGAAGGCACCCTGTTTGTAGGGAGGAGCTCAGAACAAGAGTGCTGCACAGCAAGCTATTGCCACATACGCCGTGAACATCGGCCAGACATATCGGGTGCACAGGTCCAACCCTAACACCTATGTTGTGAAGTGTGTCGACGGCTCCTGCAATGGTAAGGTCCGTGCGCAGCGGTTCAGAGGCGCTGCCACGAACTTCCGGATAACGGTGCTGAATGATCACACTTGTGAGCTTGCGGCGCCACTACGGAGGCACCGCAACATGACGTCGTCATATGTTGCGGAGGTGATAAGGCATCTTGTGGCTGCAAATGTATCCATTTCTCCCAAGGTTCTCATGGCAGATGTAGCGAACACGATGGGCTTTGCTGTGAGCTACAAGAAGGTGTGGCGGGGGAAACAGAAGGCCCTGCGGAGTATGTTCGGGACGTATGAGGAGGCATATGATCCGTGCGAGAATGTTGAGTCGACAGCAGAAGAAACCGTGCACGCACATTAACAAGCACGAGCGGGTTCATCGACGGAAGGTCGAATTGTTTTGTGCTTGACAGAGTCTTCTGGGCCTTCCATCAGGCAATAGAAGGCTTCAAGTGGTGCCGTCCAGTGCTAACGATGGACGGAACATTCCTATCTGGCAAGTACAAGGGTACAATCTCGACCGTGGTTGCAGCAGACGCAAATGACCGCCACTCGAAGGGCATTTGCAATAGTAGAGAATGAGAGTACGATAGCCGGTGTGTGGTTCCTTGCCAATGTGAAGCGTGCCGTTGTACAAGATCGGCCTGATGTGTGTGTTATCTCAGACCGCAATGCAGGTTTGCTATCTGCAATGCGAACGATGCGTAACGGACACGACCTCCGCTCGGTGGAATGACATGAAGAACCGGTGGTGCATGAGGCATCTTGCGCAAACTTCCACGAAGGTTCCATAGCAAGGAACTAATGAAGATGTTTAAAAAGCTTTGCATGCAGAACCAGAAGAGGAAGTTCGATGCCTTGCGGAGGCAACTTGATGAGGAGACCAGCAAGCATGTGAGGCGTCTTGAGCAGGCTGAAGCGGGGGCCGTGGAGGGAGGCTCCACGAGACTTGGGGAGTTCACACAATGGGTGCAGTCGAATGCACCTGAACTGGAGATGTAGTCTCTACTGCATGACACCGGCGGAGCAAGGTACGGAATCATGACAACAAACATGTCCGAGGTGTACAATGGTGTTCTAAAGGGCGTGAGATCCCTACCTATCACTGCAATCGTTGAAGAGACCTGGAACCGTTCAATTGGATACTTCGTCAATAGAGCCATGATGGCGAAGCAGCATATGGACGAAGGCAAAGAATTCTCCGAGGTAGCGCGGGCCTACATGGATAAGAAGATGGAGAAGGCTCATTCGCATATTGCTCAGACCATGGATGGCTTACGGAGGAAGTTTGAGGTCCGCCTCAGACAGAAGTACATGATGGGGCAGGCTAGAGGGGATCGTAAGCAGGTGTGCACGATTGATGACAGAGCATCGTGCACCTGCAACAAGCCGTAGCTTCTACACAAGCCATGCTCCCACGTGTACGCGGCATGCGCGTTATGGAACCAGGCGCCCACGCATTACATCTCAAAGTACTATGACATGAAGCACCTATTTGAAACCTGGAGCACGGAGTTCCATTCGTACGGGGTGGACATGCATTATAGGGAGCTCTGGCCAGGGCAGATCAAGTGGGTGCCGAACGATGCATCAAGCACGCCGGTAGGGCGAAGACAGAGCCGTCGCATTCGTAACGACATGGATGATAGCCAGCGTGGGGATCGGGTTCGGCGCCCGAAGTGCAGACTATGCAAGACGGTTGGCCATTCATTCAGGCATTGCCCAAACAGGCCGACATCAAGTAACGCTTCATAGTATGCAGCACATGGATTGTCATTGTGCACTGCTGGATCCGTGATTTGTAACTATAGCGGGCCTTTGTTGTGATGCGAGCACAACATCGATATTTCGTGCATCCTGTAAGCTATGCTGAATGTATCGGACCAAATTATTTCCGTGTACAATTTGTTTGAGTCATTTCTTGCAAATTATGTTATGTTGTGACTTATTCGATATTTCGTTATCATTTGTTGTCGTTCGATGCAAATTACGTTTGTTCATGTTTTGTTGTCATTTATTTCACGATGTATTATCATTACGTACAAATTATGTATGTTGCATATTCTCATGAGACTGCGTACTAACTTGTTTTCAATCATCGGCAGGAGATGGCGTACGAGTTGCTTGAGGCCCGTTGGGATGACCACCACCGATGCACCGCGTGGGCATCAATGCCTGATGGCCCTCCGTGTTTCGTCCTTAGGGGCCCCCGAGAGCACTGGCCTCTAGACGAGCGGTACATCCCGCTGCTGCGAGACACCGGTCTTTTGCCCCTTGCTCGCATGCCGATGTTCCGTGATTCGTTGCGATTCGATGCGGCGTTGCTGTCCGCACTCGTGGATCGTTGGAGACCGAGACTCACACCTTCCACTTCCGTGGGCGAGATGACTATTACACTTCGGGGCGTGTCCATGCCGATGTGTCTACCCATCCGTGGTGCAGCGGTAGTACCACCCCGAGCGCGGCAAATTGAAGGACGCCTGGTGCCCGATCCGTCTCCGATCCTGCATAACATGTCGGTGTGCCACACTCGTGGCTACGAGTTCATGACTGCTCGAGGATGCTCATGAGGGGTCGTGCGGGCGCACCTCATGGCATACATCTTTTTTGTTCGGATGGGTCTTGTTTCCTCGACCACCGGAGTCTCCGTGCATCCGACGTACATACACCTTGCGGAGTCCTTGGTGGATGCCTTGCCCGGCGAGGTGCCGCAATCACCGGGATCAGCGATCCTTAGTGCCACGCATCGAGGCTTGTGTGATGCTGTCAACAGATCGAGGCCGCCGAGCCGGTCTTGGCGGCGTGCTATGTGCTCCTACAAGATCGGTCTTGGGAGCACTTCACGGTTGGGAGGCCTAAGATCGAGAGGCCCGTGCACCCTTACGACCTCCTCCCGAGTTGTACGGTCGGTGGTGGCGATGGCCCCATAGATGGGCCGACTATGGGGACTCGTTGGACACATGGTCACCGGTGGGCTAAGGAGAGCGAGGCGTGTGTACCCAGATTTCCATGACGATTTCGAGCGGCTTCGACAAAGACATAGTCCGTTCCCATGGGATGCGGGTTCATTCAGCTCATTGCCCCCTCACGGGTTGTCATCTCGCCACCAAGACCACATGTACCGGTTGACGACTGTCACCTCATCTTCGCGCGCCGCCGAACCGCACAACCCGCAGAGAGTGCCGAGGCGCTTTCACCTCCACCAAAGACGTGCCACCCTCCTAGGACGGGCACTACCACCGAAGGCCCACCGGTAAGCCATTGCACGTAGCTATCGCACGCAAGGTAGTAATGTGTTGATAATACTATTTGTACAATATGTGCACTAACTTGCGTGCAAACAAGAAGAGGGCACCATGGTGACGATCGATAGCCACACACGGCCGTGGACGCACTGTGGCGTGACTCGGAGCACGAGGTTGTGCACGAGGCTAGGCCACACGACATCGCCACATACGGTGCGTACCTAGAGTGGTACATTCCACGCACCCGCAGCAAGATTACTAGGCCTGCCCCACCCGCCCTTCGAGGTCGCGCACGAAGATGCCATACAGCCGCCTGCATCGTCATCGAGCAAAGACGTATTAACGAGGCGGCATGCGTGCACCGCGATGACGCTTGTACTCATTGTTTCTTTACGTCATGATGCGCTTTAACTCATTTGTTGTTTACCTACGGATGCGAGCATATGCGCCGTGGCCGAGCACGAGGCTTTTCGATGCCGCAGCGCGGGGAGGGCGGCAACCGGGTTCTTGCTTGCGCGTAGCATCTTCGCGACCTCGTGAATGCGTTCAAGGCCTTGAGTATGGTCGCGACAGGGATGATGTCGATGCACGACGCGTCCCGCAGAGAGCCTTCAGCCCGCGCCGTCGGCACCACCTTCAAGACGTCCGTCGCCAGACGGTGGTCGCTCGTCGCAGATCGGCGGCCGTCCCGCCGCAGTCCGGCGGCGTCCGCCGCAGTCCGGCGATCGTCCGTCGCAGATCCGGCGGTCGTCCGCCGCTGTCCGGCGGTCGTCCGTCGCTGCCAGCGGTCATCCCACCGCTCCTCGTCCTCACAGCTTTTGGACCAGCGGTACGATATTTGCCATCGATTCGTTCAGAAACACGCTTATTCGTAACACACGCTGCCATCCACTCGATTGCCATTTATTCGAATACACGCTTTCCCTGCAGCGCTTGCGAAGGATAGCACGTTACAGCCGCCGCCATCCCGAGGGCGGCAAACGAGCCTTCGATAGCGACCACGAGTCACCCCATCGATAGCGACATATGCGCTGCGGTCACCCACCCGGCGGACACACAGGGCGATACGAGTGGTTCGGGCAGACGTACCAAGGTTACACGCGCAGAGTACATGGGTGATTACGCAACGCCATCGCTATTCCAACACCGTATGCACCGGTATGTACGCATGTAGTAAACATAACACATGATATAAATAATGATTATAAACTTTTTGTATTTTCCATTGCAGGACGTAGACCTCTCCTCCGATTGGCTGAGCTCTATTATAAGCCAGCAGTCGGAACTCCCCACAGAGATGTACCCACCACCGCCCGACGCAGACCTGCACTACGACCTTCGAGATGCACCGCGCTCTCCTAGCAGGTTCACCTTCTCGGAGGATCAGATACGTCGTCCGAGGCGGCGACGGCGAGATGATAAATGAATTTTTGTAATTGTGCTGTTGTAATTTTTGTAATGCATAAATATATATACAACTTAATTAGACTGGTGATTTCTTGAAGTGCTTGATGGTTTGATGTTCACAGATAGTTTCCTGTATAAAAGGGTTGCTGTTAGTTCTTTGATTTACTAGGCATACAACCAACAGAGAGATGACAACAGGACAACCCACATAATACGAAGGCCTCAGGCAATGACAACACGAAACAACACATACATTGCACGTACATGAAATGTAGCAAGTAGTACAACCACCAACGAACACAACAACTAAAATACAACACAACCGTACTTAACACATTACCAAAATAGCTTGACGACAACATAGCATAAAACATTACTAACATACACGAGGAGAACCTCCAAACTACAACTTTAGGATAACAATAATCACAAGAAACAAAATAGCACACAACATTAAATTTATCTTCCACTCTAGTCTGTCGAAACGATGCCGCATCCCGACGGGGTCGCAACCCCCCACGACAACTCTCTCATGGCGAACATTCGCTGTCCTATTGCCCATTTCATCCTCCCACACCTAGAATTTGCAACCACCATGAGCTTCCTGCGATTCCATGACAAGAAGTTTTTTAAACATACCACCATGATTTCAACGAACCCGAAACAATCTGACTCACCGAGTGATTTGGGCACTTGTAGTAGTGTCGCCCAGGATTCGCGGCCGTCTGTGATGTCCTACGTCTAACCAAGATGTTGCAATTTGGGCACATCACCGTGGGTGCCCATGAAGACGTGCTGAGCTGACTCATTGCCTAGTCTGGGGAGTGAGCACGAAAGAAAACTACACCGATTGTGAACAACTAACTCAGAGGTGACCGATAAAATGGCAAGGGAGTATGTGAGGGATGGCTCCGTTTTAAAGGCTGTGGGGGGGGGCAGCCTCACGCACAAAGAACACAGACAACACAACGGGACAAAAGAGGCCAGCTTTCCGCAGTGACATGACAAAACATGCCACCTTTGCCCAGTGATATGACAAAACGGGGCAGCTTTCCGCAGTGACATGACAAAAGAGGCCAGCTTTCCTCAGTGACATGACAAAACATGCCACCTTTGCCCAGTGGGATGACAAAACGGGGCATCTTTGCTCAGTATTGCATTTTTTGTGGCTTGTGATAACAACTCCACGAAGATAACAACCAATCCATCGCATGCTTAACAACGTTGCACATTACATCGTTACGGAAAGAGGCCGCAGAACATGAAGGCGTCACGCACTTACATTGCACATACATAATTTATGGAAAGTAGTACACCCAACAATTTATGGAAAGTAGTACACCCAACACATACATGAACTAAAATACGACACAACCATAACCCTCGTTACCTACATGCCAAACGAGCCTCGTGGCACCCACATGGAGAATTGCTGCGGGGGCCGCCTCGGACGTGGCTGACCGCCGTGGTAGTGGCATGCACATATGCAGCTCGGGTTCGCGCAGCAACATGTGGGATCATAAGAGCTTCCTATATTCACGACCTCCTCGTTGCCCCTCTCACGCTGCATCTGTCGCGAGGTCGTTGTTCTCCTCGATGAGACTCTCCATTCGGTACTCCAAGTCCCATATTCGAGCCCACAATGTATCCACATAACGATCAACATACCGCTCATGAGGAGGGTCGATCCAATGGAGAAGTCGTATTTTGCCATCCGCAAAAAAGGACGGTAAACTTCGCGGGTCCATAAGCAATAAAAATGTAATATTACTAAATTGTACCCGCAGCGTGAGCATCGGAAGAAACGCCGCCCGCCATCGCTCGGGAATCAAAGATCCGACGACCGCGTACTCATTGTGTCCGCATTTCGCCACGCTGGTTGAGCACGCCGACTTGGTATCAATCGGCATGCGTGGACCGAACATATCCCTCCTTTCTAAGGGAATGTCGCCGCCGGTGACCCAAATCCCACCGCCCCTCGCTTCCGACATGGTTTGTTCAAGCACGAAAGACAGGTACTTCTTTGTTCGACAACAATGTGCTGACCCCAACCGTGCTACTTATACCAAACGAGACAACTTGCTGCATTCACCTCAAATGAATAAAAGGATACTTCTGCGCACAAACGTGACATAACGGGCATCTTTGCTCGAGAGATGATGAGCAGTGCGCTTTGCAGTTGAAATGACAAAAGAGGCCAGCTTTGCTCGGTGACATGACAACACACCGCAGCTTTTCGCGGTGACATGACAAAGCGGGCGGCTTTGGTCACAGAGATGACAGAGGATAGCTTTGCTCAAAGACATGCCGCTTTGCTCGGTGAGATGACAAAAGATGCCACTGCGCGATGACATGATAAAACGGGCAGCTTTGCTCGGTGACATGCCAAAGCGGGCGGCTTTGCTCGGTGAGATGATAAAAGATGCCACTTTGGGCGTGACATGACAAAGCGGGCAGCTTTGCTCGGGGGATGCCAAAATCGACAAATTTGGGCGGGACATTACTAAAGAGAGCAACAGTGCTCACCAAATGACAAAAGAGGCCACTTTGCGCAGTTGAGATGACAAAACAATGCAACTTTGCTCACGACATGACAAAACGGGGCGCTTTTGCTCGGTGAGATGACAAAAGATGCCGGCTTTGGCGGTGACATGACAAAGCGGGCCTTTTTCGGTGATATCGCAGCACTCCCATCTTTACTCATCGCTACGACCACGCGGACCAGCTTTACACGCATTTGAGTAGAGACAAAGCGGCCCCTATAAATTGGTATGCATTCCATTTCCAAATAACATTGCACATCCAAACCCCATACTACATCACGCTTCCCTCACCCAACCGGGATGGACAAAGGCAAGAAGAAGCAATGGAACAAGATGGTGAAGGATTGGGAGGAGACACGTGACATAGCACGGTCAGCTGCGGCCCGCGATGCCGCCGCGATGAGAAAATAAGGGCTATACAAGCCCGGTAGAACAAGCCCATCGTGCTACGATGAAAGGTCCCCAAAGAGCGCCGCGTAGCAACAACCCCATCCCGACGCCCCCACCGAGCGTTCGCCACAACTACCACTGAGGGGAGACACCTCCCTTTGTTGGTGCGGGACGTGTGCAAGTTTTTCAAGTCTAAGGACCGCATCGGCCTAGGTATGCGTTGCGGGGTTGCGCAAACTACTCCAAATGACTACCCCAACCGCCGCTTTGACACCGCAACCTATCTGCAAATGCAGAACGACCACATGCACCATTTTCCCTACCTTTCTCCTTCACACCACGCACTAACAATATCTCCCATGTATTTGCGGTCTCCGAGCCTGTGTGGCTACCGCAAATGGATCGATCTTGAGATCCACCCCGAGGACCAATGGACACTGACTTCGAGGAGTGGAATGTCACACGGACAAGGAGTTGCTTTGGAAGAGGAGCGCCGCAAGCACGAGCACACCTGCGATATCAGCCGCGAGACGCAAGCTCATCTTGAAGCGTGCACGCGTAGGGAGCGGGAGGCTCGCGAGAGGGAGCGCGAGAGAAAAAGAGAAATTGCGGCTAAGGCAAAAGAGGCCACGGAGGAGTTCAACGCCGAGCGGGCAAGGAAGGGAAAGTGGCCCCGGTCCACACAGTAGGTCGTACGAGCAGTTGGGTGTGTTAGTCGCATATCATGCTATATGTTATGCATGTAATAAAAATCTACGCGGCATGTTACTCCCAACTGTATTATGAAGTTTAATATCTCGTATTTTCGCATTCCATGATTCACGTAGCACCTCATTTAACAATATTAACATAGCGGTCCTCAACTTCAAAATATCACTTACCACTTTATGTAATAAAATATCTACGGTCAATCTTTCCTAAAAAAAAATTTACCAAAATTTTTTATGCATCTACAACTTACAATGAACATAATCTTTTATTACAACTTTATCTAATTTTTATCCAGTTTATAACTACAAAATTGCCAAAACTGAAAACAATCACGGAGATTGCAAACCCTAACAACAGACCAAACCCTAAAATTCACTTACCACTTTATGTATCGACCGTTCTACGGTCAATCGTTCCTAAAAAAATTTACCAAATTTTTTTATGCATCTACAACTTACATTGAACATAAACTTCTATTGCAACTTTATCTGATTGTGCCGCAGTTTATAACTACAAAATTGACAAAACATACAAACATCACGCGGATTGCAAACCCTTAAAACATACCAAACCCTAAAAGTCACTTACCACTTTATATATCGATCGTTCTACGCACAATCGTTCCTAAAAAAATTTAACCAAAATTTTTTATGCATCTACAACATATAATCAACATAAACTTGTTTTACAATTTTTTTCAAATTTTTTTCTGATTCACAACTACAAAATTCACAAAACTTATAATCATACGTGTTCAATATCACTTTCCTTCATTTCCTCCAATTGTTCATATCACATTTGTGCTCAAAAATTTTTTCTTTAAATTGCTTCCAATAAAACAACATACCATGATCGAAATTTGTTATTGTCACTTGAACATATTTTTCACGGTCAGCAATATATGAAAATCACAAAAACACTAATCGTTACTTCACACAAATTTCGTTCGTACTCTACCGACCAATATTTTTAATTTTCAAAATTGCACAACTAATTACACAAGCAGTAAAGTGGACTCCACTTCAAATTCATATTTTTCCACACATCATTTCATATGCACAAATAAATTTTTATTTAAAAAATTATCTTTACAAATGCATAAAAAAATAACTTCAATTAAAATCCTACCCGTGCAACCCTAACCCGGCCGTGGGACCCACGGCAGAGTGGTGCGGTGTGGTGCCGCGCCATTAGGCTAGTGGTGCGGTGCGGCACCGCACCATTCGGTCACGTCGTACGGCAGGCGAGTGGTGCGGCCGGGGAGCGCACCACTCAGGTGTGGTGCGGTCCCCGACCGCAGCACTGACACGTGTCAACTTCCTGTTAAGTGGTGCGGTCAACAGGGTGCTAGAATTTGAATTTTGTTCTCCTCAGCGCTATTTTTGGAATTTTCCGGAGCTACAGTGTCAAAAGCGCCCAAAATTCGTGATATGGCGACGGACTGCGAGAACTTTTCGCTCGAAAAGCCCGAGAGCCTTCCCTTCCCTTCCCGCCGACGTCGCCTTCCCTTCCCGTCGACGTCGCGTTTCCCTTTTCCAAATCCGCTCGCCTCTCTCCACCACCGCCGCCTCGCTTCCCACCGTAGCGGCTCGAACCGCGAAGCCTCGCCAGACTCCGATGATGCTTCTCGCCCGTCTCTCCCGCCCGCCACCACCTCCCTCGCGCGCTGCCGGAGGGATGCCGCATCCACCGCGCCATTCGTCCTCATCCTCTGCGGCGCCGCGCGCGGCGCCACCGTCCGTACCCGCTCCTCCTCCTCCTCTCGACCTCCTCGCCAACCTTCCCGCCTCGCCGCCTCGCCGGTCCCGCCGCCGCCGCCGCCTCCCCTCCTCCTCCTCCTATTTCTGAGCAGCCTCCCGACGCCGCCCCCGACTCGGTCACGGCGAGGCGTGCGGGATGTCGCCGGCGAGTGGATCCTCTTCGCCACCCGACGCCGCTCAACCGGTGCGTCTTCCGCCGCGGTGCCCGTCCGTGTCGCTCGAGGACGGGCGTGTTGCTCGACGGCGTCAACGAGCGCTGCTCACCGAGGAGCGGCACTCACGTGAACTCGAGCCGCGCCGCATCTCGCGCGCGCGGCGGGATGGTGCCGCGATATATCCTATCGAGGATTTGCATCCCCTTGGAGGATGGCGGGGTGATAGCGCTTGATTGGCCTAACAGTTTGGACTTGGATAAGGAGCATGGGCTTGATTCCACGGTATTTATGGTGCCCGCACGCCGAGGAGCATGGAGAGGGGCATCAAGATGTTCGTCTTTGGATGCACCAAGAATGGCTACTTCCCATTGTGATGAATCCCGAGGTTGCGGTGGGTCACCCCTTACTACGCCAAGGTGAAATTCAGCACTTTATTTCTTTCTTAGTCTAAATTTTCACATTGAGGATGCTTAGATGGTACCATAGCTAGAGTAGATGATTAGCATTTAGCAGTCAGAAACAGTTCTTTATGAGCAAAACTAGAAGCTTGTTATTACTGGTAAGTGTTCACCGGTTGATATTTCGTAATTCACTTTAAACTTCTCAATTGCTGTTGCCTGTGTTTGTTAGACCTAAATATCAGGCGTTGCCGATTTATGGCCAGTGGATGATGAATAAGTCTCTGTACTGTGGTCTTTGTGGGGCTGTGGTAGTTTTTGTTTTTTGATCGCTTTAGGACAAAGATTCGCTTTTAGGACAAAGATTCGCTTAGGACAAAGATTCGCTTTAGGACAAGATTCGCTTAGGACAAAGATCTGCTTTAGGACAGCATATTGACCGCTTTAGGACAGCATCTAGGATAGCATCGTAGCATATGCTTGGCTGGTTCTCACCTATAAATTTCTATCCCCAACCCCTCAAAGTTGGCATGGCATTGTGTGAGAAATAAACAAGAAAATTGCCCCATCTCCTAGTGTCATCCTCTCCATGAGAGTAAGGATCTTGCTATCACCAAGAGCAAGAGTCCAACGACTAACAAGTGGTATCGAGCCTTAGTATCCTGTAGCCCGAGCATCTCCCGCTCATCTCCTTCTCCGCCTCGCAGCCCGACCCGATGCAAGCAGCAGCAGCTCGGCCGTCCCCGCCTCCTCTCCGAGACGGCAAGCACTGTCGGCAGCGACCTCTCTCACGCAACAGCCCCGATGCGCGCCATGTCCGCAGGCGCTCGCCTTCGATGCGCCTCGAGCATGCGGCGTCGTGACGGCCGAGCTCGCCGCGGCAGAGCAGCGCGCGAGCGAAGCGGCGGCAGAGACGCGGCGGCGAAAGGGCGTCAAGGCCGGCACGGCGAGCCGGGCAGCAGCGTGGCGAGGTGGAAGCGGCGGCGGCGGCAGATGCAGCAGGCGGCAGCAGCAGAGGTCAAGGTTTCATGCGGCAAAGCAACAAAGCAGCTCGGCTCTGTTGATGACAGCGACGCGACCCTCGGTGCTGGAGAGGAGGCGCGCAAGGGCGAACGGCGCGATGGGCAGCCGTGCACGCCACGCAGCGCGGCGCAGCCTGCAGCGCGACGCGCGGCGGCGCTCTGAAGGAGGCGCGACACGGCGGTGGCGCTCTGAGGAGGCGCGCGGCGGCGGCGGCAGACGGTGGACGCGAGCGCGCCTCACAGTAACGCGCTCTCTCCCGGTTGATGCCGTGGTCACCACGAGTACCGTGTCCGTCGAGGGCGCCGGCCGGCGGGGTGGCCTACCCTCACCAAGACCAACTACGCCGAGTGGGCTGCGGTGATGAGGGTGAAGCTCAGTGCGGCATATGTGGGATGCGATCCGACGGCGACGCCGACCACGACCAGATCGACGGGCGCCGGATGCTCTCATCGCCGCAGCCCCGCCCGATATGCGCTTCGCTACCAACAAGCGGATCGCCAAAGAGGCTTGGGACGCCATCGCCGCAAAGACGCATCGGCAGCCGATCGCGCCGCGCAAGTCTACACCGCAGCACTACGCGCGGAGTGGGAGAACACGCCTTCAAGTCGGTGAAGACATTGATGACTTTGCTCTCCGCCTCAACACTCGCTGCGTGGTTGGTGCAGTTCGGTGATGACACCTACAATGAGGAGAGAGCGTGGAGAAGCTCTTCCGCTGCGTCCCGAAGTACAAGCGGATGGCTCGCCGATCGGGTCTCGCTGACCTCTCCACGATGACCATCGAGGAGGCGCGGTCGCCTCAAGGTCGCCGACATCGATGAGCCACAGCGCTCCTCGGGACCCGTCACCATTGGCGGAAGCTCCTCCTCACTCGGGGCGCAAGGGATGCCGGCCAAGGCGACAAGAAGAAGGGGGAGCCTTCTTCCACGACAGCGGCGCAAGAGTGGCAAGCGCGCAAGCCGCGCAAAGGCGCCAGTGGCGATCGATGCCGGCAAGCAAAGCGCGCGACGAGATGACTCTTGCCACAATCGCGCAAGCTTGGTCATTGGGCCAAGGAGTGTCGATACCACGACGCGCCAGCCCACGCCGCGCAAGTGGAGGAGGAGGAGCGGCCGGTCTGTTCATTGCTCATGCGAGCATCGAACTACCTCCGGCCGCACCGCCGCAGTGGCTCTCCTCCACCTTGACGAGCCAAAGCACACGCCTCCTCGGCGATGATTCCGGCAATGACAAGACCGACGGTGGTGCTCGACACCGCGCCACCCACCACATGACCGGGCGGCGGAGTTCTTCTCGAGCTCGACTCAGCGCTCGAGGCACCGTCAAGTTCGGCGCGCCCGCCGTGGAAATCAAGGGCGCCGGCTCGCTGCCTTCGCCGCTAAGATCGGCGAGCACCGGCCGCTCACGCGCGTCTACTACATCCCCGATCTGCGGAACTCCATCATCAGCTTGGGACGGCTGGATGAGAACGGCTCGCGTGTCGAGATCGAGCACGGGGTGCTGCGGATTTGGGATCTTCGACGCCGCCTCCTTGCCAAGGTAACCAGAGGCGCAAATCGACTCTACACTCTTCACGCGCGGTGGCACAACCCTCTGTCTCGCACTCGTCGGACGACGAGGCGTGGCGATGGCACGAGCGCTTTGGGCACCTTCACCGAGGCCCCGGCGGCTCGGTGCCACGGAAATGGTGCGAGGCTGCCGTGCCTTGACCATGTGGAGCAGCTCTGCGACGTATGCGTGTTGACGAAGCAGAGGCGACTCCCCTTTCCCCAGCAGGCGAGTTTCCGAGCCAAGGAGAGGCTCGAGCTCGTGCACGGGACTTGTGTGGCCCGGTGACACCGCCACACCGAGGACGACGCTACTTCCTGCCGCTCGCCGATGACCTCTCCGCTACATGTGGGTGATGGTCCTCGGCAGCAAGGGAGAGGCCGCGACGCCATCAGCGCACGCAGTCGCCGCGAAGCGAGTGCGGTCGCAGTGCGCGTGTTGCGCATGAGACAACGGCGGCGACCACGGCGGCTGACCGCGTCGTCTTCGCCGATGAGGGCATTCAGCGCCACTACTCCGCTACCGCATGCCCGCAGCAGAGCGGCGTCGTCGCCGAGCGCGCAACTGCATTGTGGGGATGGCTCGCCCTCCTCGCGCAGGGGATGCCGGCCGCCTTCGGGAGAGGCGGTGGTGACGGCCGTCTACATCCTCAACCGCCGCCTACCAAGGCGCCGACGGCAGGCCGTGTCGAGGCTTGGCATGGGCGCAAGCCGGCGGTCTCCCACTTGCGGGTCTTCGCTCCTCGCGTTCGCCAAGGAGCTTGGCCACATCGGCAAGCTCGACGGCGAGAGCACTCGGGAGTGTTCATCGGCTACGCGGAGGGCTCGAGGCCTACCGCATCCTCGACCTGTCACACGCAGCGCCCGCATCTCGCGTGACGCCGTGTTCGATGAAGGGCGAGGCCGACGTGGGACAAGGCGGTGGGCGGCGGTTCGCCTCGACTCGTGGACTTTGTTGTCGACTCGCCCACTTCGAGAGCCGGGAGCTAGCAGCTCGTCTTCACCGAGCTCGCCCACCTCGACACCTTGCTCGCCACCAACTCCGCGAGTGCTCCACCACCTTCGCACGGCCACGCCCCACCCTTCACCACCGCTCACCACTCTCCCGCACCGCGCCACACCACCGAATCGGCCCCAACAGCCGGTCCACGATGAGGAGCGCATGGTGGAGTTCGCTACTCGCTGTCCCACGACGAGGACCGTCGACGCCTACCACGACGACGAGCCTCGCGCTTATCGTACCATGGACAACATCCTCGCGAGCTGCCCGTCCTCGGATCGGCGCGGCGTGGATCGCGAGGCGAGCCGCACTTGGCATGCGACGACGGCGAGCCCCGCTCCTTCGCTGAGGCGGAGGGAGACACGGCGTGGCGTGTCGCGATGAAGCAGAGATGGACGCCGCCGAGCGTAACCGACGTGGGAGCTGGCGGATCTTCCCGCCGGCCACCGCGCGATCACCCTTAAGTGGGTGTTCGCCGAAGCGGATGAAGCCGCGCCATCGTCAAGCACAAGGCTCGCTTGGTGGCACGAGGCTTCGTCTGCAGCAGAGGGGTCGACCGATGACGCCGCACCCGTCGCACGGATGGAGTCCGTCGACTCCTCCTGCGCTAGCTGCCCAGAAGGTCGGGCGTGTTCATCACATGGATGTCAAGTCGGCATTTCTTAACGGCGACTTGAAGGAGGAGGTCTACGCATCACCGCGGGATTTGCGATCCCGCAAGGAGGGCAGGTGCTCGCTGCGCAAGGCCCTCTATGGCTTGCGGCAGCACCGAGGGCGTGGAACGCTAAGTCGACTCCACCCTCAAGCAAATGGGGTTCCAGCAGAGCGCACACGAGGTGCAGCTACGGGGGGCAAAGGCGGCAACGCTCGCCGGTGGGTGTCTACGTCGACGACTTGGTGATCACGGCACCAAGGATGCGAGGTGGCGGCATTCAAGGAAGAGATGAAGGCCACCTTCCGATGAGTGACCGGGTCTCTCTCCTTCTACTTAGGATCGAGGTGCACCAGATGATTCCGGATCACGCCGGCTGCATCGCCACGCCAAGCGCGCCGTTGAGCTAGCTGGGCTCACCGATCGCAACCCGCTCTCACCCAATGGAGGAGAGGTGAAGCCGAGCCGCGACAAAGACGACGGAGGAGGTGGACGCTACGCAGCACGCGTCTTGTGGGGAGCCTTCGCTACCTCGCCCACACACGGCCGGACTTGGCATTCTCCGTCGGCCACGTTAGTCGGTTCATGCAACGACCGACGACGAGCATCGGCGGTGTGAAGAGGATCATCCGCTACGCTTGCGGGACCCTTGACCACGGCCTCCATTACCCGAGTGTCTGGCGCGCACACTTCGTCGCACAAATGACAGTGACCACGCGGCGACATTGACACCAAAGAAGAGCACAAGCGGATTCTCTTCTTCCTCGGCAAGTGTCTCGCTCATCGGCAATCAAGCGGCGGTGGTGGCCTGTCACTGTGAGCCCGAGTACATAGCGGCTTCCACCGCTCGACTCAGCACTCGCTCGCTCGATCGCTTGGTGATCTCTCGGCAGGGACACCAAGCGATGGAGCTCGGTGTGGACGACAAGTCCGCTCTAGCCTCGCAAAGAACCCGTTTTCATGAACGAGCAAGCACATCCGGTGAAGTACCATTTCATCCGAGGTCGCTTGGATGAAGGAAGCATCAAGGCAAGCTACATCAACACCACGGATCGCCTTGCGGATCCGCTCACCAAGCCTCTTGGAATGATCAAGTTCCTTGAGCTCGCTCCAAGATCAGTCAGTTCAACCCTCCCACAAAACGCACGCACAAGACTTAGGGAGAATGATGAATAAGTCTCTGTCTTCGTGGTCTTTGTGGGGCTGTGGTAGTTTTTGTTTTTGATCGCTTTAGGACAGCATTCGCTTAGGACAGCATCTGCTTTTGCTTTAGGACAGCATCTGCTTTTAGGACAGATTCGCTTAGGACAGCATTCGCTTTAGGACAGCATCTCGCTTTTAGGACAAAGATCTCGCTTTAGGACAGCATATTGACCGCTTTAGGACAGCATCTAGGATAGCATCGTAGCATATGCTTGGCTGGTTCTCACCTATAAATTTGTATCCCCAACCCTCAAAGTTGGCATGGCATTGTGTGAGAAATAAACAAGAAAATTGCCCCATCTCCTAGTGTCATCCTCTCCATGAGAGTAAGGATCTTGCTATCACCAAGAGCAAGAGTCCAACGACTAACAGTGGAAACGTAAGTCCATGCTACATCTGTACTAGTATAACTGTTGTCCATTCTGAAGTCTGGTTAGGCAAATTATTGTTTATACAACCTAGTGGTTGTTAGTACTGAAGTGTAACAAGTGACTAGAAAAGTTTAGTGGTTGTTGTTAGTACTTAAGTGTAACAAGTGACTAGAAAAGTTTAGAGTAGCGAGTGTTATTACTAGAGAATAACACAAATTAATTTTGGAATGGTAGAAACAGTGATTGAACTGTATGTGGAAATGGTCATACTTGTACTTTTCGTAGTGGATCGTCTTTTGAGTAACAATTCTAGACAAAGTGCATCATTTACTAATTTAACCACCTGGCTTGTTGTCTGGACAAAAATTAAAAATTTTATTACTGTTCTTACTGAAAAATGGCGAGAGTGTCGGAAAATTGAAGTTTTTGGTAGTGGAAATGGATTAATGAGTGCACATAACTGAGCTTCAAATCTTCCCTGTAGCAAATGTTTGCAGTATGACTTTGGCAAGAAAATTTCAGAGTGTAGTCAAGCGTAAGTGTTAACTTGCCTCTTACCTGTTATTCTACTAAGCCATTAGCAATCATAGTTGATATTTGTAATTTGGCAACACCAGGGACCTCTATTGTGATCACTTGTGCACTCTAATACCGTTGACTTAATTTACCCATTTATCCAGTAACGTCGTTGCATTAGTGTACCTATTCATGCTTGTACATAAAGTTTGAGGTGTGGTTATGATGGATATCTGTTCTAAAATTGTAGGGCTTCTAAACTACCTGCTTATGTAGGTTATTTACAGCGGCTGACAGTGATGATATCTGCACAGCAATATGCTTTATAAACAGTAAAAGACCTTGGACAACACTAATGGGTGTTGGATGGGGATATGGTGCTAATATGCTGACAAAGTACCTTGTGGAAGTTGGAGAGACTGCTCCTATTACCGCTGCCGTTTGTATTGACAATCCTTTTGACCTACAAGAAGCAACAAGATCGTTTCCTCATCATATTGCTCTTGATCAAAAGCTCACGGCTGGCTTGGTCTATATTCTGCGTTCCAATAAGGTTGTGACCCCATTGTGCTCTCCAAAAATATGTCCCCCTTTTCTCATGCTCTTGCATATGTTCACATGCACACAATCTAACAGGTACCCGTGTGCACACATCAATCCACAGTACAAGTTCAAAGTCATTGCAGTAAATAGCTGGTGCTAGTATCTCTTTTTAGCATTCCCTGTAAATAGAACAGGGATGTAAGAAGTTGAATAACCAGCTGCTCCTGAAATGGACTCAATAATTCACTGTATTTGCAAGGTCTTTCTTTTCCAGGGAAGGGCAATTAGCCCAAGATAACTGATGTTTTATTCTTTCAGGAACTCTTTCAAGGAAAAGCTAAAGACTTCGATGTTCAAAAGGCTTTATCAGCCAATTCTTTGCCTGACTTTGATGGAGCAATATCCATGGTTTCCCATGGGTTTGCTACTGTAGATGACTTCTATTCGGAAAATAGCACAAGGCTATCAGTTGCCCATGTGAAAATACCTGTACTATTTATACAGGTATAATTCTGAACTATAGTTATTATAAGCAATGGTATACATTAGTTAACTTGTCATTTACATATCATATTAATCTCAATGTCAGGATAGCCAAATAATTAACTCCCATCTTATGCTGAAATATAGTTTCATGCCTTGTTAACACCATCTTTCTGGTTATCTAATTTTGAAGCCATATCTTGCAGAGTGATGACGGGACTGTGTCACTTCTTTCAGTACCACGCAGTTCAATATCAGAAAATCCTTTTACAAGCCTTCTCCTTTGTTCTTGTGTACATTCCACAGTCTTCACCCTTGAGAGAGATGCTGTATTATGGTGCCAGAATATTGCCTTAGAGGTATATGTTGTCATTTTCTTTATTTGACTCCCAGTGGAGGCATTCTTGTACCACTTCAAACAGGAGTAGACATGCATATTTTCTAATGTTCAACAAGATTTGTATACAAAAAAATCCATCAATGGACATTTTTCAAAGTAGCTGGTGGACAGTGATATCAACATTCCTGTTAGAGTACAATACATATTTGGTAGGATAGAGTCCAATTGGGATTACAATCCCTTCTACCATCTTACCCCCTAAGTCTTGTACCTCTATATATACCGCCCTAGAGGCTCAATGCAATACATCCAATTCCACCCAATTATATCTTCCTACATGGTATCAGACGTCTAGGCTTAGATCCTAACCCTAGCCGCCGCTCGCTTCCGCACCGCGCGCCCCCGGGGAGATCTATCTCCGCCGGGGGCAGCGCCACCGTTTAGGCGGCGGATCCTATTGATCCGGCCGCCATCGTCGTCGTCGTCGTCACGCAGCAGCAGATCGGCCCTCCCTCGTCGCGTTCCCGTGCTCATCGCTGGCCGCCGCCGTCACTTCCGGATCTTCGCCGCCCGTCTGCGCGCCGTGGTGGCGGCGGGCTTGGCCGCGCCCGACCTCGAGCCGCCTTGGTGACGGCCGCCAGACGCGCGCCATCCGAGGCGGCGGCGATCGACGCCGGAAGCCGCGACGCGGCGCGACATCCGCTTGACGCCACCGCACCGACATCGCCCGGCCTCCCGCGCGGTCGAGCTTCCCGCCACCGGATCCGTCCGATCCGGCCGGCCGCCATCGACCACCGCTTGGAGCGCGCCTCTTCCTCGTCGATCCGCTGGAGAGGTCCGCCGGCCGCCGCTGAGAGGTCCGCCCCATCCGCTGGACGCCACCGCCTCTGCACCCCGCGCGGTCGGGCTTCCCGCCACCGGATCCGTCCAGATCCGGCCGAACGCCGCCACGCCGCCGCTCGGTGCTCCCGCCGACGCTGCTCGGGCGACATTGCTCTCGCTCGGGCGGTCTTGGTCGGTCCTCCACGAGCCGCCGCCGGATCGGCGCGCGCCGCCGCTTTGTCGCTTGCCGACGCCACCGGCCGCCTCCATCGCTGCACTCGCGCGCGGGCCGTGCCTCTCCGACCACTCGCGCCGGCGCCCGGCGACTTGTGCCCCTCTGCCGCTTGCTTCCAGGGGGAGCCAACTTTTTAAAGAAAAAGAGAGAGAGAGCAAGCCAAGGGCGGCGGGGAGTCCGTGAGTGAGCTACAGGCGGCGGAACCCACGCCGCAGCGGCACGCTGGATTTTTGACCGGTTCTAGGTATGAGTTGCTCATGGAGGATCCCACAACTGCTGCTGTATCTTTTCTTTTTTTCCCGATCACTGATCGGGGTTGAGTCGCCCACCGCCTGTCGACTTCGCACGTATCTACTCCGACATCGGCATCGACTACACCGGCCTCTACCTCTTCGGTATGCGGCGGGCGCCGCACGCGATGTCGAGGGGACGCCTTCGCGCGTCGCGTCTCGGTCATCCCGTCCGCACGTCTTCATCGCCGGTTTGTCATCGCCACCACAGATCGGGACGCCTCCACCGACTTCTTCCATCGTCGTCCCGCCTCGCGCGTACTCGGCCGATCACCGATTGTGCGCGATCCACCCGGCTCCGTGGCGTTCGCCGCCGAGTACTACGCGCATCTTCTCCGAGCAACGGTGGCCGCCGTGTCGCCTCCTCGGGCGCAGCACCGCCTCGCGTGTCCTCGCCGTTGCATCTACATCGCCGTTGCGCAACCTCTTGTGCGCCATCTGTCTGCACATGGTCTTCGTCATACTGATCGGGCCTTCATCGCCGACATCGAGCGCTACCGCCGCCACCGTACCTTGCGTCGGGATCGCTCGCCGCGCTTCGAGCGTCTGCCGGTCGATCGCTTTGCGTAGTAGCGTCCGCTCCCGCACTGCTTCTTCTTCTTCCAGCACAACCACGCCTGGTTGGGGCCCTCTCCCTTGTACGTCCGGCATCGGGCAACACCGTGCGTGCTTCGTCCGAGACGCGTTGCGGTCCGGCAAACTCGCACACGCCGCTCTAGCGGCTTGACTGCATCGACTTCGGCATCGACCCTCCCGTTCCCATCCCGTCTGCCTCGATTGCATCGCCGTTTTTCGCCTACATCCTCGACGGCCCTGACTGCGTCGACCTCGGCATCGCCCCCTTCCACGACGACTGCCTCGACGCGTCTCCGTCATCACCATGGCGCCTCTTTTGCGCCCGTGGCTTCATGAGCGACCGCCTCGACATCGGTAACCCGACCACGACTACGTCGACCACGGCCATCTCCAGCACGGCATCCTCGACCACGACTACTCCGCCCTCGCGCTCGGCTACCTCGACATCGGCACAAAGGGCTACCGCCTTGCTTGAGCTACTTGTCGGTTCCTGCTCCAGTCACAGCATACGCGCCGCATCGACGGTTATGACTGCGGGGGGATGTTAGAGTACAATACATATTTGGTAAGATAGAGTCCAATTGGGATTACAATCTCTTGTACCATCTTGCCCCCCAAGTCTTGTACCTCTATATATACCGCCCTAGAGGCTCAATGCAATACATCCAATTCCACCCAATTATATCTTCCTACAATTCCACCTCTGTGTGTGTGTATGTGGGTGTGCGCGCACATGTTCACTTATAATCTGCTTAACCAGATCTTCCGCAACTGTTTGGCCCTTTTTTTGCTCCACTAGTAGGGGTTATCTAATTGTTAAGGGTTAGATGCATTTATGATCTATTGTAAGCAGTTGCATCGAACAATTTTGCCCGCAGTATTATATAGAATTTAACATTCTTATGCATTGCTCCTGTAATTGCTACTTTCATGTTGCGCATTTTCAGCTGTCACATTAAATTGTTATTTGGATTTATGCAGTGGCTGTCAGCAGTCGAGTTTGCACTTCTGAAGGGTCGCCATCCACTTATCAAAGATGTTGACATCACTATTAATCCATCCAAAGGTCTAGCATTTGTTGAACCCCAAATGAATGATAGGAAGGTTCCAAAAGTCAATAGCCACTGACTGTGATTTAGGAGGCAATACCAATAAACACTGGCAGGTGTCACCTGGTGGTGGGGTGGGTGTGGGGGAGGGGGGAAGAGCACAAAGGAGGGGAGGGGAGTGGCAGGAAACAGAATGGGTTTGAGTAAACTTATTTAATTTATGGTTAGTGGGTTGTAGAAGGGTTCAATCCTAGCAATGCTATATTGCTGCAAAATCAAGCATGATTTCGCCCCATTAACAAACAAGCTAGATATACCTTTCTGTAGCAACCAGGATACAAGTATTCATGGGTTGATATATGTTTTTTTTATATACAAGTATGATTCAGCTGTGTCACCAAGCACCAAAAAATGTTTGACCTCCCTACAAATGAATGGCAGGTCTGTACCTTGCTACTTTCACTGGTGCCTTTTGGACTCAAACAAATAACTCGAGGGAAGCTCGCTGCACCAATTGACCTGCGTTCTGGAATTATAAATGCTAGTTATCTAATACAAAGCAAAGCAGTGGCATCATTACATCCAAACCTGAAACACCATTCTGGATGATTAGCACCTACCATCTGCATCCTTTCGATGGTGTAATCAGCTTAAATATTTGCACTCTACTTGCTATCCTTTTCTTCCCTAAAAAATCCGTTCAGAGGGATACTTCTGTGTCGTGAGAATCAGAAAAGAAAAAAAAGAACTCTTGACATATAGCCAATAAGCTGAGCTTCATCAAAGACGGCATCATCTCTGTATAAAAATCTATGTGAGCAATGAAGGGCTTCTCTAGCATACCACGTTAAACTGCAGTTCAAATTTCAGATGCATTGCAGCTCTTTGTTTACACTGAGAGGTGCTGCTGAATGCAATGGCTTTGGGGCTGTCACTGGGGTATTTGGCAATGCTTGGCAAATTTGTATACTACCCTTTTCTGGACTGTATGGATCAACTTGTAATCTTTCATGTTATAAGATTACCTCCATACAGGGATAACTTCTTCCATTCACTACAAGGTACGTATCTTAACCACAGTTAAACTTTATCTGTAGTATGCTAAATTGTTTAACTCCCTTCGCTGTTACTGTGCAGGTGAGACAGAATAAACCAACCTAGTTGTTGGATATGCTCAGGGAGAAAATAGCAGATATGGTAATATAATGGTTACTAATTTAGCCATCTTGCCAAGTGTGTTGCGCGGAGTCTCATCTGGCTTCGTTGTATAGTTACTTCATACTACTAATTACTTGACTTGTAGATTTGGTCAGTACATCATCTAGTCTATTTTCGCTTCTGAATCTTCGGACACAAGCATACCCAAGTCTTGAGGTAGCAATTTTTGCCCAACAAATACTGTACTTAGAAAATAGATCCAGGACAGAGTAAGGTTATGCCACCTACAGTAATGTTTCTTCCCCCTCTCCTCTATGCGATGCAAGTGTAATGTTACTCCAATGTACAGGAAAAATTATTGAGAATCACAATGAAAATAGCCATGTATTTACCTTATGCTCTTTGGCTGACTACTTGTGCAGAAAATCTTGTCTTTTGCTTCGATAATATTTTCCCTTCATATTTTTGGTGTTCATCTGAGCCCTGAATCATCTGGGGGACTATATTTCTGAAATTTTGCAAAGCTAGCTAGCTAGGCTGCTAGTAGCGGAAAATCTCTCTCCGAGAGCTTCCCGCGAGATTGGACGGCGCCCGCGAAGCCACGTGGCAGTGCTTCACTGCAGGCAGGCTCGGCCGCGCCGTGGGCGTCGTGGCGAAACCATCAGCTCGTGTTCGTTCGCTTCCACCGCATCACCTCACCTCGCCTCCTCCGCTTCCTGTCTTCCCATGGCGGCGGCGGCTCACCTCCTCTTCTCCCCACCGGCCGCCTCCGCACTAAACTCCCGTCCCATCCTTCCTCCCCACGCCCGCCGCTTCAACCACCGGGCCGAAGCTTCCAGGAGCCTCTCCTGCCGCGCGTCGCTTGGCCCCGACGGCTCCCTGGCAGCACTCGCCGCCACCAGTCCGGCGGCCCCCCGGGGGAGGTCGTACCTGCGGGAGCACTCCTGCCTCATCTTCCCGCCCCCGCGCGGCCGCCGCCCGCTCGCCGTCGTCAAGTTCGTCGGCGGCGCCTTCATCGGCGCCGTCCCCGAGGTCACCTACGGGTAGGTGGAATCCATCCACGGCTGGGTGGAACCGTACTCGCAGTAATCCACGATCGCTTCGGTAGGGGGAAAATTTACTGATTTGCGTTGGGTCGCGTCGCGTGGTTGGTTGCAGCCACCTGCTGGAGCTCCTCGCGAAGGAGGGCTTCCTCGTGGTGTCCGTGCCGTACAACGTCACATTCGACCACGAGGCGGCCGCGCGGGAGGTCTTCGAGAGGTTCCACGGCTGCTACGACGCGCTGCTAGCCTCGGGGCTGCCGAAGGCCGGGCTGAGCTCGCTGGACATCGCGCAGCTTCCATTCTACTCGGTCGGTCACAGGTGATCTGAGCATGGAGTGGCGCACGCCACCTGTTCTATGATTTGCCATATAGGAAATTTGAAGCTTTGTTTTGTTGACGGTATTATTTAACTATTCTTCAATGGGTTGCAGCAACGGTGCGCTGCTTCAGCTGTTGGTGGGGAGCTATTTCTCGGAAAAGATACCAAAGGTTTGCTGATGTTTGGTTAATAATAGGACTCCTCCATAAATTTCTTTTTCGTGGATGATTAAAGAGAATGAGGAGAAAAGTTTGAATTCCTAATTATGTGTATAATTCCTTGATGATAGTTCTTAGTGTTTTGATTCTTCTTTTTTGCTGTATTCTGATCGTTCTCTAATTCCTTGATGATAGTTCTTAGTGTTTTGATTCTTATTTTTTGCTGTATTCTGATCGTTCTAGGCTAATGCCATTGTCTCATTCAACAATAGACCGGCTTCAGAGGCTGTTCCTTACTTTGAGCAGGTATTTGGTCTGTGCTTTCTAGAATCTAGCACCTTGCATTGTTGTCACCTTATGGTGAATGGGAATAGCTATTCTGTTCCATGCCTTATTATTTCAAACCAACTGAAATATATGCCAATTTTGCAAAATTGAACTGGGAAACAAAAGTGAAATCTTGATCATTTAGCTCTTATTTTCTGCCTGAGCATTTGATTTATTGGTAACTGGTATACTGAAGTATGACAATGTGACAGATTCTTTTGTTTGGGTTTGCATAAGTTTACGAAATTTTAAAGAAAACATATTTTAGCATTTTACAAACTTGTCCAACTTGGCAAGTGATTCTGTGTTCCCTACATTGGGATTTATGCTGCCAAGTAACTGAATGACTAACTGGCACAGAAATTAAACAAAACTTTTGAAGTTAGCTTAAGGATTATGAGAACAATTAATACTGAACTTTAAATTCCTGTGAACTGTGCACTATATCTCCAATCCCTTCCTAACCCACATTCAATCCCCCAATACACATGATCAGTTTTCCTTGTGCGAAAAGTGCACATGTTCCCTGATATTGCACTGCAGCCACTACTTGCATGTGCTTTGTTGGGCCAAGGTTTTATGCTCTGTAGCACGGACACGTGTCTAAACCGCCGTATCTGTGTCCGACACCACGGATACGACACAGACACGTGTCGGCGACGTATCAGCCGATTTTGGAATTAATTTTAATTACTAAAATTCTCGACACATGTCGGACATGACCTGGACACAGCCAGCCCAGGAACAGCCTAGGACACGGTCGGCCCAGACCGGCCCATTACCGTGCCTTGCCCTAACCCTACGGCTGCCGAAGCGCCGATTCCTCCCGAGCGCCTCATTCCCCATCGGCTACTCGCGCTTCTCCCCATCACCCGCTCGCACCGCCGCCCGCTCGCACTGCTGCCCGCCGGCTCCCGCATCTCGCCGCCGACTACATCTCACTCGCATCTCCTCTCGTGCGCTGCCGGCTCCCGCATCTCCTCCCGTGCGCCGCCAACTTGAAGATCTTCGCTGTGCGCCGTCGGCTTTCTCCCTGCGCGCCGCCAGCTTTCTCCTGTGCCTCCCCGGTGTCCCCGTTGCTGCCTCCCGGCGTCCCCAGCACCGTATATATATAATACATACATACATACATATATATATATATATATATATATATAATTTATTATTTAAATATATTTAGCCGTGTCGCCTATCGGTATTTTTGAGAAAACGGCGAATTCCCGTGTCGGTATCGTGTCGTGTTGTGTCGACGTATCCATGTCCGTGCATCATAGGTTTTATGTTGAGGGGATGAGCTGAGTTCTACACGATATTGTGTGTTGAACTACAGCTAGCTACTCCACATCGTGAAGTGCAGAGCACCCAAAAATCAGGATCAATTATTTTGGTTCAGATATGAGATTAGCAAATTTATCCAGAACCTATGTAACAATTGTTAAGTTGTTATCAATTAAAATTTGTAAGTATTAGGCTATTAGCAAGGCATCTGAGGAACATGTACAATGCTACTTGACATACTTCATTTTCAGCATACAATTTGTGTTCAGAACCAGTTTCAGTCCTGAAACATTATATTCTTAGTTTGTGGCTCTTAAAAACTCGACCTGCGGGGGGGAAGAAACCCCCCGGGCATTGCTTAAGAAGAAGGTCTTCTCACGCAGACCGAGAAAACCCCCGAACCCCTGCTCCACCCTTACACAGCGGCACCAGCGCCCGACCTTTGTGAGACGACCGGCGGATCCTTTGGATCAACGCCTTGGCGGGTCCTGTTTTTTTTTAATTCTCGCTCCTTAATAGTATATTTGTTTTTATGCAGATAGGCCCCCCTTTAGTCAACTAATGCCTATGATGGAGGCATCACCTGTATATTCTGTGGCCAGAAATGCATCAGGTGATTGTTCAGTTACAGCTTACCTTCTCAATGGAAAAAAATGTGGTTTACTACTAACCCTCTATGTTTATTGATCAAATGACGTAGCAGCCTGGCAACTTCACTGTGGTTGGTGGTAAATCTAGTTCTTAGTCATGGTTTTGTAGCTTCCAGAGTTCCGGAATTCTGGTGCTTTATGATATTGCATTGTCGTTTCTACGTCTCATGATCTTATGTAATTTTCTGGACATGTTAGAAAATTTTCCATTGTTTAATGGAAGAGACATTAAATTTTGCTCAAAATGGTCATGGACTGTTTATAGTAAGATGTGGTGCCATCACTGCAGGAGATGCGTGGAAGGTCCTATTTGATTTAGCTGGAGGTTTGATACGGGAGTACGATCAAGAAGCTATGGTATCCCTGAGTAAATTTGTCGATCAGTTACCCTCAGTAATGAATCAGGTACTATATTAATCTAAGTTCTTTCGTTATTCAACTGTGCTTCTACACCATGTATGGTCCATAGATATCTTTTTAATTCTGAAGAGATATGTTTCCCGTTTTATTTACAGGTTACAGAAGGTATATCTGAATTCAAACCAACACCACCTGAAAACCGTGAATTCTGCAAGAACTCCTACAGCGTACCTAATACATTATTGGTAGCATTGACGAACTTGCATTTACTTAGGCCAACCTCTAGCTGTTCTAATTTAGTATTTACTAATATTCCATGTACAAACTGTAGGTGAAATTCAGCATTGATGCTATTGACGATACAGACATAGTTGAAGACATCTTGAGACCCCGGGTGGACTCATTTGGTGGACAAATAACAAAGGTCATACTGTCAGGAACGCATCTAACCCCATGAATACAGGTAACTGATCATATTTTTCATCTGCAAATTGTATGATGCATCATATGCAGTCATATAGAACTCTGCAGCATTTGTGTAAGACCCATCCTGTTAGGGTCATTCACCACCAATAGTCTCTACTTGGTGCTTAGCACTAGAAATGGAAGTGAACAAGCAGATATTTGTAGATGAACAAGGAATCTAATCATTTGGCATTCTTGGAATCACTGATCATATCAAAAGACAACTTCTTCGCTTTTATCTGCATTACCATTTCTGTACGCAACATTAGTGTTCATGTGTGCCAGGCACTAACCATAGCTGTACTACAGGATGTGAAATGGCAGGTTGGTTCAGAATACACTCCAGCAGATGCTCTTGCCCAGGGTTTGAAATCATTGGCTCTCAATGAAACTAGGGTCCTCTCAAGAACTATTGCTGATTGGCTCAGATCCCTTTAATTTTTCAGCTACTCTATACCCATTGAAGTTCAGAATGCTGCTTACAAAGGTGTGCACTACTGTATCTAGAAATCATAAATATTCAATTCACCGCCATCCTCAAACTTTTACACCTTTGTGTAACTTCTGTGGTGTAAAAACATAGGACCATTGCTTGCATCACTCATGCACATTGCAGGTCTTTTTACACCTCAGAGCTGCAGAAATTGCTGTAGAATCAATCGTACGATCTGGTTTTCATTCAGTTAACATTGGCTCATGCATCAGAAAATTTTCGTCGGGTTCCCTCTTTGCTGATGTAATCCGCTGGGGGTTGCCACTGCGAGGAGACATCGGAGTACAAAGTAGTACCTAAGAGCGAAACATTTGGGTTGAGTTGAGTTGGCGATGCATGCTCACCCACAGGCCGTACCACTACTACTATCTGATCAAGATAGGGAGATTGGGGCCAAGTGTTTGGACCCTAGTCACAGGCTATACAGTGCATTTAACCCGAAGTCCAAAAAAACAATGATCCTATCTCAGGTATGGCACCAGCAAGGCCGAGTTGGCCGTATATATCTTGCAGCACGCACGCAAGCTTGTCTATTCGTTGCATGAATGCACGGCCTTCTGCTGGTTGGCATTGTACGTGTAATACACTAGTACGACATGTGTAGATTGTCATGTTGTATGGTCTGGATATACTTAACAAGCTCCTGTATAGCACAAACATTTGGACAGCTTAATTTGGGTATTTGGTTGATGATGCTTGTAACCGATTCTGTACTGGCACCCATGCCTGTGATGCAACAAAGCCCTGGCTCCCGACACTTCGGCACCGGAACATGTGAGTTTAATGGCGATTTTGTATGAGTTGTTCTACCTCCTACCGTCCTACAGAATTCCTGCGTTGCAAATGGGCCCGGATAGCTTTCGGCGAAAACTGACGGACGTTTTCTGGTGTTCCAGAATACGCAAAGTCTATCTTTGTGCATGCAAGAACGATGCAAATGTAACGGTTGTGAATTATTGATGAACAGCTCCGGTTCGATAAAGCTCGGTAAAAAGTACCGGTGTCCAGTCCTAAGCCGACCAAATCCCAGAGATCTTCCCAGCTCATGATTTTCTAAAATAATAATTTTTATTAATATTACATAAATATACTTATCATTTTAAAAAATTACAGAAATAATCTACTGCCACTACTTCAAATGACGATAGAGTTCTGTCACCATTTGAAGCGATGATAAACCTACGTAGAGTACTTATGTGGCAGCGTGTAGGTCTCTGTTACCATTTGAATTGACAACAGAGACATTGGTGACAGGGATTGTGTCGTTAATTTAATTGGTGATAGAACCTCTGTCATCAATACTATTGGCGACAAATAGAGTTATTTTTTATTTTTTTGAAATAATATTTTTAGTATTAATAAATTTTTTATTTTTTTGAAATAATATTTTTAGTATTAATAAAAAATGTACAATTTACAAAAAAATTCTTGCTTTTTTTGGTTTTAGTAGTTTTGAAATAATACCTAACTATTAAAAAAAGAATTTGACTAGTACGGCTCACATTGCATTAGTGATTAGGGTTTAAGTAAACCATTTTATGCCCAACATAACACTTCGTAATAGGATTTGGTTAAATGCATATGTTTGCTTCATTACTACGATACAAATGGCAACATGCATGCAACCATTAACCCAAACTACAGTTAAGACAATGTGTGTCTTTTGGAATTGAAAACATTAGGGGGATAAAAAAGAAGTCAGGCTTACGATCATGTATCCTATGCATGAGGGTCCATCAGTGCCTTTCCCTTGTCTCTCCTGCCAACGTGGGTTTTGGCCTTCCTCCATTAATCCCTGTATACGCAAACCCAATACTCGTCTTCCCGGTCCGCAGGCTTGTCCGAGTCCGAAATAATCTCAAGTTTAGGAGGGGCATCGGGGGCCGTCGGTGCCTTTCCCTGGTCCTCCTAGGTGTAAGGTTTCCAACAGGTGAATTTCTCTGGCACCACTAGGTAGTTAAGTATGTATTTTTGCTGGATAAATGCTCTATCATACTTCTTCGGACTGGCAATCCATTGGAAGAAGTAGCAATGCACTAACATCTACTATTATGCATGGAGAAAGTTAGCGATATGTAAAATAAAACATGCAACGTGATTGATCAATATGTGATATTCACTTACACGGTAATCCCTACACATATAGTATGCCCGGGTAGCTATGGCTGATGTGTTGATTGAATGATCTTTGCTGGATTACCGCTATCGCACTGCGGCATGGAAACTTTGGTGGCATAGGTGCATCCTTGTAAAAAGAATCAGGGTAGGCTCCCATGTTCTTGGCCACCCACTTCCGCTTCCGAAGCATTTCTCTATAGTCCAACATCCCTAACCTCAGCGAAGTGACCTCCTCTACCCCTCTTCTCCTTCCCCTCTCCCTATTTTTGAGATTAGCTTGAGTGGAGTGTTGGTTGTGGCTATGGAGTTTGGTCCATTTTTGTAGGTGGTCAGTGTGTAGTGTTGGGGGAGTAAATTTTGCCGAATAGAAGTGCACTCACGTCCACGAGCATGAATCTTTTGGGCTTAGGAAAGGTCACATTTGCATGGCGAAAATGGAACACCGTAGGGCACTCACATGGAGTAGCGGTCGTCAGGGCGGCGTGGATGTGGCTGGTAGTTACAATAGTGGCAGGCATAATTGCAGCTCAGGTTGACGCAGTAGCAGTACAGGTGGTAGTCGCTACCGAGGTGGACCACCTCATTGTTGTTCCTCTCCATGATCCTCTGCCTGTAGAGCTCATCGCTGCTGATCATCTTGGTCTGGAGCTCCTCCTGCAACTCCTCTAGGAGGATTCAGAGAGAGTGGATGTAAACCTGGGCAGGTATTAGATACTGTTGATCTAACCACTCGGTGAACTTGCAATCCACGGTCTGCAAGTAAGACGAGATGATTACAAGCGATGCATGTATGGGGGTATATGTAGAAAACAAACTACTTACCATAAACAAAGCACAGTGAAGGAATTGACATCCTAAGTCCCCCACATTGTTGGAAACCTGGATTACGGTCAAGGCTCAGTGATGTGTGGGTAATTGCAGAGGGGATTTCTAGGAGTGTAGGACTCCTTGGTATCAAGTGGTAGATCGAGGCTTAGGGAGTCGGGGTCTAGGAGACCGAGATGTGTGTGTCTTCTAGGTAAGGGTAATGGCCTCGAAACCCAGCTATGCCTATTGTCCACTATCCCATGCTTTGGGCTACCCACCCAGTATGCCATGTTGTAGTTGGAGGAGTGTGTTGGAGGTACATGGGTTCTTTGCATGAGACAATTTATAGGGCCTCTCAGATGTGGGCGATGGACTTGGCACATGTATGTTGTGTGTGCGGGCAAGGTGCGGTCATTTTGGTTGGACTTTGGTTGTAGTGGGCTATCACCTCACTCTGAAAAAGGGCTAGTAGGAGCGTTGTTACTTTGGGCTGAAAAAGGGCTAGTAGGAGCATTGTTACTTTGGGTTGAAAAAGGAAGCGACATGGTGTTGTCATTTCTAATTGAAAAGGCTATGGTCTCGCCTTGTTGCGATGCGTATTGTTACCATTACCCCTTCATAGCACTGCTGAGAAGGGGATACTATCTTGTTGTCATAGGAGAAATCATCTAATAAAACAACTTTACAAGGAAACCTGAACAAAGAGGAGCGTAATACCGCCAATATCAAAGCACGTGGTGAACACATATATAGCAACATATTATAAGGACCAACTAATTGAAAGGAACCTACGTGGGGTTCCTCCTAGGCAGTACCCACGAGTGGCCCAAGCCTTAGGCCAGCACTGTGCATGACCTGATGTGTAGGTCTAGTGGTCTAGTGCGTGTCGTGACTTAGTTGGGTGAGTAGGACGTGTGGGAGTCACAACGTCTTGTCGGGTCGACTGTCTCAATAGTTCTGTAGTAAAGTTATTAGAACCAATGTGTACTTATATATTAACATCTGATCATGAACAGAATATGATAGACAAAGGGACACCACAGACGGTTCTTATCAAAAATCGTCTGTGAACATTCACAGACAGTTCTTAAGAAAACCGTCTGTGATAGTCTACACAACACAGGCAGTTTTTAATGAAAAACCGTCTGTGATAATTCCATATTATCACAGACGGTTTTTTATTAGAAAAAGTCTGTGATACTAAAGTATCACAGACGGTTCATTGATAAGGACCGTCTGTGATATTCGACCACTAACACAGACGGTGTCCAAATTAAAACCGTCTGTGTTAGTGTCAATCACAGACGGTTTTGTCAAACCGTCTGTGATGTAGCCGTCCAGTATAGCCTCTTTTGTAGTAGTGCAATATGAACAAGCATATAAGCTAGAAAGCAAGAAGTACCCCTACATAGAGACCAAAGTCTAATTTCTTTCAACTTAATTTGGTAATTTCGAAGAAAGTCATTGGTAATTTCCTTGAAATCTCTAATAAAAATGCACCAAGTTTATGATCTGACATGCGTCATTTTTGCATATATTTAGCCGTCATTTTACCCTCATATTCTTCGCATTTTAACACCATTTATCATCACTTACATACTTTTCCCATATTTAATTGCTCGAAATGGACCATTTTACATTTTTTCTATATTTTTCCGCAGTCCGGCGCGATCTAGGCGCCTAAATGACAAATTCGGTATTTCGGGACTGCTCCATACCGATGTACGTGTTTCTGTGAACATGTAGGAGCTTTCCACGAAGAAAACGGAGCTCTAGAGGTCTAATACAGAAGAAATCTCATTGGGGAAGGACTTGATTGTAATTTCTGAAATCTGGAGGGTTAAATCGTAAATCGCCGAAAACACCCCATTCCCCTCAAAAACCCTAGCCGCCAGCGAATTCAGATGGGGGCTGGCCATTTCTTCTTCTTCCTCGCCTCTCTCCTTGCTTTCCTCCCCCTTCCTCTTCTCCGGCGCCGGCGAGGGTCGGCCAGACTCGCCGGCGGCCAACCACCTTCTCCTCCCCACTTCTTCCACCGAGTTCACCGCCCACATCGGCGCGCCACCATCACCGCCACCGCGCCACCTCATTCCGACACCTCCCCTTTGCTCTCCTCCCCCATCTCTTCCACCTCCACCGACGCAGGCGCCGCCGCATCCTTCTTCATCTGCTCCCTTCACCGAGCGCCGCCGCCTTTCTCCACTTCCGCTCCTCCATCGCCTACTCCCGTGCGCCGCCACCTCGCAGTCGCCCACCGCTCGGCGCCGTCTCTCCAGATCCACTGGCTCGTCATCGGCGCGCCATCGCAGCTCCGCCGCCTCAACTTCATCAGCTCCAACCACGCCAGCGCATCACCTCTACACCGACGGCGACGAGCTCTAGCTCTTCTTCTATGTCCCCGGCACTCCTTCCTCTACTGCTACTCCTCCGGTTCTTCTGCAGTGTCGACACCGACGGCCTCCCGTCTGCTTCTTCTTCAACCCCTCGGTTTCCCCTGCTTCCTCTTCACTACGGTTCATTCCAAATTCTTCTCCCTTTACCTTTTTGCTGTTCTCAATTACTATTCAACTAAATTGCTATTAATTCCCTGTTAATTGATGCTATATGAACTGTGAATGTTTGGGCAGCAATGTGATAGTGTTCTGTTATGTCTCTCTGTGATGGATGCATGTGATCAGTGGATTTGTTATTGTGCCTTGTTAATTTGATTTCTGTTATTGTGATATATGCTCTGTGATAACTGTGCAAATTGTGTTCTGTTAGTAGTATTTTTATTAGTGCTGATTGTGATATGTGTTGGTAGAGGTTAAAGTATTAGCTTGTGAGTTTTTCTTGTTTTTAGTGATTTATCCGTCCAGCATCTGTGTTAGTTTCTGTGAAGTTTGTGTTGCTCGAATTAGCTAGTCGGTGACCAGATTCCTATCCTTGCTGTCTCGACCCCTCCTTGCTTTTAGATCCTCCCTTGTGCTTCTCGACCTCCCTCTTTTCTTCTATCGCGCGGTCGTTAGTTAGTTAAGTCGTGTGTGCATTCGTCGTAGTCATTTGTTTGCCTTGCCGTCGTCGTCTAGTTAGCCATCGACCGTTTTCTCCCCCGTTCTCTCTCGACTCCCCCCGTGTTTCTCGACTCCCTCTTTCTATCTCGCGGTCAGTTAGTTAGGTCGTTGGTCGTTAGTCGTGTCGATCGTTCTCGTAGTCGTTGTAGTTCGTGCGTCGTTGTCATTCGTGTAGTTAGTCGTTGTTTTGTTCATTCGGTCGTACGACGTCTATTCGTACAGTCGTTCGTTCTGTCGTCTTTCGTTTGTTTAGTTCGTTCGTTGTTTCGTCCGTGCGAGTTAGCGTTCGTTCGGTAGTTCGTTCGTTCGTTCGGTTGCTTGGTAGTCATTTTAGGTTTAGTTTTCTCTCCTGTTTCGATTGACCTAGCTTTAGCTGAGCACCGGTAGCCTCAGTCTAGTCCCTGTGGAGAACACCGCTATTTCAGTGGCAACCTGTGCACTTGCAGGTGTGTTATTTTTGCACGATCATGATCATATTCATCTTTGTACTTCTTCGACAGTGCCAATGTAGCAAGGTGAAAATCTCTATCTTTGTACTTGACTAGTAAGTTGTCTGTGCGTTACAACGATATCCCAAAAAAGTAATAGATATAATCAAATGTGAGGTTGCAGATTTATCTCAAACCTCATGCTATGTGAAAGTTTTTTCTCAACAGGGTGTTTTGCTAAACTCAAGATAATTATCTTGTGCTAAGTGATTTAATAAAAAATGAAACTAAGCCTTCTTTTGAATTTTCTAATTTCTACAAAAATATTTGAATTATTTTGTGCAGCGCTCCTATGTTCGAAGTAGACCTTAGAAATTTTTACTCAAAAACAGTTGACATACATAACCTACACAACAGTTGACATACATAACCTACACTATCTGTGATAGATCATATTTCATTCTCATGCGACGGCAAAAGGGAGGAGGTGGTGAATGTATTAACTCCCCTTTTATATTAATAGATATTTTCACATTTTACAACTATTTATCATTATTTACATGCTTTTCTATAGTTAATTGCTCAAATTGGATTATTTTATATTATTTTATAATTTCTATAGGCCATTGCGTTGAGGTGCATAATTTTCAAATTTGGTATTCCAGGACCGTTCCATATGGATGTACACATCATCAGGGACATATAGGATCAAATTGCGAAGAAAATAGACTTTTGGAGGGTCTGAGCATACGAAAACATAATGGGGAAGGATTATATAAATAAGTCCAGTAACTCTGAGGACTAAATCATAAATATAAAAAAAATCCCCGATCTTTTTAACCCTAGCAGCCAGCAATCGGCGCCCGGGCCTGGCATCCTCCTTCATCCCCACTCGTTTTTCTCCTCTCCTCCCTCAACTCCGACCGGCGGCAAGGCCAGGCCATCCTGCCAGACCCCTCCTATTCTCTCCTCCGGTGCGCCATCCTCCCAGACCCCTCCTCTTCTCTCTCTTCACCGGCCACCTCTGCATCGCCACTACACCGGCCGATCTGCATCGCCTCCTCCACCGCGACGACTATTGCGACCACTTCTTCCTCGACATTCCTGCTGCTCCTCTGGTTCCTCTGCAGCGCTGACACCGACGGCCACCTCTTCTTCGACATCAACATCCTCATCTAGGCTTCCCCTTCTTTGGTTAATCTCCATATTCTTTTTATCTTTTTTTGCTGCTCTTGGTTACTGCTAACATTAATTGATAATTATGCATTGTTAATCCAATGTATGTAATGATGCTTGTCAATGGCGGATTTAGGATTTTATAAATGGGTGTTCGCTAATTACATTGTGTTAATTTTTTTTTAATATATACGTATATTAGTTTATAAAAACTGAATATAAAAGTCACATTTCTAAGTCTATTGAAAGTCAATAACACTAAAAAATTTGAAATAATAAACTAATACTAACACTTTATTTGGTGGCAGCACAATTACAACTTTTTAGAGCAAAACTATTACAACTTTAGTTGACAACACAAGTGTGCACTTTGTTTTTAAATAGATATTAACTTTAACCCACTTCTCTTTTCTTATTTTCTATGTTAGCATATCAAATGGTGTTTTTCACACACATAGAAAAAGAAGTAGTACATATTTTTGTTTTTGACATATGTTGTCTCTATTTATGATTTACCTCTCTCTAAAAATAACAATTAACATGGGCACTTTGAACATATTGCTTCCGAAAAATAAAATATAAATATTTATAAACCAAAACCAACTCTCCCAAATGATGTATATTTTGGATTGAAATGATTATATAGAATGTTGTGACCACTAGATTTATGACAATTGGCACCATCAAATTCTTTCGAATAAAGCATCTAAAATATCTAGATCTAAAATATCTAGATATTTCTAGAAAACTATCTGGATTTAAAATCATGTTCATGGGATCTCTATAACCCTTAATTATCTACATCTTTCATGTAGATAAATCATCCAATATTCTATCCAGTAATTTTAATCTATAGATTAATATATAATACTAGAAGATGATAAATTTACTAGATAGCCGAATTACAAAATTCATAGCTTAAAATCTATTTATTTGATCAACATAGATAAATATTGTACAGAAAACTATCGAATTTCTCTACAATTATTTAGTAGATGATATTTTTAAATTACTCTTATACAGTACCCAAAATTACAGGAGAACAATATAGCAGATTAGCTGATATACTAGTCATTTTTCTAACGAATACTTTTCACTTTCTCTCTAATTTCAATTCTAATATCTAATTAAATTAACAAACATAGAGAAAACTAAATGTTACCCAAGCAAGGAGCGAGAAATCCACGATCTTCTCCTGCCTCTTTCTCTGACTATTGTCGTGTTGCTATTCCTTCTTTTTTCCCTTGATTGATAATGATTTTTCCCGACCTGCTCGTTGCTCCTTGCGCCAATAGTTGGCAACTGGTCCTCACGGTACTTACGTGCACTATGACAAAACTGGCGAACCCAGTAGCTAAGCGATACAGTGGCCAGCACCCAGTACATACGTGACATGTGGCCTTCATTGAGTATCTTTTTTCTTCCACACGAATCATCCCCAATGTTCAGCGCAAGATTTCTATCCTCCTCCCCAAATCCGCAATCCTCACAGCCCAATCCCAAAACTCTCTCGTCTGTAGTTCCAGCCCATCCTCTTCCTTGAGCTCTTCTCCATATCTCGTCGCGACGGCGGCGGCGGCGGCTATTGCTTCGCCGTTTTTCTCAAATTCTCACGCCAACGTCATTTAACCCCCAAAGCGAAGGAATTCTTCTCTCCTAGGCGTCGTCGTCGTCCTCCGCTCTGCCGGATTGATCTCTTCTTTCGCTGGTAAGGAAACCCTAGCTTGCTTGGATTGTTCTAAGAGTGAGCTTTGTCCTGAGGATCTTTTCTTTTCCGTGAGCAATCTCATCCAAATCTTCCTTTCTGGGATGGATAGTCCAGTCCATGGAGTTTGTGGTGGATTTGCTTGCTGCGTTGTGGATTACCAGTAGCAGTTTATTTTTCCATATTTTTGGGGGTTCAACTGAACCCCCATGTCCCACGTTAGGTCCGCCCCTGATGCTTGTGATAGTGAGATGTGAACTGTGATCTATGCATGTGATCAGTGGATTTGTGATTGTGCTCTGTCAAGTTGTTCCTGAATTGCTCTATGTTCATGTTGCCATTACTTTAATTCTAGCATTTGTGCTTGTAATTTGTTATCTGTGATGCGATCTTTGTTACAGGCAGTGGTTAGATGTTAGCTAGTTGTTATTAGTAATTGTCAATTGTGATCTCTGTTTAGCTTTGTTTTGTGTTAGATGTTAGACTTTTAGTTGTGGCTGTGTTCAGTGTTGACTGTTTGTGTTGAATTGTATCTGTGTTGGTTGTGCACGTGAATTATCTAGCCGGCGACCGTTCCCCTCCCCTTGTGTTACATGGAATTCGGCCTATTTTCATGTTTGTTGTTTCATGAAAGCGTAGTGTTTCATAATGTTAAGTCAACAAAAATCGATCACCTGCATTACTTGAGTGGTTCTGTTGATTGAAGCTTGTTAATTTCTGGTTTGAGTATGGACCAAGTTGAAGTTGGGGTTAGGGTAAAAGCCCTACCTTGCTGAGAACCATTGGGTACTGGCTTGCAACTAGTACTAGGTTCAGATAGCTTTTATAAATGTCTATTAAATATAACTCATGATTTGGGCACACTTTCACCACAGGTCTAGAAGATGCCTAGAAAGAATCAAGGATGTAGAAGCATAGGAGGAGGAGGAGAAGGAGCAAGCACAAGTAAGAAGCAAAAGGCTTCATCACATTCTAACTCCAACCGAAAAGGTGAACAAAGTGCAAGCACTTCTCAAGGTTCCATTGAATTGTGAATTGTCATGCAACTAGTATTAATGCTATTCATTGTTCATTATTTGCAGATTCTCCGCCTTTTGGGGATGGTTAGTTTTATTTTGGCATGTGTTGATCTTATCTTGCATATGGCATCCATTTCTAATCGTTTCACATTTTCACCCTATTGCACCAGCCCTCTCGCGCGTATTACGCAGGAGCCTACTTCCCCGTGGTTATCCTATGCCATCTGGTTTTGTTGGCAAGTTCTTATTTTCCATTTTTCTGATTCTTCCCTCCTTTCTTTGATTTGATATGTTTCTGGATATTTATTGTAGCACTTATGGTATGTTATGTTTCTTTGACTAGGCGGCATGCGCTTGGTGAATACATTTGAAGACTGTTTTGAAAACTTGGATGGCTACAATGAAGAGCACACTAATATTAAACTACTTGCTTCAAGCGTATCTCAGTCTATTGTCTCACTTGCTTCGTTTAAGGGTAATAATCCAATCATTTGGTTATAGGAATTCCATATTTTTGTAAGTAGTAATCAATAATCAAATTGTTGGTCCTGTGTAGGGAGAATGAGGCTGTTTACGTGCACAGGCACAGTTGTAGGACACACGCTATCCCGCATGAGCATTCTAACATCTGCCAGCTTGGTTAGATGCTATAAAGATAAAAGTAAGATAGTTGATAAATTGAAGGTCAGTGTTGCTAGCCATATTTATTCTCTCATTTCCTCCTTACAAGTTTTTTGCTTCATGAGATGATATAATTGTCGCGTGGTTGTAGATCAAGGTGCACCTGCCTAATGGCAAAGTTGCTGCAGGAAAATTGTTGAAATATGATTTATATTATAATATTGCTGTTGTCAGCATCAAGTCTTTCCCAGAATTTCCTGCAGCACACATTCATAATCAAATGCAAGCTAATTTGAAATTCTCGCAAAGTAACCTGGTAGCTATTGGGCGTGGCTTTGAATCCGGAGAACTAATGGCTACAGGTGGTACACTGCTGTACAAAACTAGCAAACTTGACTGCCAAGAACTCATGACCTCTACATGTAAGACCACAAAGGTACTTCCCATCTCTCATCTTTTATGACTCAGTGGAAGTATTAATCAAATAAAACTGGAAATATTACTAGATTTGGATGTGATTGGTTTATATTAGTACTATGCATACTGTGGTAAAAAATCTTTTATGCAACGCTTGTTCACCATCACTTGATTTTTGTGATAGGCTGGTACTGGTGGCCCCCTTATTGGTTCTGGTGGAAAGTTTGTTGGCATGAACTTTTATGCTAAGGATGAGACTCCTTTCTTACCAATCAGTATACTTCTGAAATGTTTGAAGCACTTTGACGTATTTGGGTACGTTTTTGAGTTCTTATTTATAAAATTGGGTATGTTTCACTGGCAATTGCATGTGGTCATGTGACGTTGGACAAATTTGTCTGTTATGCTCCACTCATTCAACACAAGCTTATGGAGAGATTAGGCCAGGAGTCAGAACTTGGGATGGAAACAATGATGCTTTGGTGACATGTTTAGTGGGTTCTAACTTGATTAGTCTATTGGTTGAATGATTGGGAGAGATCAAAACAAACATGTTAAGATGAGTTATCATATTTTGATAAAAGAATTTTGTAGTACTTTTTATTGAAACTTATCTTAAAATTTAAAGAAGTTTAATGGATGAAATCCCATGAATGGATTATTTATATATTTCAATCAAAATTCACAATAAATTTTCTTCCATGGTTGAATTATTTTTTTAATGATGAAGTTTTAAGGACTAGTTGTGCTCGTAGTTATTAAAACCGGACCGAACTGGTGGTTCAACTAGAAAAATCGGAACTAGAGCTTGGTTTGGTTCAATTCATGTGTGACGACTGCCCATGCACTCCGAACCGTATAAGCAGTGGTTATGTGACTGTTGACCAGTAGTTTTCGCATTAAAATGTCCTTGGTTAATCGATTAACCAGTCATGACTGGAATGCCTGCTCAAAAAATTGGAAGGGGATTCATCATGGAAAACCACCCAGCTGACCATCCCACCAAGGTTTAGGTTTCTGACGTGAATAATCTAAAAACACTATATTTTGAATGCATGTTAAGATTATATACACCATGTATCCCACTAACTATTATTTTTTAAGAACTGATGTTCCAACTGGTGATCCACCTGTTGGACCACTAAACCAGAAGGTCAGCTGGGTTGATGGCCTGTTCGGTTTCAATAACTATGGTTGTGCATGTTACTCCATTAGTACCATGAATTGGTCCCACATCTTTTTTGCCTTGCCTGTTGTCTTTTCAACATATGTTAGCTTCTCACTTTCCTTTCTACTGTCAAGAGCCATTTGAATATTATCTAGGACTTCTGCTGTTTGAAGACAGTACACTGAGTTGATTGCTGATGATGATAGAAGCCAGCAAGAACCATCCTGAAAACCTGTCGGGTTCAATATGCTTACAATTGCATCTAGCTTACATCCCAAACTTCAAATCTGCAATATGACTTTGGTGTCATTCTTATGTGCTTGCCTTTGTTGATGTTTCTTTATTTTCAACAATTAGGTTTTTACTTCCACCTTTGTGACGTATTTAATTTTAGCATCGACTTGATAAACGTGATGAATAAGTCTCTGTACTGTGGTCTTTGTGGGGCTGTGGTAGTTTTTGTTTTTTGACTGCTTTAGGACAGCATCTGCTTTTGCTTTAGGACAGCATCTGCTTTTAGGACAGCATCTGCTTTAGGACAGCATCTGCTTTTAGGACAGCATCTGCTTTAGGACAGCATATTGACCGCTTTAGGACAGCATCTAGGATAGCATCTTAGCATATGCTTGGTGGTTCTCGACCTATAAATTTGTATCCCCAACCCTCGGGTTGGCATGGCATTGTGTGAGAAATAAACAAGAAAATTGCCCCATCTCCTAGTGTCATCCTCTCCATGAGAGTAAGGATCTTGCTATCACCAAGAGCAAGAGTCCAACGACTAACAAGTGGTATCGAGCCTTAGTATCCTGTAGCTTGAGCATCTCTGCTCATCTCCTTCTCGACCTCGCGGCAGCGACCCGGCCCGAAGAGCAGCAGCAGCTCCGATCGCCCTCGCTCTCTCTCGGAGGCGGCAGCGGCTCGTCGGCGACCTCTCTCCACGCAATGACCTCGATGCGCGCCATGTCCGCAGGCGATCTCGGCCTTCGGCCGCCTCGAGCATGCGGCGTCGTGACGGCCGAGCTCGTCGTGGCGAGCAACAGCGAGCAAGCGGCGGCAGAGAGCCGCGCGGCGAGTGGCGTCAAGGCGGCGGCGGCGCGGGGCAGCGGCGGCGAGTGGAAGCGGAAGCGGCGGCGGCGATGCGGCGCGTCGGCGGCGGCAGCAGAGGTCAAGGCTCTGCGCGCGCGTACGCGGCTCTCGGCTTGATGATGGCGCGCCGACGCGACCCGCCAGCTGCTGGAGAGGAGGCGGCGCAAGCGCGACGGCGCAATGGGCGGCCGCGCCGACGCCACGCGCGCGGCAGCGGCAGACAACGCGCGACACGCCGGCGGCGCTCTGCGAGGCGCGCACGCGCGGTGGCGCTCTGGAGGAGGCACGCCGCGGCGGCGACGGGTCGGCGGAGCGCGGCCTCGCGAGCAACGCGCTCTCTGCCGGTTCGGCATCGTGGTCACCACGAGTACGGTATCGTCGAGGATGTCGGCCGGCGGCGGGTGGCCTACCTCACCAAGACCAACTACGTCGAGTGGGCGCGTGATGAGGTGAAGCTCAGTGCGGCATATGTGGGATGCGGTCCAGTGCGGCGGCGTCGACTACGACCGGGATCGACGGCGCTGGATGCTCTCATCGCCGCGATCCGCCCGAGATGCGATTCGCTACCAACAAGCGGTGCCAAAGAGGCTTGGGACGCCATCGCCGCGGCACGCGCGGCGGCGGCGCGCGCGCAAGTCTACACCGCAGCACTACGCGCGGAGTGGGAGAACACGGCCTTCAAGCGGTGAAGGCGTTGATGACTTTGCTCTCCGTCTCAACACTCTGTTGCGAAGTTGGTGCGATTCGGTGGCGACACCTACGGCGAGGAGAGGCGTGGAGAAGCTCTTCCGCCGCGTCCCGAGAAGTACAAGCGGATGGCTCGCTCGATCGGGTCTCTGCTGGACCTTTCCACGATGACCATCGAGGAGGCGTTGGGTCGCCTCAAGGTCGTCGACATCGATGAGCCACGAGCCTCTCGGGACCCGTCACCATTGGCGGAAGCTCCTCCTCGCTCGGGAGCGGTGGGTGCCGGCCAAGGTGACAAGAAGAAGGGCCTTCTTCCACGACGACGCGCAAGAGTGGCAAGCGCGCGCAAGCGCGCAAAGCGCCAGCGGCGATCTTTGGCAAGCAAAGCGCAAGACGAGACGACTCTTGCCACAATCTGCGGCAAGCTTGGTCATTGGGCCAAGGAGTGTCGACGACCACGACGCGGCGAGCCCACGTCAGCAAGCGCGAGGAGGAGGAGGAGCGGTCTGTTCATTGCTCAATGCGAGCATCGAACTACCTCGGCGGCGCGGCGCGATGGCTCTCCTCCACCTTGACGAGCCAAAAGCACACGCCTCCTCGGCGGCGATTCGCAATGACAAGACCGACGGCGGTGCCTCGACACCGCGCCACCCACCACATGACCGGCGGCGGGAGTTCTTCTCGAGCTCGACTCGGCGTTCGAGGCACCGTCAAGTTCGGCGACGCCGCGCCGTGGAGATCAAGGCGCGCGGCTCTGCGTCTTAAATCGCCAAGATCGGGCGAGCACCGGCCGCCACCGCGTCTACTACATCCCGATCTGCGGAACTCCATCATCGGCTTGGGACGGTGGATGAGAACGGCTCGTGTGTCGAGATCGAGCACGGTCTTTGCGGATTTGGGATCTTCGACGCCGCCTCCTTGCCAAGGTAACGAGGCGCAAATCGACTCTACACTCTTCACGCGCAGTGGCACAACCCTCTGTCTCGCGGCTCGTCGGGACGACGAGCGTGGCGATGGCACGCAGCGCTTTGGGCACCTTCACCGAGGCCACGGCGGCTCGGTGCCACGAAATGGTGCGAGGCTGCCGTGCCTTGACCATGTGGAGCGGCTCTGCGGCGTCTGCGTTTGACGAGCGGGCGACTCCTTTCCCCAAAGGCGAGTTTCCGAGCCAAGGAGAGGCTCGAGCTCGTGCACGGGACTTGTGTGGCGGTGACACCGCCACACCGGAGACGACGCTACTTCCTGCCGCTCGTCGGCGACCTCTCCCGCTACATGTGGGTGATGGTCCTCGGCGGCAAGGGAGAGGCTGCGGGCGCCATCAGCGCACACAGTGCTGCTGCGGAGGCGAGTGCGGCCGCAAGCTGCGCGTCTTGCGCACGACATTCGGCGGCGAATTCACGGCGGTGGTCGCGTCGTCTTCGCGCGATGAGGGCATTCAGCCGCTCTCACTCCGCGCCGCATGCACCGCGTCGAGCGGCGTCGTCGGCGCGCAACCGGACGGTTGTGGGGATGGCTCGGGCCTCCTCAGCGAGGGATGCCGGTGTCTTCTCGGGAGAGCGGTGGTGACTGCCGTCTACATCCTCAACCGCTCGCCTACCAAGGCGCTCGGCGGCGGGGCCGTCGAGGCTCGGCATGGCGCAGCCGGCGGTCTCCCACTTGCGGGTCTTGGCTCCTCACGCGTTCGCCAAGGAGCTTGGCCACATCGGCAAGCTCGACAACAGAGCACTCGGGAGTGTTCGCCGGCTACGCGAGGGCTCGAAGGCCTCCGCATCCTCGACCTGTCACACACAGCGTCCGCATCTCGCGTGGCGCGCCGTGTTCGACGGCGGCGGCGGCCGGCGTGGGACAAGGCGGTGGGCGGCGGTTCGCCTCGACTCGGGGACTTTGTTGTCGACTCGTCCACTTCGAGAGGCGGGAGCTAGCGGCTCGTCTTCACCGAGCTCGTCCACCTCGACACCTTGCTCGCCACCGCTCGGCAAGTGCTCCGCCACCGGCCGCCACGCCCGCCCGCACCACCGGCCACCACTCTCGCACCGCGGCCACACCACCGGTCGGCCCCAACGGCCGGTCCACGATGAGGAGCGCATGGTGGAGTTCGCTACTCGGCCCCACGCGAGGACCGCGTCGGCGCCTACCACGACGACGAGCCTCTGCGCTTATCGTACCATGGACAACATCCTCGCGAGCCGCCTGTCCACGGTCGGCGCAGCGCGATCGCGAGGCGAGCCGCGCTTGGCATGCGACGGCGGCGAGCCCCGCCTCCTTCGCCGAGGCGGAGGAGACGCGGCGTGGCGTGTCGCGATGAAGCGAGAGATGGGCGCCGTCGAGCGAACCGGGCGTGGGGCCGCGGATCTTCTGCCGGCCACCGCGCGATCACCCTTAAGTGGGTGTTCAAGCCGAAGCGGGATGGCCGGCGCCATCGTCAAGCACAAGGCTCGCTTGGTGGCACGAGGCTTCGTGCGGCGGAGAGGGTCGACCGATGGCGCCGCGCGCGTCGCACGGATGGAGTCCGTCGACTCCTCCTGCGCTAGCTGCCCAGAAGGCGGGCGTGTTCATCACATGGATGTCAAGTCGGCATTTCTTAACGGCGACTTGAAGGAGGAGGTCTCGTGCATCGTGCGCCGGGATTGCGATCCCGGCAAGGAGGGCAGGTGCTCGCTGCGCAAGGCCCTCATGGCTTGCGGCAGCACCGAGGGCGTGGAACGCTAAGTCGGACTCCTCTCAAGCAAATGGGGTTCGGCAGAGCGCACACGAGGTCGCGATCTGCGGCGGGGCAAAGGCGGCAACGCCTGGCGGTGGGTGTCTCGTCGGCGACTTGGTGATCACGGCACCAAGGATGCGGAGGTGGCGGCATTCAAGGAAGAGATGAAGGCCACCTTCCGGATGAGTGACACGGGGTCTCTCCTTCTACTTAGGGATCGAGGTGCACCGGATGATTCGGGATCACGCCGACGGACCGCCACGCCAAGCGCGTCGTTGAGCTAGCCGGGCTCACCGATCGCAACCCGGCTCTCACTCCAATGGAGGAGAAGCGAAGGCCGAGCCGCGACAAAGACGACGGAGGAGGTGGGCGCTACGCAGCATCTGGCGTCTTGTGGGAGCCTTCGCTACCTCGCCCACACACGCACCGGACTTGGCATTCTCCGTCGATTCACGTTAGTCGGTTCATGCAACGGCCGACGACGAGCATCGGCGGTGTGAAGAGGATCATCCGCTACGTTGCGGGGACTCTTGACCACGGCCTCCATTACCCGAGGTGTCCGCCGCGGCACGCCGTCGGGTGCATGGACAGCGACCACGCGGCGACATCGACACCAAAAGAGCACAAGCGGGATTCTCTTCTTCCTCGGCAAGTGTCTCGTTCATCGGCGATCGATCAAGCGGCGGTGGTGGCCTGTCGGTGTGAGCCCGAGTACATAGCGGCTTTCACCGCTTCGACTCAGGCACTCTGGCTCGCTCAACTGCTTGGTGATCTCCTCGGCAGGGACACTGAAGCAGTGGAGCTCAGGGTGGACAGCAAGTCCGCTCTAGCCTCGGCAAAGAACCCGTTTTCATGAGCGAGCAAGCACATCCGGGTGAAGTACCATTTCATCCGAGGCGCTGGATGAAGGAAGCATCAAGGCAAGCTACATCAACACCACGGATCAGCTTGCGGATCTGCTCACCAAGCCTCTTGGAAGGATCAAGTTCCTTGAGCTCTGCTCCAAGATCAGGCTGGTTCAACCCTCCCACAAGACGACGCACAAGACTTAGGTGGAGAATGATGAATAAGTCTCTCATCTTGTGGTCTTTGTGGGGCTGTGGTAGTTTTTGTTTTTGATCGCTTTAGGACAGCATCGCTTTTAGGACAGCATCTGCTTTGCTTTAGGACAGCATCGCTTTTAGGACAGCATTCGCTTTAGGACAGCATCTGCTTTTAGGACAGCATCTGCTTTAGGACAGCATATTGACCGCTTTAGGACAGCATCTAGGATAGCATCTTAGCATATGCTTGGCTGGTTCTCAGCCTATAAATTTGTATCCCCAACCCCTCAGGTTGGCATGGCATTGTGTGAGAAATAAACAAGAAAATTGCCCCATCTCCTAGTGTCATCCTCTCCATGAGAGTAAGGATCTTGCTATCACCAAGAGCAAGAGTCCAACGACTAACAAAACGCACCTATGCAACATTTATGCCAAGCATAAGTCTCAAAACTGTGCATTTGACACTTGATTGGAGGTGCTTCTTTCAATGCTAATGCAGAAGCAAACATATTTGTTTAAATGAAGATTACAGTTGTATTCCTTACTAAAAAAAAATTTAGACCACCAGACCCTAGCTTATGACATTCTGGATTTTTAGAACATTATATTCTATTCTTCATTGTATCTGTATTTTCCAAATTTTGAGAGTATGGGTATCTTCCTTTCAAAAAAAGTTCTTGCATCAGTGGACAGTCAATTTGTGTGGGTCTGATCAACACAAGAAAACAATGATTATCCATTTTACTGTCAGGTTTGTAGGTTTATGGTCCATAGGTCCATGTGTAAGCACTGATGGTCCCCCTTTTGGATGTACAGTTAAGTCCTAATCTCCTGTGTGTTTCAGTTGATCTTATTCCAACCGTTGTTCAAAATTAATTAATGCTTTCTAAACTGTATACTGGTGTAGGGGGCATATCTATTGCAAACCCCTAAGCCCTAACTAGGTTCTACTGTGCTAACCCTTTTGATTGGGGAAATAAATTAACTGAAGAAATTCTCAGAAAAAATGTGGGGTAGTGCTAAATATGTTCTACCATCATATAAAATTTCAAGTTCAAACTCAATTGATGCTAACAGAAAGAAGTGAAGCATCTTACAAGTCACAAATAAAGGGAGAAGAAAAAAGGAATCAAAACTTTACTATTCACAGCAAATTTCACCTTTTTTCTCTTTGATTGAATTTAGATTTGAAATTTTATAGGATGGAATTGAGGACCTCCACAACTTTAATGACCATGATCTAATAATTGACAAACTCAGTAATAATGTGATACTACAAAACTATGGTGAAGCAAAATCAGGAGATCGAGGAACGGGAGCACGTCATGGCCCACGTCGGCATAACTTTTTTTTTGGGGGTGGGGGGGATAGACGAACATACTATTCATCAACTCCCTTTTTTAAGCAGTAGTGGGAGGTTGTGGAGAGAATGGATCACCACTAACTCGTATTTTTAAATAGTAGAGATTAAGAACTCAAGTGAGCACGCTGGGTACTATTTATTCTATGTCTGGAGTTATTTTATCATTTGATGTATCCACGTCGTACAATACATTGAGATGAATTTGGACAAGAGCATGAAAAAAATAAAGACACTCCAATGAGGGTGGTCTTTATACGTTTTTGGTTCCCCCACATATGGTTAAGTTTGGCCACCAAATTCTAAGTGTTAGCTTAGCGTGTGATGGAAATGTTCCAGCAATTCTTTCAAATTTTTTTTTGAAAAGTTCCTACTAGGTGAAAGCAATTAGTTACCCTGGTGTTGTAAATTCTGTTTTAAAGCTTGAAGCGTGTGAAATTTATCATATTATTTCCTGTTTTACTTCGCCAACAAATTTTGACTTAGCATGACCCGAGCTGATTTTTTATATCCTTGTTTTGTTAGTTATCAAATGTAAAAAGGGGCGATATTGCTTCTCTTATACTTGTTATGGTGGATGTTTGCAGCACAATTGTATTTTCTTGCATCATGACACCCTATACTTGGACATGCTGTGCTTCAGAAAAAATGTCACCTGATGTTTCACTGACATAAGGTGGCATGCACCTAAAAGTTCGTTTTTTCATGATTATTAGTTTACTGCAAAGAGTGCTTGGTATTCTCCTCCCACCTTAGTCAATATTAGGTGCAAAGGAGGTTATATATGCAATGAGATGCACAGTGAGCCTCAGCTGTTGGACCCAAAATAGAAGTGCTAGATTACTGAGGGTCATGCCATCCTACAAGAGCAGTTGGAGGACATATAATATTAAAAAATCCCTGCTATCTTCAATTCTCCCTCATCGATCTACGTCCATAAGAAGCAGCGATGTGCCACACTGCCACCTCCCCAGCTGTTCAGCAATGGCACAATAGTGGCTCAGCTGGCTCATTGAACTACCAGCTCCTGAGAGGGGGGCTGGCAATACGCATAATCACTGTAGTCACATCCTATTCATCTGAACCACCAGAAAACCAGCTGTCCAAGCTACTAGCTGCCAGCAGCATGGCTTTAGTCCCCTTAATGGTAATAAGCTGGTCACTGCTCTCTGGGCAGTTCCAAAATTGGTTTTATTAGTCCTGGTTCTGGGGGTCATTTGCATAGAACAGCTACTTGGCACGAAATACCTGTTTGGATGTTGGACATATGCGGTTTTGAATGGTTTTATGTGATCAATGTTGCTAGCTTGTTTTATTGTTAGTAAATATATTTCAACTGATCAATTTACACATTTCAATCATGTGTCAAATTATGTGGTATATGCAGGAGAGTTGTACAGCCATGGCTTGGTCTGAGGATTGGATCACTTCAAGCTCAAAAACTGGGTATCCGTGAAGAAATACATGACAGCTTCCCCCATGCACATGGCATTTATGTAGAGAAGGTGAATATGCACCTCATGCATTTCATGTACTCTAGTTTTGTCCATCTTTGTGTTGCTATGCCATTTTAATGTGTATTTGTTCTCTGCTTGTGCACTGCTCGTTGGGACCAGGGTTCACTAGTGGGTGCAATTTTGTGCTGTTCATTGTCACTAGTGCAGTTCTCTGCTTGCACACTTCTCATTGTCATTTGAATGTACTGCTTGTACACTGCTCGTTATCATTTTGATGACCAATCTTGCAGACGGTGAGGCCTTAGTTGCCTATCATTACCACGTACCATCATGGATGTATAAATTTACATGACAACAAGCTACAAGGTTTTTGAATAAGTTTAATATGAATTGATCAAAGGTCCTATGGTAGAAAACCAGATGATTACAATGAATCTGGTGAGAAGCTGTGCGGAAACTGGCCGGTTGCCGGTTTTGAGTTTGAAAATTAATTTTCTTTTTGAACAACTGAGTCGGGTGGTAATTAACCAGCTCCTTCTTGTAACCAGTAAAATATCGGTACCTGGCCTACAGTGAGAACAACCCGGTTCCAAGATTTAAAACTCTGGTTGGTACTTTTCAGTGGGTTGGCTTGATGCTTTTTTTTGGGGTTAGATTTGCTTTTATCCCATTTTCAACCTGTCCTTTTGGTTTCCTTATAAAGCAGAATCATTTCCTAAATCCTTTTATTTCAATTGCACTAGTATATTTCATGAGTTAATTAAAGATTTGCAAATTAATGTTAGTTCATACTAACTTTGTAACTTTGTTTTAACAACAATAATCAGGTATCCATGTTAGCTTCTATATCTTGCCAGAGGTTGTGTATCAATCTGCTTGAGTGCGGACAAAAATAGAACAGTAGTAGCTATATTGTTGAAATAAGCTACCCTTTAAGATTAAATACTAACATAATTAGGAATTTCCTATTAGTTGTTTCGAGCTCTTATCCCAGCAATTTGTTTGATAGGTTTTTGATGGATCCCCAGCAGCAGATTCTGTAATCAAAGTTGGTGATCTTATTACGAAGCTTGATGGAGTTGCTCTGTTCAATGCACTAGAGGTTCTGTTCGTATTCAAAAGTTTGTTTTTGAGGAAATCCTAAATTTTGTTTTGCAATTATTCTGCAAAATCAGACTTACATTCATGTTTGTGGTCTTGTTGTTTGTGACTAAACCATTGCATTTTGCCATGTATCGAGTGAAATTTATTAAGGCAAACTTCTAGTTTGCTCTATTGTTTTCAAAGTTGCCCTTTTTGGCTGTGCTTTCATTTTTAGCAATACCTCCTACGTTTTTCACAGTCTGAAATAATTTAACTTGTAAGAGCACCTCAATGCTTTAATGTGAAAATGTATTAATTTGGTGAACAAGTGAAAGACAACTTGTTTTCATGAGGCAAAATTAGGTAGTTTCTTACTTTCTTGTTTGCGCCAGGATATACCTGAATGGATAATCCCAGTTTGTCGACTATTCTTGTTAGTGCATGTGGCATAATTTATTATACAATACTGTGTTGTAAACTAGATTTTTGTAGTTTTTAATTGAACTCTATAGATTTCCTTTTTTGTTTCGATGCATTTGCTGACCACGGTGTACTAGGAAACGTGTCAGGGAATAGGTAAACAAGTGTAGTTTTATTTAAGAGTATACAGGGTATAGTTGGATGGATTGATGATTTGGGACTCATTCAGCAGTCAGCATTCTTAATTTAGTGTTTGCAGTTATTGGGTTAGCATGTTTACAATATGTTGTTGCAAAATACAGGCAAAGCTAACAAAAGGGGAAATAATACTACATAAAAATGAACAAACGATTACCGGTTGAAAGATGATTTGTCACCTTGCTGACTATTGACACTTTCCCATTCAACCAAGAATGGGAGGGTGTGATGGTTATGTCTTGTGCAAACTCATGGCATTACTAACTTTTGCTTTAATGTACAAAGACATCATTACTATGGTTGTCACGGTGTCGCCAAGTCATCACCTTGCTGTCATGGCGGTCCAGGGGGGATGCCATAGAGGTTCACCTTGACTTGGCCGCGCCTAGGATGGCCATCTCGAGCTCCCCTATTCTCTCTTACCCCACTCCCATCTCAGGCCACCCCGTCTTCCTCGGCTTGTGGTGGGGAACAGCCAGATCTGGTTGGATTATGGCCGGGGCGGTTGGATTTGGCCGGGAGATGGGCGGGGAAGATGGGTTGCAGTGATGTGTGCACGAAGATGGGTGGATTCGGTGGAGACGGGGGGAGGCGGCGGCGTGGAGAAGCCACGCCGGGGATAGGAGGCAGCGGGGAGGGGAGGCAGTGTCGGGCGGACTGTTGGGGACGGGAGAAGGCACCGGGAGGGGAGGGAGGAGATGAGGCGGTTGTGTCGTAGAGGGGAAGCGGCGCCGTGTGCGAGGAGGCACGACGTGACGGTAGATGGGGATGGGAGAAACATCGTTGGAAAGGAAGAGAGACGTGGTGAGCTCGGGATGACAGTCGGGAGTTAGAGAGGACCCAAGAGGAGGAGGTGAGCTCGGAGTCGGGAGTTGAGTGGGGGACCTGACTATAAAAGAAAGATTCTTGGAGGGTCTGGTTTATATTTTGCATTGGCGGGCTGGAGAGTTGATCGGACACTGCTTCACCGTTTCACGCCTGGAGGACGCCATGGTAGGGATAAAAATATCGGTAGTTACCTGTAATCGTTAGCCAGTGGGAACCGGGAGGGAAAAAATTGGCCGAAATTTTTCAAATGCAAATTTGAATTTATGACTACATAATGCACTTCTTAGGTTAGTTTAGCATTTTTTGTGCTAGATTACCTATTGTATTAACTAACTATGCTTATGGATGTCTATTCGGACTTACGGATGTCGAGATGTCAACCTATTACCTTCTAGTGATGGTTCTCATTCGTCCTCAACATTTCTTCTCATCCTACTTACCATTATAGAAATCAAGTCAATGCAAGAATTGTTCTCTCGTTTTCCCCGATTCTCTCACTTTTCCCGGTTTTTCTAACGGTTTTCCATTTTTTACCGGTTTTTCGGTTTTTGAGTGGTAACCGAAATGGTTACCAGTTTTAAAACATTCCAAATTCAAATTTTAATATTCGAAATTCATTCGGTTTTCCCCCTTTTCCAGTTACCAACATGTTACTGTTACTAGCCACCAGGTGGGTTTTTCTCCAGTTGAGATTTCTATCCCTGCGCCATGGTGGCCGCCTGGATGCCATGGCGTCCTGGCGCCGAGGCACCGTGGTTGCAAAGTACGCCATGACAACCATGATCATTACTACTGCTATAATACTTTTTAAGATGTGTCCTTGTTCCGTAAGGTAGTGTTTGGTTGCTAGGATGAAGTAGGATGGGATGGGGTTGTCCCAGGACGAGGGGTCATCCCTACGTTTGGTTGGTGGTACAAGGTGGGATGGGTTCATCCAATTTGGGTGATTTGGTACCACGAATTTGGCCGAACAAAGTGGGACAGGGCGTGATTAGCAATGATTATTGATGACCATTAGCAATAGTCAGGGTAATAAATACCAAATAGCGGGGTAGTATTGGATTGGCGTCTGCATAGCGGATAGCGGTTATTCGGCGAAAATATAATCTTGTCATTAGCATCAAATTTAGATATGGTTATGTTAAAATGCATTTTCACTTAAATAATAATCTCCCTGTCAGTATCACTGGATTTTGAATCACCAATGATAATTAAGAATAATTAGTGTACCAATGGTATTCAATTCAAGGTTTAACTTTAAAAGAGAATCTAGTAAAATATGAACTCTTGAAAATTAACTCGACAAATTATACTCATTGCGTGTGGAACTCGCGCCATAATCCCTAAACACTAACACTCGACAAATAAGACCTAGCATCCCAAGTAGGCTCTCATATCTACCATAGGTCTAACCCGGGGATCAAAATTCTGGCGGTTACCGGCCGGGAACCGCCGGTTACCTTTCTACCGGTGGAGACCGATAACTGAAAAAACCGGCCGGTATAAATTTTTGATTTTCGAATTTTGGCCGGTTTTCTTTTCGATTTTAGGTTACACACCGGTTTTTCGATTCACGGTTTCAAAACATCTCAAAATTCAAATTTTGATTTTCAAATTGTGATCGATTTTTCTGTTTTTCCAGAGCAAGCAGAATCGATAACTTCGATTCTGAATCTGCATTCTTGGCGGGTTTTCTTAGGTTCGGTTTTGGAACCTTGGTCTAACCTAACTCATGGAACTTTCTTAATAAATATAAAATAATAAAAGATTCTTAACTCATGGAACTTTTTTACCGTTTTTTAGCAGAATGCAGCTCGATTCTGATTCTGCCGTTGACCGGGTTTTCTTCCGATTCCGGTTTTTGGAACCTTGGTCTAACCTAACTCATGGAACTTTCTTAATAAATATAAAATAATAAAAGATTAAATTAAAGAGCAAGCTAGGGTATTCTACGATCGGCTATGTCTAGTCATCCTTAAACCCAAATCGGAATATTCCTATGAATATTCCTTCATTATTGATTTTTTTTCTTTGATCTCTTTGCCGACAGAGTTTCTCAGTCGTTTCCCCTTTTTCACTCAAACTTCATTTGACTTGTCAAGCCTCTCGCACCCCATAGCACTAACTCAATCATAATAAAACTCAATTAACTACATTTAAGATTTATTTGGACATTTGAGGTTCTTTGGATTTATTTGGGTTTTGACTATTTATCACGTAATTATAAGTTGAAGTTGCAAAGAAGCAACAGTTCAAGCGGGATCAAGATCCTGATGAAAATGAAGGCCAAGAATTCAAGACCCTCGACTGAGAAGGTTTCGAGTAAGATCAAGGCCGCGATAAATTAAGCGAAGCAAGTTATTACTATGACTATATTGCACCTACCTTTTGAATGCAAATTATTTTATTTAGAAATATCAAATTGCATACTTCTACAACAACAACAACAAAGCCTTTTGTCCCAAACAAGTTGGGGTAGACATCAAATTGCATACTTCTATGTTACGTAAATTATATTCATACTGGTTTATAGTTAACTTCCTATGGATAATTGTTTAATTATATCTCATTCCTTGACTTGGGACATAAATCCTTGTCACCATAGATTTAATGGAAATCATACTAGTTATAAGATGTATCTAAGCACCATGCTTAGCCTTGCTTAGGTACCGGGGGCATTATTTTGTCCTAACATCATTTCAAACATGAATCTTATATTTGGGCAGTCATTAGATGGAAATGACTGGTATTTCGAAATGAAAAAAATATATTGATTTCCTATAACTTTACAACTTGCTAAATTATCTAGGTGGATGGTAAGAGTGGTTGGTGCAGATGTAACACGAGAATGTGTGGTATGTAGTAGCATCGTTCAGATAACTCTAAAGACTAAATCTTGGAATGAATATGGGTCATGTCGTTGGATATAAGTCGCCGTGAACATGGGTCATATCGTTGGATATAAGTCGCCGTGTGGCGCAAGAGGTGATCTGGGTGAGGGTGGTCGTAACCCCACTAAGGTAAAAACCTTAGCAGGTGTAACCTTCGTTGGGTGATGCATTGTAAAGGCATTATGATGATCTCCTTGATTCATATGTCTAAGAAAATGTGTGAAATATAACAAGTTCATTATCTCTTGTGAGGAAAATGTGCGACCTCTGCATAGTGGAAACTGTTCGAACAGTTGTGCCGACGGTCATGGACGGGTATGAGAACATACTTGAGCTAGTGTCTATTTATGGTTGAACATACTTGAACAAACAAAATGAATTTTTATGGTTGGGATGGAAAAACTCGTCGGTGGATGTAACCCTGAATTGATTTTCCTAAGTGGATGTAACCCAGTGATAATAATGGGTGGATGTAACCCTAGTAAAAAACTAGCATATAGTAGATGGAACCATGCTCCGTAGCAGGTGGATAGAACCTGCACTACTATTATTACCGCATACTTTTACATTCTTTAAAACATTGTTTAGTTAAAAATGCTAAGTCTCAGGTTTCCTATTTATTATATTTCAAACGTGGCTTTCCGCAAGTAAAAGAACATCAAGCCTCTCTTTGACAGTCTTGTATCTATTATTATTACATTCTGTATGGTGGCTTGCTGAGTAACCACTGACCATTGCTCGACTACTATCATTCATTCAGTAAGGAGAAAATCAATCCTTTGGTCATCTAAAGAAGCTGGTGAGACTAGAAGACGATGAGGCCAAGAACTAGGTCGTGAATTCTAGTTGGCTGCCTAGGGGCATATCGTGAGGGTCTCACCTGTGTGAAATTTCCGTTTCCGCTGCTTGTAAATGATTTCGGCATGATTGTCCTGTTAAGGGTATTAGAGATAGAATAGGAATTGTATTATTCCTTTCCTTATATGCCTCGTTTTCCTTATCTGCACATGGTATATTCCCCTGTAATATCCTCTTGTACTCTCTATATATTGCCCATTGGATTTTTTCAATATACACACAATATTCATAACTTAATATCAGAGCAAAGGTTAGGGTTAGGGTTTATTGCAGTCGTAGTCGCTGCCTCCTAGCCTCCGCTTGACTTCCGCATCTGCTGCCCCCGGGAGGAGCGATCTTCGCTCCCAGGGGCGGCCAACTCTTCCCCGGCCGCCGGCGCAGCCGCATGTTCATATCGCCATCCTCCGCCGCCTTGATGCCCACGTTCGCTGGCCGCCACCACCAGATCGTCACCGGGCCGTTGCTGGACCGCCATCAGATCTCACCACGTCTAGATCCTGGTGAGCTGCCGCAGCCATCCATCTCATGGACCGTTGCCGCCGCTCACCTCTTCTGGATCTGGCCGCCGCTGTTGCCCATGGCCGTCACGCCCGCGCTGGCTGTTGTTGTACGCCTGGATCCAGGCGAATCCGGCCTAGCCTCGTTGCCACACCGCGGACCCAGCTCGGATCAGGCCGCTGCCGACCTTGATGCGCCCAGATCCGGTTGCTGCTAGCCAAATCCTGCCTGGATCCGGCCGTCTCCCATGCATGAGCCGCCGCCGTCGTCCTCTTCTTGGACCACCGCCACTTCGAGCGAGAGAGAGTCGCCATCGTCCACGAGAGGAGAGCAAGTCGGTATCTCCACGGCCAACAAGCCGGATCCGGACGGATCGGCGGCGAATCCGCCTTCCGCCGCGGATCCGCCTCGCCGCTGACTTCGGCGTACTCGCGCTATCTCGCGTCTCCTTGTGCGCTCGCGCTTTGCCTCGTGCCGTACCCACGCCGGCCTCTGCTCCCGGCTCTTCATCGCCTCGGCGCCGCCCCGGATCTGGCCCTCTCCACCAACTCCCGACCGCCCCGCCGCCGCTCTTGGCACCACCACCTCCCGCCGGCTCAGGAGGAACGCCTCAAGGAGCCGCCTCATCCATGCGGCCCGGGGAAGGGGAGGACAGCGAGGAGTCGCCGGAGCGCCATGGGTGGTGTGGTATTCCACGGGAGAGGAATGAAGATTAAGTCAGAGGCCATGTGACAAAAGGGGGCTTTGCTAGACTATAAGCACTTTCAACAGATGATGGAGGTGGACTGGTTCTTTGCGATCTGGGTATGGTTTTCTTTTGTTTTAAGTCTTTCGATGTGTCCATCTAAGTCCGTAGCTTTTATTTTTAGTTCGTCCAAACTGTGCGAGTCCACGAATTTATTGTCAGTCATAGAAGTATAGGAATTTTCTTTTGCATGGCACTACGCTCTAAGCCGCGTGTAGATCGTAGAAATCGTTATAATGCCACCTCTTCTCTAGACGTCGCCCCGAGCTTCTAAGGCCGCCACGCGTCTTCTGCACCTTGTGCACTGTGCCGCCGCCGTCTTGGGCTTCGATCTGTGCCAACATGCTTCTATTTATTCCTCTTCGGTTTGATTTGACAGTTTATTCAAAAGCTGCACGCAACGACGACATTATCAAGACTCGGAGTTTGGATTTTTCTTGTTTTAGTGTTAGCTCTTTTTCAAATGTAATGCTATTGCATACGCCTTGCATTTGAGGGGGTGTTAAGAGTATTAGAGATAGAATAGGAATTGTATTATTTCTTTTCTTATATACGTCGCTTTCCTTATCCGCATATGGCATATTCCTCTATAATATCTCTTGTACTCTCTATATATATTGCCCATTGGGCTTCTTCAATATACACATAATATTCATAACACAGCCCATGTGTAAGTCCATTATGAGTAGGTTCTTTTGGGTTGTGATTTATAGTTTATGGCATAAATTTTTGAATTTTGGTTGTTCGCAGGAGGTAGTATCTAGAGGAAAATAATCGCATGCGATTTTAGTCGGTACAACTGAACTTAGTATATTTTTTACTACAATCTTCCTGTTGATCCGATATGGGAAAAACACAGCATTTGGAAGCTAGTTATTGTAGTATAAGCCATAAGCCCAACCGTACATAGCCTATATTTATGCTTCCGCAAAATATGTATTTGATGTTCAGCAATGTATCTGTGAGCACTATCTACTGATTCAGAGAATAGTGTGGTGGAATCACAGAATTCTGGATTAGCAAAATCCGGGTTTGACAAGCAATCAGAGGTGTGTAGGAGAAAATTAGGAAAGAATAGAACTAGGAAGAGTCCACGAAAAATAGGAAGAGTAGAGTTGGATGCATATATTAGGTGTTTTCCTAGTTAGAGTATAATAGGGGTCAAGTTAGGAAGTCCAATATAAGTGTCGGCCATGTAACTTTTCAGGATTCAAGCAAGAAAGAAACAATCTATTCTCCCCTAAATATTCTCTCATCTCAATCTCTGTCTATCTCCCCCTTCTAATACCCTAATCCCCTTCAAACCATGCCATGTGGCCATCCTCTGCACGGTAGTTATCCCGTTGTGTACCAAGGTTCACAATAAAAACACTACCTAAGAGAATTGTATGAGGTTCAAAGAAGAAAAGTGGGTACTCTACACGCTTATTTTTGAGTAAAAATCATTTTGTAGGAAATAAAAATTCTTGCATGAATGTGTGAAATACGTATATCAAATTTTTCTAGAATTTAGTGAGAGATGCCATGTATTCATGTCGAGATGTGCCAAATGCTAGCTTGCATGTTCCAGCTGTGTGCTGTATATTACGCAAATACAATGGATATTTTTGTTGGGGGAAAAATGAAGTTGAGATTTGTATGCACCTAGGACACTAGTTGTTACTCCTAGCTACATAATGTAAATGGCACCCTTAAACTACTTGCAACCCTATGTGCGTCATGCGAATAATATGTTGCTATTAATCTTAAATTTGCAAAACATATGCTTTATGGGTTCGAATATTTGCAGTTTTTCTGGATATTTTTTTGCAGTTCTATTTAATATGTTTGCTTTCCTCATCCTGTTAAAAGCAACGATTAACTACTAGCATCATGACAAATGCTTTTCAAATTGATTTAAAAGCTATGATTAATACCTATCATCATGACTGTACATGTTAATTTCCATCATATCATGCTCTGGAAGCAATGGAAAGGGGACATTCTGAATTGCATTTTTGAAACATAGGTGAGTGATAATAACTCAAAATGTGCAGGTCATGATGCCAATAACTTGGAATTTCAGAAATGTCCTAAATTTGATAGTTCAAATTAATACTTTGCCTCCCAAATCGTGTTAAAAGCAATGATTATTGCCTACCATCATGACACGATGCTTTCTGAATTGTGTTAAAAGCTATGACTAATACCTAGCTTCATGACAGTACTTGCATCATAGCATGCTCGGAAAGCAACAAAAAAAAAAAGACAGGGATGAACAGTCCAAATTACTTCTTTTGGAATATAGGTGACAATAACTTGAAAACATTACAGTTCAGAATGCCAATAACGAGGCACAAATTGCTATTATACAAATTGTTATTTTCTTTTTCTTCTTTCGAAATTTTTGAAATGTCCTAAATTTGGTAGGGCTTTGTTTGGTAGTTTCAAATTAGCACACTATATGATGTTGATCTTAACAAAAAGTACATACTGTATCTGGTGTGTGCAGTCTCTGTCACTTCTTGGAAAGCATGGCGCATATTTACTTGCTGTGTGTAAGCATAATTTGCATATATGTTTTCATAATTTAGTACTTTATGGATTGAATATTTTTCTGCCAGTTCCATGAGTTGATTTTGGACAAGGCAGAGCATGCTTTGAAACATGGAGAAAGAATGCCCTTCAAGGTTAGTTGCATTGCTAGTATTATGGAGTTGTTATGCTTCAACATTCATGCATTAATTATTCTTTACAAGATGCCATTACATTCGGAAATAGGTGTCTATCCTAAGGCCAAGTAACGGTTCTGAGTTCTGTGCAACTATTGACGCTGAAGTGATCGACATGAGCAAGCAAAACAGGTTTTCCTAACACACAACACAACTGGTTCGTTGAAATTTTGTGCGAATCTACAGTGGGGGCCTCCCCTGCTGTATTTATGGTTCAAAAAAAATTTTGTGCGAATGTTTGCCATCAAATTTGTTCAATGACAGATGGTTAGTACCCAAAACGGAGTGGCTATATCCGTGCTTTGATGAGGATCGTGAAGAAAGTTTCGAGCCATATGTTCCAAAGAGTCGCAGATCTGAGCCTGACTATGAATTTTGTGAGGATCTTATTTCTTCCTTTCTCTCTCTTTTTGACAATGATGTTTGGAATATCTGGTAGTTGTCAGAGTTTTGTGCTCTCTTTTGAATTTGATGGCTTTGCCATGTGGGCAGCATGTGGCATCCATCCTGTGACATGTAGATGTCATTAAACTTTTTTTAAAAAAAAATAAGATAATTTTTTAGAAAAGAAAATGCATCAAATATGTAAAAAAATTCTAGGTTATATCAATTTAGGACTATTTAGAATGAATACAGATGAGACTGGATCAAAGTTTCAGAGCTTCCTTGCATTTGCAATATTCTTCTAGCGTTAATGTTTGGAAGTGGTAACCTTGACCAGAGTGTGCTCATGGTCATGGGGTAACTCATGGAATTGGACAATTATTGCACTGCATCTTGTTAGGTTCTTTGCGCACCTATGGTCTAAATTACAGGAAACCACCAGATGCATTTATCTTGTTGGGATAGGATGTTCGACAATTTGTTTCCATATTTTTGATGGACATTCTACTGCCTTTGTTTCAGCCACCGTTTTGTCTGGAGATTACGATTGCAAAGAATGAGGTGAAGCAGTCTTAGTATTCCTGAGTTGAAGTCTCTGTTGTGAGATACATATTTGGCAACTGAGGAGTAAGAAAACGTGTGTACTATAATTATCAGCCTTCGCCAGCTGAGGGATATGAACTATATGTAAACGATAAGCTAAGTCGGTCCCGGAAGATGTTTTGCCTGGCTATACTCTGTTTATGCTAGTTTAGGAAAATTGTTAGCATGGGATTAATTTTTATGCAGCCTTAACATTATTGCAGGGGGGAAATGCATGTTATGTGGACTAGTTTCGCACGGTATATGTATTCCGTACTCGTGTCAACTGCAATATGGCCCGCGTTGCAACGGGCATCTATCGATTTACATGTTAGGTAGTCTATGTCATAGCGGGAGAAAAACCAAGCCAATCACACGCAAGAACACAAGAAACAGTGGAGAAGAATCATAAACCTCCTAAGGCTGAAGGAATTGCCGGCCTCCAGGTTATCCACGTCCCCTGACGCTGGTCTCCTCGCGTGCTGCGTGGCTCGAGCTTGCACGCAATTTCTACGATTTTGGGTTGTGCTTGGGGCATGCCCTCTTTGATCTGGGGTCTGTGATGTGGAAGAAGCAACCTGGAGACCAACATGATTACCGAGAAGCCGAACTGGATTCGCCATGAGGGCCTACAGATCTTCTACGTAGACATCCAGCCTGGCAACCTTCGCTCCGCCACCGCCGGTAGCGACCACAAGGTGTCCTTCGAAATTTTTACTCTTTTTTTAGCCTACTTTGAGCTCTCTGCCCCGTCGTTTACCATCAGAGCACAGATCATTTGGTTGGCCCGATCTGTGCTTTGGTGGCCGTAAATGAATGAGAGCAAGTATAATAAGAGGCTGTTAGTAGGTTGTATGCTGAGGTGGAGGAGAGAGAGGAGGAGAGAGAAGAAAGGCGGGCTGTAAGTTTACAGCCAGCTGAAGCACAAGAACCAAGAAACTTTGTAAGAGAAAGGGGTAGGTCATACAGCCTTCAGCTGGTTGTAAACTACTATATGAATGTGCTGATAAGTGGGCTATAAGTGTCCATACAGCCAGCTGAAGGCTGTATTATTAGCCTTGCTCTGAGCTATGCTGGGTTTCAGGATCTTTGATAGTGGGCTGATGGTTCTGTTCTCTTCAAGAAATTAGGATGATTTCTACCAAATATCGTTTTGATGCTGCATGGCTACTGTCTGCCATGGTGTAGTTACTGAGTACGATTGTAGTGTTGTTTGCAGAATACTGAATAGTTAGTTATATGCTATTGCTTTCTTGCTTATTTTTTATTGCAAGGTATGCTCTTTCTTTCTGAGATCCATGAGAAGTCTAAATGCATAATTGTATATTAATGCGTTATGCAAGTGTTGTTATGCAGGTTTTTTTTTTTGTATGCATTATGCAGGGTTTTGCAATTGGATAGCGAGGCAGCTCAAATTTCCACCGGATTATCCTTTTAAACCTCCAAGTATCAGGTAATGAAACATTCTTTGTCAGTAATATTAATATTTAAGCAAGGTTTGTTTTTTTGATGATATGCTGTTTCTTATTAGTTTCTACTTCTAACTTGTTTTGTTGTTCAACACGACAAGCCCCAGTGGCAGGTTTGCCCCTCACAAAAGAATATGCCTATCAATGAGTAATTGTAAGTTTCATATTGTAATTAGATCTTTGTATTCGATTAGGTTTGAAATAATTCTCATCATTACTATGTTTTGCAGTTCATCCAGAATCTTGGAGTTCAATGTGATCTGTAGCAAGGTATGAGCACATTGATAACTAGCTCAATATACGAGTGTAATGTGCTATCTCTCATTTATCTTGGATGTTTTTCGCTAAGTGTTCTTTCAGTCTTCTGGGGGCATCTAAACTGATCCACGTCTTTTCATCTCTTAAGTCTAAATATGGACTTCTATGCGTAAGATGTTTTGATGCTCATTTTCAGCTACTTTATAGTTTTGGAGTGTTAAATTACTGGTATTCAAATCAATGTCCCGTTTGAAATATTATTATTCTAATTTCTATATGAGCATTTATGAATCATGCTTCTGTGGTTCCTTGGAAGACAACAGATCCTTTTACTTAACAATGAGATGGGGGGATCGACTTGCAACAGCATCAAAGTGTGGTTTGACTGTTACAGCGATACAAGTTGTCTTCATTGTCAGGTTAGTGACTGTATTTTGCCATATGAAGCCTTTAGGCCTTTTTTCCCTCACTGGTCTGACGTGTTTTTATGCTACAACATTCTCACAGGCCTCCTGTCATTTATGGTGAGTTGTTACTTTTGCATCAGCTATGCAAAAATAACAACAACACCAACAACAAAGCCTTTTGTTCCAAACAAGGGTAGACTACAAATAAAACCTTCTCAAGGTCAAAGAGATGAGAGCTTTGAAATAAAATCTGCAATGTTAAAACCTTAAACTGTACATCCTGCTATCTAAGCTGAGAGCCTAAAACACTGCCCCCTAACTTTCTTATGGTTCTGGTACATGGATTGCTAACTTCCATGCGCTCCTATCTAAAGCTAATTTTTTAGATACATTATAATCCCTCAAGTCTCTTTCATTGGCCTGTATGCGTTGAGTCCTGCGAAGCTGCCTCCACACGTGAGTTAACCTCCTGTTCCTTCATGCAATCCTCCTGCGGTCTCTGTTCTATCTGCTCAGTGAGGGTAGCGAGATCCCATCTGCACCCCATCTCTTCCCCGGCGTCCTGCCCTCCCTTCTCCAGTTCGGGCGTTTCCTCTCCTCGGCGTTGCCCCCCCCCCTGTCCATTCCCTACCTGCGTCTTCTCTGCGTTGTCCAGATCTGCTTTACCTTCTCCAATTCCGCCATTGCATCCAATCCAACTACCTCTGAATCTCTCCCTAAACCACACCTCCTCAAACCATCTGGAACCTTCCAGCTAGGGATGCAAATGGAGCGGATATTTCCCGACCGTCCGTTCGTCCATTTTAATTCGGATATAATTCAGAGCAAATTTTCGGATATCCAAAGGTTTTGTCGGATACAGAAACGGAGTCGGATATTTTTTGTCGGATACGGAAACGTATTCGGAAAAAGCATTATCCGATGGATATGGAACTATCTAGGTATTTTTCCGGATAGTTACCGGATACGGAAACGGAGTCGGATACCTAGCCTCTCCGCTAACCAACTGGGATCTTCGTCTCTTCATGAAATGTAGCATCATTTATTTATTTAAGATTGCTTGCTTCGGTAGTTGTTGCAGCGTCAGTGGGTTGTACACTCATATTAGATCTCAGTTTGGGTTAGTGCCTTAGTGGTGTGCAGTTAGTATACTGGTAGTGTTGACTGATGAGCGATTTTTTTGTTAGACTTATGAGATCCAAATCAGATGCATCAAAATTTGTTTTTCCATGGTATTGACTTGCTATTTTGCTAGCTAGAATTTACTCGTTACTTAACTTGTCCATGTTACCATATGGAATTTACTTTCGCGCATTATCCGATTAAATATTCGTGACCGAAACTAACCTTATTCAGAGTGGCATGTATTCACTCCGTATTCGTAAACGAGAATATTCGCATTCGTATTCGTATTCGGCACTATCCGTGTTCGACTCCGACTCCGATAAAAAAAATATGAAAAAGGATACGAAATGAGCAATATCCGTCCATATCCGCTCCGTTTGCACCTATGCTTCCAGCACCTCCCCTCCCCCGCTCGAGCCCCCTCGCTTCCAGGAGCAGTCCCCGACCTAGGGTTCTCGTGCGCTTGCACGCAATCTCTATGATTTTGGGTTGTGCTCGGGGCATGCCCTCTTTGATTTGGGGTCTGTGATGTGGAAGAAGCAACTTGGAGGTCAACATGATTACCGAGAAGCTGAACTGGATTCGCCATGAGGGTCTACAGATCTTCTACATCAACATCCAGCCCGGCGACCTTCTAGGGTTCTCATGTGCCTGCATGCAATTTTTACGATTTTGGGTTGTGTTCGGGGGCATGCCCTCTTCGATTTGGGGTCTGTGATGTGGAAGAAGCAACTTGGAGGCCAACATGATTACCGAGAAGCCGAACTGGATTCACCATGAGGGCCTACAGATCTTCTACATAGACATCCAGCCTGGCGACCTTTGCTCCGCCACCGCCGGTTACTACTACAGAAAAGGTTATCACAGACGGTTCAAAAACGTCATCACAGACGGTTTTGTGAACTGTCTGAATTTATGGGTCAGTAATAATACGAGGTCATCACAGACGGTTTTCGAACCGTCTGTGGTGCAAATATCACAGAAATTATAACTATCATAGGCGGTTTTTAACTAAAAACCGTCTGTGATAGTTATAATCGCAGACGGCTTTTAGTTAAAAACCGTCTGTGATATATAGTTATCACAGACAGTTCTAGTTTAGAACCGTCTGTGATATGTAAACATCACAGACGGTTCTTAACTAAAAACGGTTTTCGATCGGTGACAATCCGTTTGCAAATAATAGCTGAATGGTGTTGTCGGTTGAGCTACAGTGACTGAAGAATATCAGCTCTGAAGACTTCCCGCTGTGCAATACAAACAAAGGAAATACGCAACGCGATCACAGAATAACACTCGACACAAAACAGATTTGTGCTGCTCAAACTTCCGCAGCTTTCCGGGTTTTACTTTTCTTTATTTATAGAAAACAAAAACTATGTTTGGCGCGCTATCTCTAGCTACGAACGAGCGCAATCAGAGACGCGCAGTGAAAGCCGGAGATCGTGCCTGTGATCCCTACCGCGCGGACTCGACGTGAATGCGCACGTCTCGGTCCTCAACAAACTGCACCACGATTTCAGCTAATCCGTGGCGGTAAAACAGGAAACTGAAAGCAATAACCAAAATCAAAATTTCATCGCGCAAGTTTACCATATCTATCATATCCCTCCCCGAGGAACACTACGCAAGAACCCCAGGGCCGGAGCAGCCGCCGCAGCCGCCGCCGGTGTCCTGTTCTGGCCTCGGAGTACCTATTCCTCGGGTGGCGTCTGGTTTGGTGCGATACCGCATCTACTTGCTGGCTCCGATTTTCAGGGCAAATTACCAAGTCGTTTCTGTTTTGCTTGAAACTCACGATCTATCTGGTTTTTTTTCATCACAGATCTTAGAGATGTCCCAGAAGAAGATAAGTCGAGCAGGTTGATAGCAAACCTATTTTGATCTATATGCATGACTTCTCTATTTATTTTTTTTTATTTTTTTTCGTTTTAAATAATGAACACCATTGTGTTATGCCCACCTCGAATCGTGGCTTGTTTGTTTAATTCCTTAGATGAGCTGGCGGCGTTATTGTTCAACGATGATTCTAGCGATTCAGAGGCGGCAGTTGACAAGGATGATTCAAGCTATTTGGAGGTGGCAGTTGACAGGGATGATCCTAGCGATCCAGAGGATTTCACCCAAGAAGGCCTGAAAGCAAAGGAGGTGGCGTTAAGCATATCCAAATCCATCGTGTCCCTTGTCTCCTCTGTTGGTAATTTTACTGATTTCCACCTATGCAGGCTTTTTTCTTTCTTTTTTGTGAACTCTGCGGTGGGGGCATATCCCCCACCTGACATTCAATTGATGAGTGCTCAAGAGATTACAAGAGCGGACCTAGAACTGAGCGGTGTCACTGAGAAGTGACTTGGCTCTTTAATTATTACATTTGCATATAAGCAATTATTGATTCTACTAGTTGTCTTGCACAGATGGGAAGCTTCTATTTGCTTGCACTGGGACAGTGGTTGATCATGTGGGCTCTTCAACATGGATACTCACCTCTGCTACTCTGGTTAGAAAACCTGACAGTGCCTATGATGCTTACCAAGGGGGTGACATTTGTAGGATTGATCTCCCTCCCGATTAGCCCAACGGCTAATCGGGGCCTTGACCCGCGCCCTGATCGGGGGCGCCCAGCCCATCTGTTGGCTGGTGGGCCCCCGTCGCGCTGCGCTATATATATAGAGGTGGGGGCCGGCGGCTCGTGTTACGAGGTTGGCCTGAGCCGTACATCCCCACCGACACACAAACCCTAGACCGATCGAGAGGGGGCGCAGTCAGCGACGGGAAGCACCATCGCCGTCGACGTCGCCGGATCTACGCCACCGCCGTCACCATCTTCTTCCCCGACCGTCGCTGCCCGTGCGCAGACTACACCGACGAACCAGCGATGGCCGGGTCCTCCTCCAACGCGTCCGACGGTCAGTACCCCACTCCCTCTCCTCTCTCTCTCAGATCTAGAAACCCCAGGCGCAGAGAACTGCCAACAATGGTATCAGAGCCACGGGTGTAGAGGGGGTCTTACGGGTACCGCCGGCGTCGCCGCTTTTCCCGCGCCGGGGGCCGCCGCCGTTGAGATTAAATGAGTACAGTAATAATGCTTCTGAGTATGAATTTTTTTAGAATAATTTCATGTTTCCGCTGCAAAAGTTAATGTTGATTGATTTTCATTATTAAATTCGAACCAACGGGAGAATTTAATTTTGGAAAAATAGATATAAATCCCAGATAATTATGATATTGTTATTTTCTGACCAACGTTGATAATAACAGTACTATAATTTTTAATTGATGATTTTATGCATTATTTCTATTTCTGCCCAACGGTGATGTAGATTTAATGTATAGATAAAATTGATTTAAATTGTATGTCGTATTTTTGACCAACGTTGGAAATAAGACATATAATTTTGCTGTTATTAATGTTTAAATGTTCTCACTGTATATGGATTGTGGTTTCAGGAGGATATTCTTTGATGGGCTACATCAGGGATATCCCGGTTCTCAAAGGAGACAACTACGGTGAATGGAAGAAAAAGATTGACCTGGCCTTCATCTTGGCTGAGGTGGACTGGGTAGTCACTACACCGTGTCCCACAGAGCCTGTGGCACCGGTGAGAGATGAAAATGAGGCTGATGCTTGCTTGGCGGACACTGCATGAGGGACTATGCTCCCATAAAGATGTCATATGATCTTGATCATAAAAAGTGGGTCACTGCCAACAAGAAATGTTTGGCTGTGGTAAAGAACACGATTGAGCCTGCAATTGTGGGCTCAATCGCAGAGTGTGACATTGTCACAGAGTACCTTGAGAGAATAAAGAGTCAGTTTACTGGCTCTTCAAAGACTTATGCTACACACGGTGATTAAGCGACTTGTGAGAAAGGTACTGTGGTGGCGTGGCATAAGAGAGCACATACTAAGGATGAGCAACTTGGCATCCAAGCTTAAACCAATGGATTTGGCTCTCAAGGATGAGTTCCTTATTCATTTGGTTTTTGCTTCCTTGCCGAAAGAGTTTGACACATTTGTTGTCAACTACAATATGCAGCCCGAGAAATGGGACTTGGAAAAGTGCATAGCTATGTGTGTGCAAGAGGATGAAAGAATCAAATCCTCACATGGTGGTTCTATCAACTATGTGAAGGACAACAAGAAAAAGAACTTCAACAATAACTCCTTCTCAAAGAACAAGGAAAAGCCTCATCCATCACCCCAACAGAATAAGTTTGCAGAGACAAAGATCGGTGTCTTCACTTGCAAGAAGACGGGACACTACAAGAAGAACTCACCGATTACTTAAAGATGATAATGGCAAAGAAAGGTGAGAACATTATTACCTTTATAAATGAATCCTGTATGTGCAATATTCGAAATCCACTTGGTGGATTGACTCAGGAGCAACTATTCATGTTGCTAATTCTTTACAGGGATTCCGTTCGACGAGGACTACGCAAAGAAACGAAAGATGCATTAAAGTTGCAAATGGAGTTCAAGCTGAAGTTGAAGCCGTTGGCGATCTTTCATTAGAGTTAGCTAATGGCTCCAATCTTTTACTTAGGGATGTCCTTTTTGTTCCCTCTTTACAGAGGAATTTGATTAGTGTTTCAAATTTGGACAAAGATGGTTATGATTGTAATTTTGGAAATGACAAGTGTGAAATAATGTTTAATAAAGAATGTGTTGGTCTTGCCATCTTACAGAATGAGCTTTATTTGTTGTCACTTCGTGAAAATGTGAATTCCGTATGTGATGTGAATGAGCGTATATCCTCGCCCGTGAATGCGAACAGAAAACGAAAGAGAACTCATAATGAATCGTCGAAATTATGGCACTGTCGTTTAGGCCATATTTCGAGGGGAGAATAGAAAGACTTGTTAAGACTGAAATTCTACCTCTATTAGAGTTCTCAGACTTAGAACAATGCAGAGAATGCATTAAAGGAAAATATGTAAAGAAAATTAAAAAAGACGCTAAAAGAAGCACATGAGTTCTACAAATTGTTCACACAGACATTTGTGGTCCTTTTCCTGTGACAAGTGTGGATGGTTATAACTCGTTCATAACATTCACGGATGATCACTCCCGTTATGGATATATTTATCCAATCAAAGAAAGAAATGAAGCCTTGGATAAATTCAAGATATTTAAGGCTGAAGTTGAAAACCAACACGATTTAAAGATTAAGATAGTCCGATCTGACCGTGGGGCGAGTACTACGGTCGACATACCCCATATGGACAAGTTCCTGGACCTTTTGCAAGGTTTTTACAGGAAAATGGCATAGTGGCCCAGTATTTTACACCGGCGAACCTCAAAAAATGGAGTAGCTGAAAGACGCAACCGTACCTTGATGGATATGGTGCGAAGCATGATGAGCTATTCCACACTGCCATTGAGTTTATGGATGGAGGCGTTGAAAACCGCCATTCATATTCTCAACAGAGTGCCTAGTAAGTCGGTGCCCAAAACACCGTGCGAGTTGTGGACAGAAGAGTTCCTCGCTAAACCACTTACGTGTGTGGGGGAGTCTCTGCTGAGGCTAAAGTATTTAACCCAAACCTTGGGAAGCTTGATCCCAAAGCGATGAAGTTGCCATTTCATTAGCTACCCTGAAAAGTCAAAAGGTTTTCGTTTCTACTGTCCAGACAGATATACAAAGTTTGTAGAAACGAGACACGCTGTCTTCTTAGAGGATGAGATGATGAGGGGGAGCATGGTAGCTCGAGAGATTGACCTTGAAAAGAAGCGGGTGTATGCGCCCACTCCGATGATTCAAGAGCCATTCTTCACACTACCTGCTGTCGCTGCACCGACGGTGCAAGACACTGTGGTGCCAGCACCTGTTATTGTTCCTCCTGTGGCAACAATGAATAATAATGAGGAACCTGTTATTCAGGATCCTATAGAACCTATTGCCACAGATGAAGGGGAGCAACAGCAGCCTCAAACAGAAGATGTACCAAATGAGGAGGCCCCGAGGAGGTCTCAAAGGGTGAGAAGATCAGCTATTTCTGATGATTATCAGATCTATCATACAGAGGAATTTCAAATGGAGGATGATCTCACCTCATTTGAAGAAGCCATGAGAAGCGAAAATTCTTCAAAATGGCTTGAGACCACGGAAGAGGAAATGAAGTCCATGAAGGCTAATAAAGTCTGGGACTTGGAAATTATTCCTAAAGGAGCCAAAACAGTAGGCTGTAAATGGGTCTACAAGACAAAGCTTGACTCCCAAGGGAATGTAGAAAGATACAAAGCGCGACTTGTGGCAAAAGGCTTTACGCAAAGAGAAGGGATTGATTACACTAAGACCTTTTCTCCAGTCTCATGTAAAGATTCCTTCAGAATCATAATGGCATTAGTAGCACATTATGATTTAGAGTTACATCAGATGGATGTAAAGACGGCATTTCTTAATGGGGATTTGGAGGAAAATATTTACATGGCACAACCGAAAGGTTTTGTCGTGGAAGGAAATGAAAGAATGGGATGCCGCCTAAACAAATCGATTTATGGGTTAAAGCAAGCTTCAAGACAGTGATACTTGAAGTTTGACAGTACAATAAGAAAATTTGGGTTTAAAGAGAATGTAGAGGACAACTGTGTTTATGCAAAGTTTAAAGATGGGAAGTTTATCTTCCTAATCAGTATGTGGATGATATCCTCTCGGCTAGTAGTGATGTCGATGCACATCGGAGACAAAGAAGTTTTGTCCTCAAACTTTGATATGAAAGATCTTGGTGAAGCTTCGTTCGTTCTAGGATCGAAATTCACCGGATAGAAACAAGGGGACATTGGGATCACACAAAGGCATACATAGAGAAAGTCTTAAAGAAATTTGGTATGCATAAATGTAGTCCATCACCTGCACCTATAGTCAAGGGCGACGAGATATGGGGATTTTCAATGCCCCAGAACCAAGACGAGCTCGATCAAATGAAATCGGTTCCATATGCTTCAGCTGTCGGAAGCTTGCAGTATGCTCAAGTGTGTACGCGCCCTGACTTAGCGTTTGTTACCGGGTTACTTGGCAGATTCCAGAGCAATCCTGGAATAGAACATTGAAAATTGATAAAGAAAGTCTTGCGTTATTTGCAAAAGAACAAAAGGCCTCATGATGACATACAGAAGATCAGATTCACTCCATATAGTGGGGTATACAGATTCTGATTATGCGGGAGATGATAGAAAGTTGACATCCGGATATGTGTTCACTCTCGCTGGAGGAGCTATATCGTGGAAAAGCTCAAAACAAACCGTCACTACATCGTCCACAATGTATGCCGAGTTTGTAGCATGTTATGAGGCTACGGGGCAGGTGAACTGGCTAAAGAAGTTTATACCCGGTTTAAAAGTGGTTGACGACATCAATAGACCACTTAAGTTGTACTGCGATTATGAACCCGCAGTAACGTATACCCACAACAATAAGTCAAGTGGTGCTGCAAAACACATTGACATAAAGTACTATGTTGTGAAAGACAAAGTTCGGGATCAAATTATAAGTCTTGAGCATATAAGTACCGCAAAGATGTTAGCGGATCCGCTTACTAAAGGCTTCCCACCCAACGTGTTCAGAGAACATGTAGCCGGCATGAGTTTAAGGGAAAGCCTATGATTCCTGGACTAAAAATGGTCCAAAAGATTAAAGTAACTATTTCAGAACAAGAGAGGTGTATTGTAGCTGTTGAATCTATCGGCGATTGACCGTGACGATGAGACATGTTCTATGCACCAATCTTTGATGGAATGAGTAAAAGTCAAAAGTAATTAAAGATAAAGCATAGATGAGATCAAGGGGGAGAATGTAGGATTGATCTCCCTCCCGATTAGCCCAACGGCTAATCGGGGCCTTGACCCGCGCCCTGATCGGGGGCGCCCAGCCCATCTGTTGGCTGGTGGGCCCCCGTCGCGCTGCGCTATATATATAGAGGTGGGGGCCGGCGGCTCGTGTTACGAGGTTGGCCTGAGCCGTACATCCCCACCGACACACAAACCCTAGACCGATCGAGAGGTGGCGCAGTCAGCGATGGGAAGCACCATCGCCGTCGACGTCGCCGGATCTACGCCGCCGCCGTCACCATCTTCTTCCCCGACCGTCGCTGCCCGTGCGCAGACTACACCGACGAACCAGCGATGGCCGGGTCCTCCTCCAACGCGTCCGACGGTCAGTACCCCACTCCCTCTCCTCTCTCTCTCAGATCTAGAAACCCCAGGCGCAGAGAACTGCCAACAACATTAAGGTCAACACAACAACAGTGTCCTTGTTTTATTTGTTGTAATTAAGTAGTTTATTTCTCATTGATGTGGTAACTAGGTTTTAATTTATTGACTGCAGATTGAAGTGCTTCTGCACAACAAAAGAACTATGGAGGGGTGCATAGCAATGTGCAGTTTGCTGTATAATATTGCTGTTGTCACCATTGAGTCACAGTTGGATCTTCCCACAGTGAACCTTTGTGACCTTCCTGGCTGTTACTTCATGCTGATTCGGCCTGTGATAGTTGTAGGCCGGGACTCCAAGTCAAAATCTTTACTAGTGAGACATGGGGAGATGATCCGTGAAAGTGGCAAGTTGGACTGCAATGAGCTTCTGGTTTGCACCTGTCCAGTTAGTAAGGTAATATTTCGAGAACTCACTGTGAAGAAAGATGTGAATATGAATGAGGCTCCATCACACTGTTTAAAGAAAGGCTGTAGTCTGATAAATTGTTGTCAGTGGGTAAGCCATCATGTATAGTATGCTCAATATTCAGAAAGCATCTATCGTTCTTGAATTATTAGTTGCCTGATTTTTGGATTGATAGCCCAACTAATCCGCTTAACCGTCATAAACAATAACTTTCCTTTGTTGATTGAAACTCATTTGTTGATAATCTTGTTGTTATAGTGTGCAGAATATGCACCATATATATGCAATATAAACTATACAATACAAAGTGTGACGTGATCTGTTTTATGGAATGATGCTTGCAATGTAGTAGTTCCAAAATTCTAATTGATCATGATTTTTTTGTCTAGATTTATCCTAAGTAATAATTTCTTATATGTCCACAATATTCCATTTCTTACATGAAAACTTTAGGAGGCATTCGTATTGGTTTTTGCTGATGGTTTTTGACAGAAAATGAATAGTAATGACTAAAAGCGGCTTTTAGAAAGAGGGGGCAAGCAGTGAGGAAAATGAGAGAGAGATGCGTGCGCGTGACGGGAACGAAAGGAGTGGGGTGCGTGATGCACCCGTAACCCTTACCTTATCCCTCGAGTGAGACGGTAGTAAAAGAAATGGAGAAGCAACTTTGAGAAACTAGTTATTTGTATTGGCTTTTGGTTTTCTAAGTAAAAGTCAATACGAACAGAGTTTTAGTAATAAGTATTACTAATATTTCTCATAGTGCTATAGTTAAAAAAACTTAAAACTTGCATACTTGATATAACATTATCATAACCTGATAAGTAAATTATTTTCAATAAATATTGAATGTATATCATATATGCATACATGGTATGAATAAATGATTGCCCATTCAATTCCGATTAATGGCCGCATAATGATTAATTGCCTGGTCGTACTCTACTCATTTTCATAAGCACATATTTTTTTCTTCACAAAACTTCTCCATAAATGGTTAAATTTCAGGTTCTGAACTGAGTTATACCATGACTATATGGCATATATGCTAATATTCTGCTGTGTGGGACAATGACATCATTAAAGGCAAAATTCATTTGGCTAACGTATCATCTCGTACCAGATTTTGATTGGGGGGATTGTCATGGATTTTGAAAGAAGAATCATTGGCATCGCCTTTTTTGACAAGGACACCATTCCATTCTTGCCTATTGAGATTGTGACGAGATGCTTGGTACACTTCAAGGATTTTGGGTATGCTTTCTTGATTTATTCTATTTGGGTGGTGGTGATATCATCTACAGTGTAATGTTTAACTTTTGTGTGCACAAGTGAAAGGACGCACCCGCGCGCACATGTAAACTTGTGCATGCCTGATAGCCTGAGCAAGCTGGGTGCTCGTGAAGTAGTTTTTGTTTACAAAAATGTGCTGTGGCAGCATCCACCATGCCATCCAATGCTGTAAGCCAAATCACATGTGTTCCATGTGCAACCTATTTAGATTTGGTTGTGTACAAGAGATCATTTTACAACCCCCCCCCCTCCCCCCCAACAAAAAAAAAGAAAGAAAGAAATGTCCATTCTCTTCCTCCTCTCTTCCCTCTGTCCATCGCACCACTGTGCCATGCCCGCCCGCCGCAACAACTGCCGAACCGGCTGCACGTGCCACGCAGCTTGCCTCGCCCACCATGCAGCCCCTAGCCATTTTTACACCCCCAAGACGGGTCGATATCCTTGCGCCGCTGCGTGCCCCAGAGCTCTTAAGAATGGCGGTGGAGAACAAGCTGCTACAAAGACAAGTCCCCGGCGCAGCCTTCAGTGAGTGCGGCAGCAGCAACCTCTTGTTCATGCTTGGCTCCACTGCAACATCGACCACCTGCTGCTTCCTTTGTGGCAGAGGCTTTGGATGAGGCGGCCACAATCACCAACAAAGGAACCCATGGCCACCTTACTGATGTGATTCGGCGCCTTTCAACATGGATCTGCCGGAGTTGTTGAAGACGAGTGTAACGAGGCTGTGATCTGGTGCATAGAGTGCAACAGGACATCCAGATGAGGTAGCTGTTGTTGCTATTGAATCATTACCTTGAATGATTGCTCTTGCAGTCACTTCAATTGATCAATTCGAAGCACAATTAGTGAACTGAGTGACGATTTTCTTGACAAGGATGATTAGGTTGCTGCCGCTGCCACACAATCGAGTTGGTGAGAGCATTGGGGAGTGAGGTTGGAGTAGGAAGGGGACTTGAGCACAATCCGTTGTGAAGTATAGGAGAAGGGCATTGGTGGCGAGTCCTGGTGGCATTGGCCATTGGCTGTGCTCGATGTTGATGGCAAGGCGATTGCAGCGGCAGAGCGGCCATTGTGGGAGAGTAGGCACCACCTCATGCTTGAGACTCAGTTTGTTTTTTTTTTTCATATGTCACATCAGGTCATGAAATGGATGCCACATCAGACAAACAATGCTACGTCACCAAAAACCACTTTCTCTTATCGCCGTGGGGGTAAGTTAACCTGGTTTTTGAAAGATTAGGGGGTTAAAAAACCGGTTTTGTAGTTTAGGTGTTAAACGGACTTTTTGAAAGTTTGAGGAGTAAAATGGACTTATTCCTTAAAACAAACTGGTTGCTACTTGTATTATAGGAAATGCTGGAGCTAGAGCTAGTTCCTAGCAGATGCGAACAGTAGTAGGACGAAGTCTTAGGGTGTGTTTGGTTGAGTGTGGCTTCAAAAAGCTCTTTGTGGTGTGGGCAATGTGGAAAAGCTTTGTAGGTTTTGGGTGTGGAAAAGTCAAGCTGTTTGGTTCAAACAAGTATAAAACATACCTCCTATCTCAATTTTCCTTGAAACAACTGTGAAACAGCTCTCTATTTTCACCATTTCAGAAAGCCAAAAGCCAAAAGCCAAAAGCAGGATCCAAGGTGCTTTCAAAACTGTACTACCCAAAAGTAGCAGCTTCTGAAAAGCAGCTTCTGGTTTCCACCCCTTTGGTTGGCTTTTGGCTTTTTGGAAGCAAAAGCAGTTTTCAAAAGCCCAACCAAAGGCACCCTTATACTGTTTATGGATTTCAATAGGCATCAGCAACAGTAGTATCTGCCATTTACACATTGATAGGCTGACAATTTTATGATGAATGCAGGACACTCAAACAGCCATGTATTTGCATAAGGGGACAAGCTCTTCACAGGTTGGAACTATGCAATCTGGAAAAGATATGCTACAGGTATCCTGAGCTGTCTTCCGGAGTTCTGGTAGAGAAGGTAGCCCTCAACACACACACAGAGACATTTTTTGCAACTGCGTTATGGATTATGTGGTTAGCTGGAAAACTATAGACATTTTAGAATGTTACTGTCATTCAGGGCATGATAAAAAAACTAAACCACTATCAAATAAAAAACAGAATACTCGTGTTTAATTATTACGGAGTAGAGCAAAATGAGCTAAGTTTATTTTGTTGGAAAAAGTCCAATTTAGACCCTCAACTACAAAACCGGTCATTTAACCCACGCAACTTTGAAAACCAGTGCAACTTCAGACAATTCTGGTTTTGTGGATGCCTGGATGGTTTTGGCTGATGCAGTTTCCCCCTGTCAGCAAAATTGTTTTGAGTCAGCATGCTTGTTTGTTTTAGGTTAAAATTGCACCGGTTTTAAACTTAAGAGGTCAAATTCCCGGTTTTAAAGTAGAGGATCCAAACTGGACTTTTATGAAACTAGAGGGTGGTAAATTGGACTTTTCCCTTTTTTTTACATATGTACATAAGAGTCGTTACCTATTTTGTGCGGCCATTTACCATGCAAAATCATATCACATACTATTGTGGTAGTATGGTTGTTTGGTGCTACAATTTTCTGTGTTAAATTGTTGATTATGAGCAGTTTATTGTTTGACAGAAAATGAATCGGAATGGATATAACAGACATAACTGATTATTTTGTATTTTGTTATAGAAGTCCCTGTCTTTATTAATAAGTTACATTATTGCCAACACCCTTAGATGGTTTTGTTTCCTATTTGGGTTTCAATTTCAATGTGACAGATAGGAGGCATAATTGTAGTAGATGATAGGAGGCATAATTGTAGTATATGACCTTGTCCAATTAATGATTACAGAGGTTTGAAAAGAAGAAATGAACCAATACCCACCTGTAATTTCCAACAATTGGAGACTCCTACTTGTTCTTTTTTTTTTTTGCAATATGCCACATGCACCTTTTCAATTTTGCAGTCATTGCGTCCAAGCTTTTGGACTGTCAATTGGAATGGCAACTGGGGTATATACATGAGATATGCCTTTCCCTTTACATGACTAGTAGTGTGCCGTGCTAACGCTACGGTAAAATACAAAATAAAATAAAATTTGTAAAAAATAAAACGAACAATCAGATTCATTAAGATTCACGTCTCATATATTGTATAACCAACTATTTTTGTCACATAACGACTGATCCTTTGAGAAGGCGACAATATCATTGGATTCACCCACCGACGACTTTCTCCATCCCCACATTGTTTAAACTTGAGGCTACAAAGAAAATAAACATTTTTGTCACATAAAGAAATATGAAACACAGTAAAGAAATAGGTGTTTGTGGACTATTTACTTACCACATCACCATGCTAGGATGTCTTTATACATAATATTTTTGGTGCTCTTCCCTGAGGCATCTACTTCTTTCTTTATACACCTTTAGTTCTGGCTGCTGAGAATGGTATTTGTCTATCAGACCCACAGTCAACCCTTCCATACTCATGGGAGTTCAGCTAGGGCAACAGATGAAAGTGCATCCAACCCAATTTCAAACTCGCAAACCTGATATTTTGTGTTGCATAGTTTGGTGACTGGCGGATCTGAATCCATATATGTATCAATATATGGAAATACTTACCAAATTCCCCATATACGTACCACCATGAAAAAATAAGATAGGCATATTAATTGGATTTTGATCCAAGGCCCATGGATTCTGTCATCCTACACAGGCACAACCACCTAATAATCGGCCCTGAGAGTGCGAAGGTCCACAGAGAATTGGAGGGTGTCCTAAATCCTAATATCATTCTAGTTCAAATGATATTATTGTCAACTATCCCAATCATTATTTTTCTACACTCAAAAGGACCATTTTTTCCCTGCTTGGAAGGTTCCGCAGGGTGGCAACTTTTCAGATGATAGTTTATTGGTTCACATGTTTGGCAGTTGTTAACAGAGGTATTTAATGTGTCAATGTTTGAAATTATTTACCACTTCAACAAACCATATGCTAGTCTCTTCGTTTACGCCTTTTAGACAGAATGGCAACCAGAACCAAGAAATTAATCTGTTGTTAAACATGGATGTCAAAAGTATTAAAGAACCCGTAACTGCATTTCTGATACAAAGCACTGGAGTAACTTCTTAGATCTTACTAAAAGGAAAGTTGTGGCTCCTTGATAGCAACCAATGGTTATGCAAATATGACATTAAAGTGGTCGTGTCCTTGATAAAGGTATACAATCACCGTTAATTTGTCTAGGTCTTGGTAAGAACCAATAGTTATGCTGATTTTGACTTCAAGTTGGTGCTAGCAACTTTCAGTTAAAAATTTTTGTGTTCCACTTAAAAGCCTGCTTCAAGTGAACGGGGAAATTACAATGTTCTTCATTACTTGTAATTTGACAAGCATGGCACGGTCTAAAATTCAGAAAACATAGATCTATGATCAGAAAATATAAAAATCCTAGGCTACATATACAAGGATAAAGAGGGGGTTAGCTCCATAAAGGTGAATTCCAGCACCACAGCTGCCTCAAAGAAAAATTAATCCAACAAGATTCTCTCCAGCACTCGGTAATACAAGCCAAAAATGATTAGTTGTGGTACAACAGTTCGGTGTCATGACCATATATTAAGATGAAATATACTATGTATTGGTGTCTTACTTGTGCCTTTCTTGCAAGTAATGCAGTTGTCGCCTCACACTCAGTGCCTCTGCATGTTCAAGCAAAAGACCACAAAATGTCAGAACATTCAGTAACCAATTTCAACTGTTTGAGGACTGTACACTGACAATGAATGAAACAAGCATGGAACATAGCATCACTACTACTTGACCAAAAGGAAGGGCATCGCTACTACCCTCATACAAAATCTCAATAAAGGCACCACGTGAACCATATGCTAGATATCCGATAATCCATGTACAGCTAATTCTCAGGTTTAGTATTGTTAAACCAACCATCAATCAATTATCAAATAATCATCACAGATAATCTATACTAATAAACAGTAGGTAACATACCCTTAATTCCTGTGCGCGGCTGCCCAAGCCATGCACGCACTCATGCCCCGACAGGAGCAACGCACGCAGCAATCAGCATAAGAACCCCTCTCCTCTAAAAAAAATGGAACTACAAATGCAGTTCATACTACCTGCCAACAATTCACACAGAGAGCTTCAGCATATCTCCTCATCCATGCTTCTAGATCATTCTGTGGTGTACAAGCATTGGCACCCATCTTTTGATTCTCCCATGTTCCAGCACTCAGAGCATACAACTCTGGGTTTACACGTCCAATGCTAGAAATGGCACGACAAACTCATTTAGCAACTACTGAATTGAGCTCAACAATTATGAAAGGATGTAGGAACAACATCAATTAAAAAACAAAAAGAAATCAAACAAGAATATCTTGTAAGAAAAGCAACAATTAAATAGTGGTCTCTGGTCAAACCAGAGCAAGAATACAAATCAAGGCCATGGAATAAGCACAAAGCTAAGCTTACACACCTTCCAAAAGGAAAAGGTATACCAAGTAGTGCTGCTACAGTTCTTCGCAAAATCAAGCTACAACCAAAAAAATTAAGCAATATCGATAAAATAGAACAACCACATGAAAGAGCGCAATTAGCACCGACTGCTGCATAGTCTTGACGCACACCTCTTTCCCATGCTAGAATGGCAACCCATCAAAAAAAAGGAAATAAATCATGTGATTTGCATTCATATTGCTAGACATAAATAAAGGCAAGCAAAGTCGACTAATACGAAATGCATCGCGATTAATCGATAAATGAACTAAATATCAACATCCAAAACTGTTTCTTGCAAACTTGCATTCCATCAAATGTACAAGGAAAGCAGTTATGTATAAATTATAAACCCCCTCCCACCCTGCATCCCTCCTCTTGGTTCTACAAAGCTACAAGCATGTTTAGTGTAATGCTTACCACCCATGCATAACCCAGTTAGGAGTTTAAAAATAGCCAATCACTCCACGTCCTACAGAATTTTAGATGCCAAAGTCAAAACGCGATAATAAAGAACTAAATATAGAAGTACAAGTATCTGTTATGAGTGCCATTTTATTTCAAAATATATTTTTTTTAAAAAGCATAATTCAGATCATAATATGGCCAACGAATGTTCCTTACAATTATTTGGAATTTTAGTCCTAGTCAAAACTATAAAAAAGGAGTAGATGCCGATAAGAAAATCATCCTTATTGGCATAGATCAGAAGAGCACTCAACTTATCATTAATTAGACACAACAAATAAGACAAATTAATGCACCAGATCAATATTGCATGAATTTTCACCAAGAACATATAAGACAGCATTTGGTGGTCTCTTTGGACTTCATGCAAATAGCGATGTTTCAACCTGTAATTGACATAGCATTAGTTCTGACAGTTGTGCACTTAGCAACAAAACATAAGACAGATCACCTCTTCAGCAGTTCCTCCTCCATGGTCACCATTTAGGGTTTGGCCATGATCCCCCATTACAAGAAGTAAAGTATTCTCATGGGGACCACCAGGTGTGGAAAGGTTTTTCAATGTGCCAATTACATCCTATATGAGTAAAATAAAGGGGGCCCATAAAATTGAAGTGGAGAACATAAATGAGGTGAAAGTAAATGTCTCCTATAAATAATTAGCGTAAGAAACAGATCAAATATTATGCATGAGGTAACTGACCTCTAGGATCTAATTGTATTGCTCCAACTTCTGGATCATTGGGGTAGAGTCAACACCAAATATATGCCCTGCATGGTCCTAAAGAAAGCTGATCTCACATGTTCCCAGTTCAAAAAAGAAAACGATGAAATGTGTAAGCTAAGACCAAAGTGATTGCATAATAACTTACCACACCAAGGAAATGTGCAATAAGAACATCCCAATCATTTTTGTGCAATGATGGAAGCAAGTGCTCAATAACACCATTGTCTACCTGATACGTACAATTCAATTGGTGATTCTATGGAAATTAAATGGAAGGCAAAAACAGCTCATCACAGAACAAGGACAAGAGTGATACAGATGAGATGACATACTGTGTCAAGATCTTTAACATTAAAAGAAGGGTATGGAAATGACTTGTTGAAGTGTTCAGGGTATAATTGTATCCATGTATCATCCCCCATCATGACTACCCTCTTTCCATTTTTGGCCAACTGATTGAGCACAAAGAAACAAAAGGCAACACACAATGTCATGGTTAACTATACAGCATGAGCTATAAACTGAGTAATTCGACTGACACCATATTTTACTAAAGTTGAATGCAAGATGAGAAGAACCTGATGCATTATATTGTCCTCTACTATTGCTGGAGCTCCAAAGCTATTGCCGACATCGATAAAGGTAGGGAGACCACCCGTCGTGAGAGCCTGAGTATTGAGTTTTACAGCAAGGAAGTTGAGCCCATGAGGCAGAATACACAAAATTATGACCATTTTGTATTGCATTGAATTGTGTACAAGTCTACAAGATGACAGTTTTTCAGGGTAACTCCATTACTGAACGTATATCATGGGATCAATATGAACATCAACAGAGTTGATCACCTTAAGGCGTTGAAGGCTAGTGGTTGGTGGATCAGCAAGCGCTTTGAAGATCCTAGCAGAGGTCTTCTCATCAGCAGCCAGCTTCTGCAGGACCTGCAACTTGTCCATCCATGGTTGCTTCTCTGCAGCAAATCTCGGGGATCAGCAAATAGTTACTAATTACCAGCTCACAATGTTCTTATTTTTCGTTGCGTAGAAGTAAAAAAAAGGAGCAATCACCTTGAAAGAATGCACTCGGTGCCACGAAATCGAACCTGCAAGATCAATTGTGTCAGCAATTAACGTGTTCTGTTTTTTTAGAACAAGAATGACGCCATTGCAGAGCATGATCCCAACGGCCAGCAAGAAATCCCTTGAAGAGTGGACCAGGAAGGACCAAGAGTAGAAGCGATCAAGGAAGGATTCGACACCCGGAGGAGTCAGCTGGGGTTCTGGGAGCTGAGAAGGCGAGGTGACCTGAGGGCGTCGAGGACAACGATGATGAGGCGGTCGACGGCGGGAGGGGGCCAGGACGAGCACCCAGGGGAGACGCCGGTGCGGTCGTCTCGGTGGCTGTGTAAGTCGAGCTCGGTGCGGGTGAGGAGGAAGCCGTGGGTGAAGAGGTAGATGCTCAGCGAGTGGAGCGCGAGGATCGCGACGAACAGCAGCGGCCACGCGCGGCGTCGGGAGCGGCCGCGGTGGCTCGCCGGCGCCGCCATCGACTCCGGTAGGCGTCAGCTCGGCGCGGCGGCGACGGCGGTTACCCACGGACGGATCTGAATAGCTGCGATTTGGGGGAGGGCCGAGAGATGGATGGCAACGTACAGGCCCTTTATTTAGCGATTGACGGCCGGAGGTGGTGAGGTTGCGCCCCGGTGAATCTGGAGGAGATGAGGGGCGTCGGCGGTCGGAGTAGATGGCAAGGAGGAGAAGGGAGGCGGCCGGTGTAGAGGGCGGCGGCGGATGTGGAGAAACGGCGGCCGGATGGAGAAGTGGGTGCCGGCGCCGATCTGGACCGGGAAGCAAGGGGCGGCGCGGTGGAGGTGTGGCCGGAGAGGAGGACTGGCGGCGCAAGAGCAGAAGGTGGAGAAGGTGGCGGAGGACTCTGTGGGAAGGAGGCGACGACGGAGGTCTCGGCGGAGGATCTGTGGGGAGGAGGAGAGCGGCGGAGGATCTGCGGGGGAGGCGGCAGCCTTCGGGGGACGAGGCGGCGGCCTTCGGGGGACGAGGCGGAGGCGGCGGCCTTCGGGGGAGGCGGGGCCTTCGGGGGAGACGATCGACCTGCATGCATGCAAGCCGCGTCGAGAAATTTCGATATTTGACACTGAATACGTGCGCCTCTCAACTTTTAACCCTTAATTCGCACGTCCTTGGAAATTTAACCCTGTCATTGCGAATTCTTTTGATTCAAGGGATTCTCCACATTTTCTCTCCTTTTATATTTTGACACTTGTCACTGCGAAAATGAGGAGAATCCCTTGAATCAAAAGAATTCGCAGTGACAGGGTTAAATTTTCAAAGGCGTGCGAATTGAGGGTTAAAAGTTGAAAGGCGCACGTATTCAGTGTCAAATATCGAAATTTCTCAAGCCGCGTCAGGGACGCGGGAGGGGTACTGCAGATCCATTGAAGATGATCGTCGGATATGGTTGAGTAAGGAGAGAGAATGAAGGAGAGTTAATCTGGTGCGGACGTTTTTAGGATGGTGTAATTATGGGTGCATATTGTGGTGTGAACGTAGTTAAGGTCATGACTGTGGAGCAGGTAATTATTGGGTGGATGTAGGATAATTTTAACTGGTGGTTTATAGGGGTAGAGATGATGAAAATATTATATCCAAGAAAGCTGCAATGTCTCATTCATCTCCTTCCTTCCCCCAGATTTGTGAACCCATGGGGCTGCTGAGTTTTCCTCCGTTTGTGCCTCACAGTCACTGAACCACAAGCACCAAATATTCTTGATTTTATGCCTTGTGATTTTATTGCTGTTCTAATCCAGAAGAGAAGTTATCGTTGATTTCTCATGTTTGTTAGATCTTAGTTGTATCTGTAGTGAAAAAAAGGTCCCAATTCTGTCTTGGCCATCAGAACAAATATTTGCATACAACTCTCCAATGGTAGCTGTGTTTAGGCAAAGCTATTCTATAATTGCAACTGGTGTTGTGTGCTAGCATTATAGACAAATGGCATCCCTGCACTGCACAGTCACACATTGCATCCCCGGCCATCGCATGCCCTATTGCTATGGTGTTGCAGGGTCTGTGAGTTTCTGTGAGCTGTTGCATAGTCCACATGGTCACAACCTCCAGCACTGAATACAGCAACGTGTTTGGAAATTAGGGATTTCATTTCAAGCACAACAGGAAGTTATTCTACTATCTCCGCTAATATCTATTTACTTCAATTTAATGTACCCTAAATGCGAGGTGGGTGCACTAATTGAGTGCATGTGATAGTTTTCCAAAATAAAAGTAAAGGTAGGAATTTGCAATTTGTGGAAAGTCCAGTTGAGCATGGCGTATTTTCCTCTTTAGAAAATTACTGTATACTGTATAGCATGTTTTGTGTTCTTGCTTTCGCTCTACCTCCTTGGTTTTCATTGACTTGATCACATATGATTTGTAGATATCTGAAGCATTACCAGAAAATTGTGGAGGCATTGAGGTTGATGATATCATCTGTAGTATTGATGACATTGTTCTCTACTCTGTAGCTCAGGTATTATTATTGGTCCAAGTCACTAGCACTGTCTGCTTGCCATCTTGCAAAGTTAAAGAGTTGTGGGTGAACATCATAGAATCATGAAGTTGAATTCAAAGCAGATTCTATACCAATTATAAAAGTTGTGATGCAGTTGCATAATTGTTCTGTTAAGCATATGAAAATGTTTAGTTCCAGACTTCCAGTCTTACAGAAGTGCCAGTTAACGGGGAGAAACCTTCTGATGCTGCACTGTTTGACATTTCTTTACATGGCTAAAGGAATCAGAAATGCCGTTAGCTCCCAACTTGTTCATCCATATTTTGTGAATTACTCTTTTCATAGTAAAAAATCGTCCTCATCCATGTTATCATATACTGCTGTCTGCTAAGTTCTAACTACTCTCTTCACGTCCACTTGTGTTGGAGAATCTTGACATGTTCTTGTAGTATTTGTTTCAGTTTCTTTAAATGAAAAGGAACTGGGGATTGGACAAGTCCTTAAGTCTAAAAAAACGCTCTTGTAGTATTTAAATGTGACAACCTGATCGCACACTATGGAGCTTCATGCTCATACTTCCCTATTTTCAGCTTACTGCGATATTTCTTGATAAAATGGCGGTTGCAACATGTACGCAGAATACAGTGATACTCCAGGTTAGTTTGCGTAATCACATTAATCATCATATTTTTGTCACTGTGTTAATGCCATTCTTTTGCTGCATTGGTAAGCAGGCAGACATACTGAGACCCAGAGATAACACGAAATTTGTTGCAAAGCTGAATATACGGGAAATTCCTTCTGGTGAACACGACAGTTGCTTCAATAACAGGTTTACTTTCAAAAGCACGCTAAAACTTTTTTGTGTCTTATTGATGATTGATGGAAGTTTGTTTCAATTGTAGATGGACATTGCCATGAAAGAAGTGAATTTTGGTGCTCAACAGTTGCACTGATGATATTTGTTACATGATGTAAGTATATTCTTAGATGGTGGAAGCAGACCGTGTAGGCTATTGGGAGAACTTTTAGAGGGAAGATGTTCCCCTCCATTTGCATTCCTTTTTCGCCAAATTCAACTTATCTGCCATCTATCGACCAACCCTCATCTTTCCTTATAGCTTAATGTCTCATCTTTTTTTTCGCCAATTGTAACTTATCTGCCATCTATCAACCAAGCCTCATCTTATCTGCCAGATCGGCCATGATTTCCATCGAACCAAATGTTAACGTCATGGGGTGGACTTAGGCATATTTCTAAGGTGATCCCTGATCCATTACGGGCTTATGAGCTGTGGATGTAATGGTTATTTATTTCTTTTTCCCCCTTTCTTTTCCCTTTTTTTTTATCATGGAGGAACACTGTAACAGTAGATAGTTGAAACATTTGACTGAACATAAAACCTGGTCGGTCTTCCGTAGGGTTGTTATCTTTGCTTATTTCTCTTACATGCTGAGAAAAAAATGCCCTAGGATGGTTAATGTTGGCTAAGAAAATTTCCCATTTGAACATCTGACTGTGTAGCATTTATATAATTGTGTTCAACTAAGAGATGTATAAAGATTCACATTACGCCTAGTGAAGAGATTGCAGCGAGAGATTATGAACATTGAACAGTGCTGCAGTAAAAAAATTTATGCAATGTGTGCTGACCATTGTTGAAGTCGAGCAACTGCAACAGCATTGGCTGTCAACAAGGAGGTAGAGATATCTAAAAAACAAAGAGGTCTAATTGACATATTTGGGTATTTTCTCATCATGCTGAAAAGTGGCATAAGGTGAAACCCATATCACACTCAAGCTAGCATGGTTTTTTTGCTGATGTAGGATTCTCCAAATATCTAATCACTCAAGTCTAGGCATGTCATTCATGGGGAGGTGATTCTAACTTAAGTAGTACGTACCTGCTACCGGAGTAGGGGCTGCACCCTGCCACGCAGAGCTCCTCGGCAAGCCTGGAAGACCCATTGCCCTTGTATCGCGGTAGCTCTGGCCGGTGCCTCCACAACGTCGTCCCTGGGTGGCTGTCCTGCACGACGTAAGGCAGGGCTGATGATGCTTTTGGCCTTGTCCCTGATCCAGGCCAGCATCTCATCTCGTCCGCCGTCAAGTCGATACTGTTAGTCTAGGTTTCTTTTAGGATCTCTAGGGTAGATCTAGCGGGGTACTCTTTCCTTTTCTCTAGACTAGGGTTCTTGTTCTTGGTGTTCAACCGAGAGGAGAGAGGGGACTAACCGTCGGACGTGGAAGAAGTAGAGGTGGCCATCGGCAACGGTCGGTGAAGAGAGGCGGCGGCTTCTGGCGGCCGGCGTGTCCCGGATGGCGGCGAGTCCTGGCGGCGATCCGAGAGCAGAGGAGCGGTGGAGCTTTCCGTCGCCGAGCGCTTCCTCTAGATCGGTTAGGGTTTCGGTGGAGCGGCGCGCGCACGGTCAACCTCGTGATGTGTGCCGCCCGGCCTCCACCTCTTTAATATAGCGCATGCGACAGAGCCCACCAAGATTAGTGCCGACGCCCGATCGTAGCGCGATTAAGGGGGGATTTGGCGTTGGGCGGATCCCCGAGATCAATTCTAACATTCTCCCTTTATCTCAAACTTTACTTTATCTTTAATTACTTTTGACTTTACTCATTCCATCACAGTTAGTGCATAGAACATGTCTCATCGTCACGGTCAATCGCCGATAGATTCAATACTACAATACACCTCTCTTGCTCAAATAGTTTCTTTAATCTTTTGGGCCATCTTTTAGTCCAGAATCATAGGCTTTCCTTAAACCCATGCCGCTACATGTTCTCTCAACACGTTGGGTGGTAAGCCTTTAGTAAGCGGATCCGCTAACATCTTTGCGTACTTATGTGCTCAAGACTTATAATTTGATCCCGAACTTTATCTTTTACAATATAGTACTTTATGTCAATGTGTTTGGCAGCACCACTTGACTTATTGTTGTGGGCATACGTTCTGCGGGTTCATTATCGCAGACAACTTAAGTGGTCTATTGATGTCGTCAACCACTTTTAAACCGGGTATGAACTTCTTTAGCCGCCACCGCCCGTAGCCTCATAACATGCTACAAACTCGGCATACATTGTGGACGATGTAGTGACGGTTTGTTTTGAGCTTTTCCACGATATAGCTCCTTTAGCGAGTGAACACATATCCGGATGTAGACTTTCTATCATCTCCGCAAAATCGAATCAGATACCCCACTATATGGAGTGAATCGATCTTCTCGTATGTCATCATGAGGCCTTTTGTTCCTTGCAAATAACGCAAGACTTTCTTTATCAATTTCCAATGTTCTATTCCAGAATTGCTCTGGAATCTGCCAAGTAACCCGGTAACAAACGCAAGACTATAGGTGCAGGTGAAGGACTACATTTATGCATACCAAATTTCTTTAAGACTTTCTCTATGTATGCCTTTTGTGACAGTCCCAATATCCCCTTGTTTCTATCCCGGTGAATTTCGATCCCTAGAACGAATGAAGCTTCACCAAGATCTTTCATATCAAAGTTTGAGGACAAAAACTTCTTTGTCTCCAGTAGCAGGCTGACATCACTACTAGCTAGTAGGATATCATCCACATACAGGATTAGGAAGATAAACTTCCCATCTTTAAACTTTGCATAAACACAATTGTCCTCTACATTCTCTTTAAAACCAAATTTTCTTATTGTACTGTCAAACTTCAAGTACCACTGTCTTGAAGCTTGCTTTAACCCATAAATCGATTTCTTTAGGCGGCATCCCATTCTTTCATTTCCTTCCACGACAAAACCTTTCGGTTGTGCCATGTAAACATTTTCCTCCAAATCCCCATTAAGAAATGCCGTCTTTACATCCATCTGATGTAACTCTAAATCATAATGTGCTACTAATGCCATTATGATTCTGAAAGAATCTTTACATGAGACTGGAGAAAAGGTCTCATTGTAATCAATCCCTTCTCTTTGCGTAAAGCCTTTTGCCACGAGTCGCGCTTTGTATCTTTCTACATTCCCTTGGGAGTCGAGCTTTGTCTTGTAGACCCATTTACAGCCTACTGTTTTGGCTCCTTTAGGAATAATTTCCAAGTCCCAGACTTTATTAGCCTTCGTGGACCTCATTTCCTCTTCCATGGCCTCAAGCCATTTTGAAGAATTTTCACTTCTCATGGCTTCTTCAAATGAGGTGGGATCATCCTCCATTTGAAATTCCTCTGTATTATAAATCTGATAATCATCAGAAATAGCTGATCTTCTTACTCTTTGAGACCTCCTCGGGGCCTCCTTATTTGGTACATTTTCTGTTTGAGGCTGCTGTTGCTCCCCCTATCTGTGGCAATGGATTCTATAGGATCATGAAGAACAGGTTCCTCATTCTCATTCATTGTTGCCACAGGAGGAACAATAACAGGTGCTGGCACCACAGTGTCTTGCACCGTCGGTGCAGCGACAGCAGGTAGTGTAAAGAATGGCTCTTGAATCATCGGAGTGGGCGCAAACGCCCGCTTCTCTTCAAGGTCAATCTCTCGAGCTACCATGCTCCCCCTCATCATTTCATCTTATAAGAAGACAGCGTGTCTCGTTTCTACAAACTTTGTATATCTGTCTGGACAGTAGAAACGATAACCTTTTGACTTTTCAGGGTAGCCAATGAAATGGTAACTTACTGTTTTGGAATCAAGTTTTCCAAGGTTTGGGTTAAATACTTTAGCCTCAGCAGGACTCCCCCACACACGTAAGTGGTTTAGTGAGGGAACTCTCCCTGTCCACATCTCGTACGGTGTTTTGGGCACCGATTTACTAGGCACTCTGTTGAGAATATGAATGGCGGTTTTCAACGCCTCCATCCATAAACTCAATGGCAGTGTGGAATAGCTCATCATACTTCGCACCATATCCATCAGGGTATGGTTGCGTCTTTCAGCTACTCCATTTTGCTGAGGTTCGCCTAGTGTAGAATACTGGGCCACTATTCCATTTTCCTGTAAAAACCTTGCAAAAGGTCCAGAAACTTGTCCATATGGGGTATGTCGACCGTAGTACTCCCCCCCACGATCAGATCGGACTATCTTAATCTTTAAATCGTGTTGGTTTTCAATTTCAGCCTTAAATATCTTGAATTTATCCAAGGCTTCATTCCTTTCTTTGATTGGATAAATATATCCATAACGGGAGTAATCATCTGTGAATGTTATGAACGAGTCATATCCATCCACACTTTTCACAGGAAAAGGACCACAAATATCTGTGTGAATAATTTGTAGAACTCCTATGCTTCTTTTAGCGTCTTTCTTAATTTTCTTTACATATTTTCCTTTGATGCATTCTCTGCATTGTTCTAAGTCTGAGAACTCTAATAGAGGAAGAATTTCATTCTTAACTAGTCTTTCTATTCTCCCCCTCGAAATATGGCCTAAACGACAGTGCCATAATTTCGACGATTCTTTATGAGTTCTCTTTCGTTTTCTGTTTTCATTTGAGACGAGGATTCAATCACTTTCTCGCATGCGACGTTCTCATTATCGCATACGACATTCACATCATCACATAATGACAACAAATAAAGCTCGTTCTGTAAAATGGCAAGACCAACACATTCTTTATTAAACATTATTTCACACTTGCCATTTCCAAAATTTCAATCAATTCTTTTTCTTGTTATCCCTCACATAGTTCACAGAACCACCATGTGAGGATTTGATTCTTTCCTCCTCTTGCACGCACATAGCTATGCACTTTTCCAAATCCCATTTCTCGGGCTGCATATTATAGTTGACAACAAAAGTGTCAAACTCTTTTGGCAAAGAAGCAAAAACCAAATGAATAAGGAACTCATCCTTGAGAGCCAAAACCATTGGTTTAAGCTTGGATGCCAAGTTGCTCATCCTTAGTATGTGCTCTCTTATGCCACTGCCACCACCAGAGTACCTTTCTGTCACAAGCTGCTTAATCGGCTGTGTAGTATAAGTCTTTGAAGAGCCAGTAAACTGATTCTTTATTTTCTCAAGATACTCTGTGACAGTGTCACACTCTGCGATTGAGCCCACAATTGTAGGCTCAATCGTGTTCTTTATCACAGCCAAACATTTCTTGTTGGCAGTGATCCACTTTTATGATCAAGATCATATGACATTTTTATGGGAGCATAGTCCTCTCATGCATTACGCCAAACAACATCGACCTCATTTTATCCTCACCGGTGCCACGGTCTCGTGGGACACGGTGTGGTGACACAATTCATATACAATGAGAACAATTAAACATAATAACAACAACGCATGCATTGGTTTCAACGTTGGTTAAAATTAAAACATACGATTGTTTACACATTAAATCTACATCACCGTTGGGCGTAAATAGAAATAATGCATAAAACATCAATTGAAACTATAATATCATTATGAAAAATTATATGCCTTATTTCCAACATTGGTCAAAATACGACATACAATTTAAATCAATTTTATCTATACATTAAATCTACATCACCGTTGGCGAAATAGAAATAATGCATAAAATCATCAATTAAAATTATAATATTGTTATTATCAACGTTGGTCGAAAATAACAATATCATAATTATCTCGATTTATCTCTATTTTTCCAAAATTAAATTCTCCGTTGGTTCAATTTAATAATGAAAAATCAATCAATAATATCTTTTGCAGCGGAAACTGTAATTATTCTAAAAATAATTCAATATTCAGAAGCAATATACAGTACACTTTTAATCTCTGAAAAATTAACACGTTGGTGCAAAATTTACAGAGAATTTGGATCAAATTTCAATTAAATTCATTCACAAATGCTTCTGAAAATCAATAAAAATCCAAATTGGATTTACTGTTCAATTCGGCCAAAATGGCCCATTCTTTCGGCCGCAGCCCTTGGCAGCCCATTCGGCCAGCTCCCACGCGCGCGGTCTCGGCCCATGGCGGCCTCTTTCTCCCCGACGCCCAGCAGCCCACTAGTACCCACCGGCCCATCAGCTCCACCGAAAACCATCTGAGCCGCCCGGTCAAAATCAACGGTCTAGGGCGCGCACTGAGGCGATAACACCCCAAAACCCTAACCCTAGCCTTCACTTGCGCCTGCCCCCTTGCGAAAAAAACGGAGCGGCGGCTCCCAGGGGCTCGGCGACCCGCGCGGGGTGTCGGTGGCGCGCGCCCGCTTCGGCGGCGGGCTGCGGCGGGCTGATCCGGGCGGAGCGGCCACGGCAAGCGCGCGCGCGCGCCAAGCCAGGCAAGGCGCAGCGCAGCAGCGCGCGCGCGCCGAGGGCGTTGCGCAGCGGCGGACCGGAGCGGCGCGCGGCGTGCGCGCGCCCTCGCGCATGGGCGCGAGGAGGAGCTCGCGAGGCGGCGGCGGCCGCACAATGTCCCGGCGGCGCGCGCGCACGGCGGCCGGCCAAGCCAAAACCGTGAGTCCATTCCCCTCTTTCTCTTTTTTCTTTTGCCGATCTGGGAAGCTAGGGTTCGGGATCTCTTTTCTTTTCTTTTCCCGCATCTAGATCTACGCCTAGAACACGCTTGCTCTGATACCATTGTTAGTCTAGGTTTCTTTTAGGATCTCTAGGGTAGATCTAGCGGGGTACTCTTTCCTTTTCTCTAGACTAGGGTTCTTGTTCTTGGTGTTCAACCGAGAGGAGAGAGGGGACTAACCGTCGGACGTGGAAGAAGTAGAGGTGGCCATCGGCAACGGTCGGTGAAGAGAGGCGGCGGCTTCTGGCGGCCGGCGTGTCCCGGATGGCGGCGAGTCTGGCGGCGCGATCCGAGAGGCGAGGAGCCGGTGGAGCTTTCCGTCATTGGGCGCTTCCTCTAGATCGGTTAGGGTTTTCGGTGGAGCTGGCGGCGGCACGGTCAACCTCGTGATGTGTGCCGCCCCGGCCTCCACCTCTTTAATATAGCGCATGCGACAGAGGCCCACCAGCATTAGTGCTGGATGCCCCCGATCAGGGCGCGATTAAGTGGGGAGGGGATTTGGCCGTTGGGCCAGATCCCCTGAGATCAATTCTAACAGATACTGACCCCGATGCGAGACAGAAGAGACCCTGTGAAGGTCGCTCTGTTCATGAAAAAACAGGTTAGACAAGCATGATCGTGAGCAGGAGACCAGGGCGTGTGGGATTACTGCAGGCGAGTGTATGCATGGTTCTATGCGTGTGTTTAATCCAGGAGGCTTGTGTGCGTTGGAGTTAGAAATAAGAAGCCAGGAAGGAGTTCGTGCTGGTGCTGTTTTCACGTGGCAAAGGGAGTATGAGATAAAAAAAAGGAATTATTAGTGCCCGGATGTATGGTGAGGGACTTTCCATTGTATGCTCTGGTGCAATATCGGTAAACTACTTATATAACAATTGTAATCATCGTATGCAACAAAATACATAATAACATTGGGTAAAAATCGAGAAAAAGTTGAAAAATATCATCTCATAAAATGCATAATACCGTAAATATATGACTTTGCAAAGTGCTAAAACAAAATCAGAATTCCCAAACGAAAAATCTAGAATCTTACAACACTGAAATATTTGAAACGATAGTTGCGATATTTAAAAATATCTAATGCAACAAAAAAAAGAACATTAGAACAAACAGATCTCGACAAACAAAACTGAACTCTTACTGAAACAATAGAAAAGACTTATTGCAACAAACCCGAGAACAATTACTGAAACAATAGAATTAAACATTTCGCTACAACAACTGAGACCAGTTACAACAACAAAATCAGAGGGAGGTATAAGAAGCCCTTAAGATTTGGGGCAAAAGTCACCGGTGATGGTAGATTTGAAATTAGTGACGGAAATGGAACTCCTGTGTCAAGAGGAGATGGGTGGTAGCCATCGACGGCAAAATCATCAGCAGCGACAGCGGCACAATTGATGCTTGGGGGAGAGAGAGAGATTGGCAGAGAGAAATGTTGTGTAAGCGCGCGTGCTACTTAGTTACTTAGCTTGCAAACAAATTTTTGCCTTGGATGCAACAAAACCAAAAATGCGGACAAAATGGGAGGAAGAGCAAAGGAAGAGAGAAGTGAGATTCCGGTGACCTGCTCCGACCGCCGCCAGCGAGCCACAAGAGGGGAGAGTTGTGGTCGTTTAGAGCCTTAGACTATTGAGAGGGGAGAGTTGTCGTTGTTTAGAGCCTTAGACTATTGAGAGCATACGGAAGGAAGTGTGGTAGAAACGGGTAGCACAAAGTAGTAGTTGGGTGTTAGGATGGGTAGCACAAAGTAGTTGTTGGGTGTTGAGGCGTCCGATATGAGTTTCCACTTCGGACAGGTGGCTCATATCAATTTCGAAAAAATAAACCAGCAATTAGTGGAAGCAGGAAAGGATCAAGGGGATCAACTCAAAGATGGAACGTGAGGGCTTCGTTCCCATACGTGACCAGATTTATCTTGGAGATCTAGGTAGTGGTAGTGCTAGTTAGGAGTGTAAAGGGATTAAGGGCAACGCATGCATTTTTCTCCCCGTGTGATGGTGCCTTTCTTTACGTGACTTGGTGTGGAGCCCACCTTAAGTAGCCGAAACAAATCAGAGAACAAAATTAGAAGATGGCGCACCAAATAAAATATGCAGTGTTAGTCATGAAGGCGATCCGGATGTAAAAGAATATGCCTGGTATTTTTATTTCAGAAATTTTGGTTTCTATCTTTTATGCCGAATTGTTTAGGGAATCGTGTGCATGTGGGCTGGGAGGGGAGGTGGGGGCAGGATTACTGATGATTAATTGAGTCTAAGCTGAGATGGCCTTAGGGTTGAATTCCTGTGTGTGCGTGTGTTCCACATGAAATTCAACCTCTGTGTGTGCGCGCACTAAGTCGAAGAACAGCCTTGTTCTTTGATTTTGCGCTGAGCAGTCATACTCATCATCGTGGTTTAATTTATCCAGATTGGGTGATGAGGTTTTTTTGTGTGGTTTTGCATCTATTAGACATATTGTAGTACCACACTAGTTATCCCTTTTCTTTTCTTGATTTGCATCTTGCAAATTGAGAGCATTATCTTCTACCATTCATCCATTAAGAAAGATCGGCCCACCCTATAACGATCAATCTCACCTTGAGGTTTGATCCACATTAATTTCTTGCTCGACTCTACGATTCGTGGCCGGCACAACTAGGGCTCGAGATGATAGTCACCACGCGCTTCAGGGTCTTTGTAGAGGAGATGACTCATTAGGATATACTGTTATAAAGGAGTCCGTACTGAAACGCCACGTAAGCACTATGTCGGACAGTCAATTGATCAACTGTTCTTGGGTGGGGATTTAAAACCACATAAAACTTATAGATAGGTGACTAACGAAATCCAATATGCAAGTAGGTTTTTGATAAGCTCCTACATTTGTAGGTGGGTTTTTGTAAAAATCCCTAATTTTAAACGTAATTTGAGTTTAATATTTGCCATTTAGAAAATTCACAATTGAGAAGATATATAGTGGCAGTGGCGGACCCAGAAATAAAATATAGCTAGCGCGGACTCATAAGCGTGAAGCAAATAGTATTAGCCAAAAACAAAACAATCCATGATCAAACTACATTGCAATCGCACTAATAAGAGTATATGATATAAAATGGAAGTAATAACTACAATTCGAATCCAAACATGTGTAGATAATGGTAGGACATTAAACAATACCTCACTAATAAAGCTTAATCCACAGTTATCGATAAGCCGTAGAAGAAACAACCTGTCAATTGTAAAAAATAGATGGATTAGTAATATCACAATTTGATAATAGAACATAAAAGATGCAATAAAAGGAGATCGGTTGAGGTAGCCAAATCTTAAATAAAACGATACGCAGGTTCACAAGATTGGCTTGACATAAATCAGTGTAAGCTATAGCATTATTTATAAATTGGGTTGCTCATTGTTCTGATCAGTGGTAGACACAGAAATTTTAGAATGGGTGTTCTAAGTTGTAAAAATATTTTTCAGTACAAAATATAAAGATATGATGTTGAGTGACTGTAGATGTTGGTTGTTCTGTTTGATAAGCCGAAGCAAATAGTATTAGCTTGAAACTAGAACTAGATGTTGGTTGTTCTGTTTGATAAGCCGAAGCAAAAAATTTTTTGATCTTGCTGGAGCAAGAGGACCGTGGCTCTTCTAAGGGCTTGCTGTTCTAGAACATTTCCTGTATGTTCGATCTAGCTAGTCTATTGTTGTGTGGTAAATAGTGATTGGTTTAATCGCCTTTCAGCAAATAAGGTGATTGTTGACAGGTTCTACTTCAATATCGTCAAAGAAAATTCAGGAGCTGTTAACTGTAGTTCAGACTCTGGACTTCATTTTTATTTTTCACCTTTTAAATGCGGACACGTCAGGTCAAGTAAGAGGACTGGTCCTTGTTTGTTGTATCAGCAAAAGGTGAAACTGAAAGCCAGAACGAATAGTACAATCCAGCACCCTATGAAATGATCTCAATAACATCCCGTGCTTGACTAACGAGTGTCGTTGAACGCACGCGCACTTATGTGCAGAACTTCTTTTAAGTCTTCCCCTTAACCACTCGGCCAATCCAACTTGAATTGACGCTGGCCCGGAGCTCGGGCGGCCGCCCGAGCATGCCCGAAGGACGGGTCCGCCTTTGTATAGTGGTGTAAGCTACACATACCTCCCAGACATGTCATCCCGGTAACTTTTAATCCAGCTGATTAAAACCTTCGAAACATGTTCGGGCTTACCACGTTTTTGGCGTGGTTATGCAATCGGAAGATGTGATGGTAGACGGCGTGAGAAGTCCTGAATCAAGTCTTCCGCTCCTCTCGGATCACAGGAATAACTAGCGTACGAATGGGGAGCGAACCGGGCACTTTTATAGAACATTGAGTTATCCAACTACCGCAGGATATTTTAGTTTTGATAAAAGTGATAAACAATCACAAGAAAGAACGCTCCACCGCTGGGGCGTGCTACAACACCTGAACTGGCTAGGGGTGGGCAAAATACCCGCTACCCGTTACCCGTACCCGAATTACCCGGACCCGAATCCGAAATACCCGAACCCGAGGTACCCGATCCCAAATTCGGATAGCGATTCTGATTACCCGAAATTAGTTTGGGTAGTTCGGGTAATATCCCCCGGTACCCGAACTACCCGAATTACCCGAACTACCCCGAAATACACTTGAACTTATCACTTTATTACCCGTACCCGAATTACCCGAACCCGAACCCCGAAATTGCTGCTGAAATTCTATGCAGTTTGCTGATTTTTTGTGAATTCGGGTATATCGGGTATACCCGAACCCGAACCCGAATTATCGGGTACCCGAAATTGCGGGTAGTGTTTTTTTGGGGCTAATATCGGGTAGCAATTTTCATTACCCGAATTTCGAATTACCCGAACTACCCGACCCGAAAAAATCGGGTAACCCGAATGCCTGTGCCTTGAATCAAGCGGCACCAAAGAAATTAAATTGCGCCATCTGCGTTCAGAGGTGCTGATTTTTGCTTTTTCAAAAGTCGAAAAGCTAAACATCAAAACGGGACAATCACTTAAAGCAGATTCTTCAAACAACATTTGAAGCAAACTCTTCAAACAACTTTATAAGTCCAAAACTGTATGTACCGTCTACATCGATATCTCCACTGTCCGCTACCTTATTAAAAGATATAGATAAAACCTATTAACCATAACAAAAATCAATAGCCACAGCCTCAAAAAAATATGGCCTCTATTCCAATCATCCATTAGCTGTTGACATTTTCCTCTTAGGCAGCACATCAAAAGGACCGCCAATTGACATGTAAACTGTCCAAAAACGGTCGGAGCCTTTCCCCGTATCTTTTCCCTTTCGTTTTCCCATATAACGGACGATAAAGATGTTAACACAGACGACGACGTATACAATTTTAGGTTTAAAAAATTATTTAAAGAAACCTATTTTAAAAGATCATCCTATTTCAACATTTGACTTTTTAACTTCTGAAGGAGCCAAAAGCAAAAAAACTAAAAAAAAACACCTCTGTATTCCAGTGTATAGGGGGTGGCACTCCAGATAGGAGTATCTTCTTAAACGTGCACGCTGGGAGGCCTCTGACTGATGGGCACAACGTGTTCTCTTGCCCCGTGGACGACGGATGGACGGACGATGTAAGTTTGCGAGTGTTCTCCATGAATTAGTTAAGGAGCCAAGTGTAACACTCCGCCCACGCTCTGGGCCAAGATGCTACCACATCTGTTACTCTTACCATATCATCAATGCTAGAAGAATTTAAACCATCATTAAATTTATTCAAAATGCTGTGTTCAATTACATCATAGCATTTCTAGTGATTGCTATAGCCAAACAAAGCTAAAGTACACTGACATAAGGTGATACACAAGTGCTGCTGGTTCGTGCCAGTTATCCATGTGCTACTCCCGCCCATACGAGTCGTCCTCAACGGTCACCTAAAAACATCAACAAAGCAAGGCTGAGTCCACCGACTCAGCAAGTACAAAGCAAAACAGCAAATAACAGGTTCATTCATTAGACCATTATCATTCCAGTTTCATTAATCACTTTTCCATTTAACCACTTTACCTTTTAACCTCTTTACATTCCGATGATCTATTCATCACGCACATGCACATTTCTCTTATCTCTTCAGGTTATCATCAACCGATCGTCATGCATATGCCCATGCACATGCTCATGCACTTCTTTCTCAACTCTTTAGCCTATACCGGTACAGCAGAGTGTGCACCCATCGATGCTCACCCAGGCCCGCCCTGTTTCATGCGGGGACCTCAAGCCCGTCCTGTTTCATACGGGGACCATAGTAGCCCGTAACTCTCATACGGGGACCCAGCTCCACTCCCGTGGAACGTCCACTCAACTGGACCAACTTTCTCTCTTTTCATGACATGCATGCAATGCAAGTTCAATTATGCATATCAACATGCTATGTCCCAAACGTTCACCATCCATCATTTCTCACTATGCATTCCAAATATTATTTGTCTTACCCCAACTGGTAAGCCATGCATCATCCGAAAAAAGTAAAGTTACCTCAACAAGTTAAGCAATGCATCATTATTCAATTTTAACCGAAATCACTACCCGAATTCACCGCTTTACAATGCACTTGCCTGGTTAGCCTCGGGGATGACGCGTGGACGGCTCCGACCCGGGACCTCCACCTGCGCACACATCAACCCGACTCAACGGCAAAACGAAAATCAAGAGCTTAAACGGAGAACAGCGTCCCTAAGCTCGTACCCCGACCTCGGGCGTAATCGCACGGGTTTTTGAGGTACCTGTCGTGCAGGTGCCAAACCCATTTTTTTCTCTTTTCTTCTCTTTCTTTTTCTCCTCTTTTCTTTTCTCCTTCTTCTTTTTCTTTCCCTTCTCTTTCTTTCTTTCCTTTCTTTTTTCCCCCTTCCTTATCTACCCATTCGGCCGAATGGCCTTTACCCCTTCCCCTTTTTTTTCTTCTACCCCTCACCTCACACTCTCTCTCTCCCTTACCCAGGTCGGCCGAACAGGCCTTGCTCGGGCGCGCAAGCAGCACAGCACACGGCCGGCGACCCCTCACCGCCGGCGGCCCTCCCGCCGCCCCTCTTCCTTCCTCCTCCTCCACCTCCTCTCTCGCCTCCTCTCTCCTCCGCCGGCTGGGCGGGCGGCGCGACGGCGCATGGCCGGCTCGGCGTCGCCGCCCCATCCGCCGCCGGCAGCCAGCCGCCTCTGCCTCCGTTCGCCTCCCCTTCCTCGCCGCGCGCAGCCGCCCGGCCGGCCTCCCCCTGTGGCGACGCGGCGGTGCGTGGGTGCGCCGACCGCCGGCCGCCGGACCGCCGCGGCTCCTCCTCAACGCCGCCTCCTCTTGCTCTCCTTCCCCTCCCACTCTTGCGCGGGGACCCCTGCACATGAGCTCCCCGTCGGCAAGGTGGCGCGGCGGCGGCTTGGCTCGCCGCCCTTGGGCTCGCCGCCGGCTGGCCTCTTACCCGCCTCCCCTGCGCGCACGGTGGTGGAACGCTGGGCCCCGCCGCCCGGCCGGCACGGCCAACGGCCGCCGGCCGCCTCCTCCGCCGCTCCCCTACAGCGCCACTACTACTCGTCGTACTTTACCTTGTGCTTACCTGTGCTGGCCGAAATGGTGGCTTTGTGGCTGTTTTAGTTGGGGAAGAAGATGAAGAGAAGAGGAATGGAGAGTGTGCTGTCTGGCTTTGTTGGTTTGGCAGTGAGATGGAATGGGAAGTGGCTTGCTTGCCTTGCTAGGCACTTACCTTGGCCGAGTGAATGGGAGGGGAACATGAGCTTGGCTGCATTGTACTAGTATTTATGGGCACGGTTGGGGGCTTGCCCTTGCATTTGTGGAATGACCGAGTCGCCCTCCCATGCCCCTCTCATATACTTGACTGCCTAGGGGCATTCTGGTCCACGACTGTTGGTTTGGTTTCTACTGCAGCGGTAAGTCGGTAAAGAAGGTAAGGTAGAAATTTGCCGGATGATGAACACCCGCAACGCGAGACGGTGCCGACTGTCCCTAGGAGGTCCGGGAACCTCTGAGAGCGCTAAATATACGGCTCTCTAGACGGTGCCGACCGTCCTGGGATGGTCTGGGAACCTCTGCGCGCAACACTAAATCGATACTCTAAAAGGTCGATGGGTCTGACGGCAAAAATTCCTTTATCACTATTACTTTCCTTTATGCAAATTTTGGGGTATAACATTCTACCCCCCTTAACAGAATTCGACCCCGAATTCTAGCATTCAACAATATGCACGAATGAACAAAATGCAATAAACTACACTTAACATATCTTTAGCTCATACCCACGGAGAACAAGTCCGGGTACTTCTCGCGCATGCGAGTCTCCAACTCCTATATCGCTTCTCGCTCATTCTGATGTGCCCCAAAGCACTTTAACATACTTTATCGTTTTATGCCTCAACCTCGACACATGAAACACAGTATGCACTCCGTGCATAAACTCAATTCTCATGCCTCGGCATAAGAAACCCTCCAATCCTTTAGGAAAAACACTCTCATAGCTTGCACAAAAGAGTCAAGGCTACTCTTATTTGCAACAAGGAGAGCTCTTCTCTCTTACAAGAGAGTATCACGCAACATTCATAGAATCAACTTTATGCCGCATATACCAAGCGAAAAATTTCTATTCCCCAAATCAGCCTTTTCTTTTCCAAGAAAAGAAAGCATATCCTGTTAGGCATAAGGATAACACCTTAGCCAAAAAAAATCACATAGACCACAAGTAAAATGCGGAAAATACCGCAACTTTCCGCTTAAATCCACTATCCCTTAAGGTGGCCCTGAACAAATTTTCAAATCAGGGGAACCTAAAATAATCCTTTGACTGTCGATCAATCACTTCATCCGATAACACGAGAGATATTTTACTCCATGTCCCTTAAAATCAGTATCGATCACCCATCAATGTGACTAAACTCGCAAGGATAGTTCTCACTAACCCTCTTAGCAAGAAAAATAAGCTCCCAGGGTTCAACATATCCAAACATTCCCATTACCCATGTAATGGATTACACCCCTGACTACTTCTTTAAATAATGGTCACCAACCACGGTGGATAAAACAAATCTCATACCAACTCTCAACTTCTCACATCCACAGAATAAGGTAAACTCCATTAGGATCTCATTTAACATCAAATAACTAAATCTTCCAATAGCTCTACTTTAACTTTACCTCAATCTTTTAGCCTCTACTAATCATTAACAAATATGAGGCTCATAAACCAAGGTTCCCAATACTCCTCCAATAACTCCGATATCAGTATCATCCTCGATCTATGTTATTAAAATCAAGCAATCTAAAACATTAACACCTATTGATGATTACCTCAAAACATAAGTCGGGGAATCTCTTTTACCAAAATCTCGTACTCTCATCACTACCCATGCTTTACCAACTTAAATGTGACATCTGTCACCATTATTTCCCATAGACACTACCAGTTGCCATAACACAATCGACCATCGATTTCGCCTTTAAGGCCAATTTTATCCAAATCAATTCCCCACCAGGTCTATGGCCTAAGATCAAATCAGAACTCTATTAGCCATACGATTCTTTATTATCACCCTACTTCCACATATCAACCATCTTACTCCAGATCTAGACCTAGTAGAGCTTCATTTTTTTTGGATTTAACATTCGTTTCGAGAGCAAGGGATCCCAACCCTTCAGCGACCCTCCAAAGTTAAGAAGTCTACCAAATTTAAACATCCAAAAACAGAACGAAATCCCAATAGCTTTCATTCTTCAACAAGATAGGGCTTTAGAATGAGTTCATCACTCACTCCCCCAAAACAACTACAAAACTTCCCCAACACGGGATTCACTCTTTCAATGATGCAACACCTAGACAGGAGAACCAATCCCTCTGGCCATAACATCGCATCACAACAAACACATTAGGCAATTAACACCAGGAAAACGGAGAGATGCAACAAAATTCAAATATTACATTACCCTAGTTGACGCGCCCGGGCACACTTTAGACTCTTAATTCAAGACAACCGAAATTACATGTTTTGGAAACGCTCAGGACTCATTCTTGAGTACGCCTAGGACTTCGTTCCTAGGTACGCCCGAAACTTACGCGTTCGGGAGCGCCACGGACCACTCGTCCGGGAAATCTCATATGCAGAAGTGAGGGAAGTCAGGAAGCACTCACGACACATGCACGTAAATCAATCTGTGAGACATGCGGACCTCCTACCGCACCTCCAAGCATTCATCATCGTTAGAACTGAATATGACCTCCTTCGAAGTCACGAACCCACATGATAATGCACGTCAAAACACAAAGTGTTTCTTCCAAATACCAACATAGAAACCAATTAAAATTCTTTTCCCCATAACAATGTCAAGCCCGTACCTCTTGTACTGCTTGCACAGATTAGCAAATCTCTATTTGCTAATACATAAGTCGTTGCCTTTTAGTATCCCATCTTGAACCTTTCCACGGCTCACCGGGTACTATATTCTTCCATATTTACTCTGTAATTCCATCAAACGCTACCACTTTACTGTACAAAACAACGCAATCATAACAACTATCAAGCGCGCATACCACAAGATGTGGTCAAGGCGCTTTGATAAAGAGAACCCACTATCAGTAATTAATCCCATGAGCGCCTAATTTCCAAGGCGCTAGCTAATCTCTGCCAGCTTAACTTCAAGGATGATCAATCATCCGGATTTTAGCACACATCTAATGCACTTTCACAAACCACAATTGCTTTTAAGCATTGAATCCGTCTGTTCTATTTCCGTAGGCGTGCACATGATTCCCTACAAAATGCAGTGGCAACTCCACCAACTCATGCTTAAATATTGCCACCAAATCTCACTAAAATGTCATTAACTTCATTCCTTAGAATTTGAGTCTCACTCAACTCTATAACAATTCTTCTCCATTCAATTTAACTGGGAGATTTATCCAACATTAAGTCCCTCATTCTTATTTTCCCAACTAATCCTAATTAAGTTCTGACGCTACAACTATTAGAATCTTCCAAAACATCAATCATGACTAAAATAATCAATCATGGTGCGGGATTAGCGGACTTAGCTCTATAATCCTTCACCTATTTTTCAATTGAAAGGATAACTCCAGATGTGGGATTTTCCACCAAAATAATAAATTAGCACACTTCTTAGCCTGCCTAGATTGCACGATTGGGCTAATCGATTGGGACCATCATGACACCGGTCATTCAATGTGGCTCAACAGTCTAAGCAACTATAATCACCAACTGGTTCACCAATAATTCAAATCCAACTATTAAGCAGAAATGGATCTGCCTTAAACCGCTACTTCCCATGTAACTACTAAATCCCCATTGAATTCAAATCAACTTTGATCCCACAACCATAACTAAAGTTAATTACTCTCCTAGGTTCTCACAATTTAGAATACTATGTCCTACCAACTTGTTACTTTAACCACCAAATCCCCACATACGCCTAATCCAACACTTCAACCACTATTGGATACTACCTCCCTTAAAAAGATATTGGTCTCATCATGCAAGTTACTCCAATCATTCATATAATCAAAATTCTCCCACTATCGAGTATTTACCAAACAACTCAACGAGACTTGCATGGAACACTTCCCACTATCGAGTATTTACCAAACAACTCAACGAGTTGCTAACCAACGGGAACCAACTTCCCGAAACTGAAGTAAAACATCACTACCTCAATGCCACCAATGGCAACATGACCAGGCCTCTCTAGTGGCCACGGTCTCAGTCTCTATTGCATCGGTACACGACACAATAACGGCATAGTCCCGTAGGACACACAACTAACAAGTTCAAATGCTTGTTATCCACTCACAAGCATCAACACCAAGCATTGCAAATCAACAATATGACTAACAGAAGCGAAAATGCAATGCTTGACCTAATCCCATCCTACTACGCACACGTTCGCGTCCTCTAGCTCTCGGCATCTCTGTTCAAGACAGATAGCCAATCACAAAGCTAGTCCACAACCATCCATTTCAACAGCACAGATCAACCTCCAGGCTGCGAAAGCGTAAATACAATATAAGACCCATTCCCAACCTATGGTGCACCAGTGTGTCAAATTTTAATTTATTTATTAGGCCTAAGTCAAATTTTAGTTGAATAATTAAGCTAAGTTATCAAATTTTCTTTACCACGGACCTAACGTCTGCTCTGATACCAACTGTAACACCCCGCCCACGCTCTGGGCCAAGATGCTACCACCTCTGCTACTCTTACCATATCATCAATGCTAGAAGAATTTAAACCATCATTAAATTTATTCAAAATGCTGTGTTCAATTACATCATAGCATTTCTAGTGATTGCTATAGCCAAACAAAGCTAAAGTACACTGACATAAGGTGATACACAAGTGCTGCTGGTTCGTGCCAGTTATCCATGTGCTACTCCCGCCCATACGAGTCGTCCTCAACGGTCACCTAAAAACATCAACAAAGCAAGGCTGAGTCCACCGACTCGGCAAGTACAAAGCAAAACAAAGAAATAACGAGTTCATTCATTAGACCATTATCATTCCAGTTTCATTAATCACTTTTCCATTTAACCACTTTACCTTTTAACCTCTTTACATTCCGATGATCTATTCATCACGCACATGCACATTTCTCTTATCTCTTCAGGTTATCATCAACCGATCGTCATGCATATGCCCATGCACATGCTCATGCACTTCTTTCTCAACTCTTTAGCCTATACCGGTACAGCAGAGTGTGCACCCGTCGATGCTCACCCAGGCCCGCCCTGTTTCATGCGGGGACCTCAAGCCTGTCCTGTTTCATACGGGGACCATAGTAGCCCGTAACTCTCATACGGGGACCCAGCTCCACTCCCGTGGAACGTCCACTCAACGTGGACCAACTTTCTCTCTTTTCATGACATGCATGCAATGCAAGTTCAATTATGCATATCAACATGCTATGTCCCAAACGTTCACCATCCATCATTTCTCACTATGCATTCCAAATATTATTTGTCTTACCCCAACTGGTAAGCCATGCATCATCCGAAAATAGTAAAGTTACCTCAACAAGTTAAGCAATGCGTCATTATTCAATTTTAACCGAAATCACTACCCGAATTCACCGCTTTACAATGCACTTGCCTGGTTAGCCTCGGGGATGACGCGTGGACGGCTCCGACCCGGGACCTCCACCTGCGCACACATCAACCCGACTCAACGGCAAAATGAAAATCAAGAGCTTAAACGGAGAACAGCGTCCCTAAGCTCGTACCTCGACCTCGGGTGTAATCGCACGGGTTTTTGAGGGACCTGTCGTGCAGGTGCCAAACCCATTTTTTTCTCTTTTCTTCTCTTTCTTTTTCTCCTCTTTTCTTTTCTCCTTCTTCTTTTTCTTTCCCTTCTCTTTCTTTCTTTCCTTTCTTTTTTTCCCCTTCCTTATCTACCCATTCGGCCGAATGGCCTTTACCCCTTCCCCTTTTTTTTTCTTCTACCACTCACCTCACACTCTCTCTCTCCCTTACCCAGGTCGGCCGAACAGGCCTTGCTCAGGCGCGCGCGCGCGCACGGCCGGCCGGCGACCCCTCACCGCCGGCGCCCTCCCGCCGCCCCTCTTCCTTCCTCCTCCACCCCTCTCTCGCCTCCTCTCTCCTCCACCGGCCGGGCCGGGCGGCGCGACGGCGCATGGCGGCTCGGCGTCGCCGCCCCATCCCGCCGCGGCAGCCTCGCCGCCTCGCCTCCGTTCGCCTCCCCTTCCTCGCCGCGCGCCGTCCGGCTGGCCTCCCCCCCAGCCGAGCGACGCGGGTGCGTGGGTGCGCCGACCGCCGGCCGCCGGACCGCGCGGCTCCTCCTCAACGCCGCCTCCTCTTGCTCTCCTTCCTCCCACTCTTGCGCGCGGGACCCCGGACATGAGCTCCCCGTCGGCAAGGTGGCGCGCGGCGGCTTGGCTCGCCGGCCCTTGGGCTCGCCGGCCGCCTCTTACCCGCCTCCCGCGCGCGGTGGTGGAACGCTGGCCCCGCCGCCGCCGCCGGCACGACCAACGGCCAACGCCGCGCCGCCTCCTCCGCCGCTCCCCTCAGGCGCCACTACTACTCGTCGTACTTTACCTTGTGCTTACTGTGGCGCGAAATGGTGGCTTTGTGGCTGTTTTAGTTGGGAAGAAGATGAAGAGAAGAGGAATGGAGAGTGTCTTTGTCTGCTTTGTTGGTTTGGCAGTGAGATGGAATGGGAAGTGGCTTGCTTGCCTTGCTAGGCACTTACCTTGGCCGAGTGAATGGGAGGGGAACATGAGCTTGGCTGCATTGTACTAGTATTTATGGGCACGGTTGGGGGCTTGCCCTTGCATTTGTGGAATGACCGAGTCGCCTCCCATGCCCCTCTCATATACTTGATCGCCTAGGGGCATTCGGTCCACGATCGTTGGTTTGGTTTCTCTTTGCAGCGTAAGTCGGTAAAGAAGGTAAGGTAGAAATTTGCCGGATGATGAACACCCGCAACGCGAGACGGTGCCGACTGTCCCTAGGAGGTCCGGGAACCTCTGAGAGCGCTAAATATACGGCTCTCTAGACGGTGCCGATCGTCCTGGGATGGTCTGGGAACCTCTGCGCACAACACTAAATCGATACTCTAAAAGGTTGATGGGTCTGACGGCAAAAATTCCTTTATCACTATTACTTTCCTTTATGCAAATTTTGGGGTATTACACCAAGCCCCGCGCGCGCAACGAGATGGCGTACATGCATACACGGTACAGCTTACAAGTGGAATAGCGCACGACTCAAACTAAACACATGGATGTGTGAAATTAACTTGCATGTGGTGCAAAAGTGGGAAAGACATGTATCCATATGTGCAGGTCTTTACGCTATATTTGTCAATATCGTTTTGGTGGTTATATCAGTTTGGTTCTTAGAATATTATGTTTCAGTATCAATCTATATCGACGTACCATTCACGATTTAATATAATAAAATAAGTATATATTTATTTAATTACATGCACATAAAATATCACTTATAATATTATTCTAAATGTATAATAATACTATCAAATATAATATATAGTTTAATAGACGATATTATCAATTTTGCCGATATCAGCCGGTATTGACCGGTAGGTTTATAGTATGTACGGAATTGGAAATGAACTCATCAAAAAATAATTTTCTTCTAAAAAGTATTCCACGTATACGTGTTAAGTCCAAAATATTCCATACAATTAATCCCACCGTTATTAAAAAAATTTATATTACAACATTTATTCATTAAACATTACGATGTATTTTGAGGTAAATAAAATCGTTTTATTCACTTGAAAAATGAAAAAACGACTCGATATATTTAGAAAACATTAGAATATCGATACTATTTGTACTATTATCCTTTTCAGTTGGAAACATCTCTATATTCGTCGTTGAAAACATAGCCAAATAGCCAATCATATTTACAAATTCTTTTGCAATTTGCAGTGTTTTCAACGGGAGGGTTGAACAATAGGAGTTCACAAGCCGCAGAATGTCTCCGGTGAGCACACTCGCGTAGAATAAACATCATTACAACCACCATCCAAGATAAAAGCGTGACTGTCGAAGCACTCAAAATAGTTGAGATCGTATGATACGCTTAAGAGTTTGTAGAAGGTAATTCCTCTCATATACATTTGCTATTTTTAGATGAAGAAAGAACTCTAAATTTCCTATGAAAAGGAAGAATTTCACATTGAGAAGACGTTGTAAAAAGTTCAAAGATCATTTTTTTCACCACGACAGGGACAAAGCCGGACTATATAACGAAGAAAAACGGCAAGGAAGTGAGAACTGAGTGTAACGCCCCCATGTTTGGGAACAGGGACGTCGTACGGCCTGCAACAGCCCAGGAGTTCCGTTGCGGCATAACAGTGTATCAAGCCTGCTTACGAACAATTAAAACAAGTTAATTTAATTGAAATAAGACCTAATGGTCAACTTTAATGCCAATACGGGCGTCCAAGCCCAAAACTTAACTTACATATAGAAGAGCCGAAGAAAACTCCACAGGAACACTTGAGTGTAGACGTAACCTAACACGAACACTCGCAGCATCTTCTTTTCTTCTGATATCTGTGGGGGAAAATTTTGCAAGTCTGAGTACTCCAACCCCGTACTCAGCAAATCACATGTGGAACATAATATATAACTATATGCCAGGATTCTCAAGGGAAGGGAGTATAGTGTTTTATTAAAAGGTGGATGCAATTTTATTTGCAAACAAATAAAACTTTTAAAACAATTGTTCCTTAAGATAAGGGGTTTTCTATTATCAGATAAAGTCTCATCATTACTCAAATTAACAACATCAGAAACACTACTTATGCCTCGTTGCTGGAATCACCCAGTTAACATAGCTTCATTAACCGGAAGCACGACGTATTCGAATACCATTTATTTCACTCTACAGAGTTGCTCAACTTTACCTACACGATCTCTTAACTCCCGCGACAGAGTTAAGAAAGCCAGGTCGTTTCACTGCTCAATTTTCTATATAGGCTCTACCCGGTAGCATCACTCAGTCACGGCCACAAATTACACTACCACTTCTCCCTGTCGTTTTAAGTGTCTACTACCGTTGTTAGGTACCCGCAGCATACCTAACTCCCCGGCATCCTGTCATATCATCCTATAGAGTTTCAATCGAATTGAGCAGCTACTAAACCAGTGTGGACAATTCAACTCCTGTGGTTTGAGCGATCACTATGTCTTTTACTTGGCACAAGATTCTTGTCCTTATATTTTTCACCTGAGGCACTCAATCACAGCTTTCCCTGTGCTCAACAGCATTCACCACCACCAACTCAAACCAGCCTCCATCCCCGGGTAAAGCGATGGGCTAAATCCGTTACTCGGAGCCCCACCAACCTCTCTACCCGAAGTCCAATTCTAAGATAAAGCGGTGGGCTAAATCCGCCACTCGGAGCCCCACCAACCTCTTTACCTTAGATCCAAGTCTTTTTAAACTCTATCGGCCCACGGCCAAAGTTACTTATTAGTGTACATGTTGAAGGGTAAAGCGATGGGCGAAATCCGCCGCACGGTTTCACGCAACACCTTTACCCCTCCTTGCACATCAGCATTACCGGCCTAGGGTATGGCGTCCCATACCACCCTACCCTAAGTCCGGGGTTTTTCAAACCTATTGGCCAACGGCCAAAGTCACTTAGTAGTGTGTAATGTTGAATGAGATAATGGTACATACATTTATACAATACTTCAATAATTACTAAGGTTGTCAAGGTGAATATGGCCATCAAAGTAAATAGAGCTTTTATCAGTGGTAGGACTTATCTAAATAGCATGTCATTCTAAACATTTCATGTTAAGCAAATAGCATTTCACAAATATTCATAATGAAACTACATTACTTAGATAATAGGCATGTCATGGGATTCAACATGATCAAAAACATGTGACTTGCCTTCTTTTTATTGCTCTTGATCTTCTCGACCAGCTTCACACTTACTTCATCTCCCTTTTATGGCCTTCCGTTGACCAACTCGCTTGGTCCGTTCACTAGCGTAGAAAACGATATCAAATAAGTTCCTGCTTTGCAAGATGCAAGCTGGGAACAAAATGCAATTAAAAATAAGAAAAAACATAAAAAGAAATGCGTTGGGTGGGATGGTCGGAGTTTAGCGGCGCTTGGGTTGGGAGGTCAAGGCTCAACGATGCTTGGTGAGTGGACACGGCTAAAACTGAACTAGATAGGTTCAAGGCTATTAAAAGATACATATATGTGTTGGACAAATTTTTGGGAATAAAGATAGACATTTAAAATTGGAGGGTCGATCTTTGAATTGAGTGGATTTGGATTTTGTCAAGATTTAAATTGGCAAAACGGAAAGTTTGAATTTACTAGAAATTGATTTTGGTGGAAAGATGAAATTAAAATTAACAAAATTTGAATTTGAAGAAATGGAGGTCAAATTTGAATTCAGGGTATTAAACTGGTCAAAATGAGGTAGTTTGGTATTTTTGGTATTTTTCTGGAATTTTTGGGGTTTTTTTTTTGAATTTTTAAATTCAAATGAACAGTAATGGGTCGGCCTGATGAACAGTGCGGCCCGGTCGGGTGAACAGTGCTGGGCTCAGCCCAACCCTATTATGAGGCCGGCGGCCTTTTCCCGCGCTCGCCCGGCCGCTTGGCCGGCAGGCCAAAGGCCCATACGCGCGCGCGCTCGCTCGCCCGATGGGCGACGCGCGGTTAGCGCTAATGGCCCGGATGCGCGTAGAGAGGACGGCCCGGATGGACGGAGGGCGACGACGTTAAGGACTGAGATGCGACCACATCGCCTCATCCCGAGTCGTCTTCAACCTCGGTCTTCTTCTCCGGCGGAAACAGAGGAGCGGCAGCTCGGGTGAAGCGACATCAGCGGACTTTCTTCGGAGGAAAAGACGGCACAAAGCGGGGCGGTTTAGTCTTAGGAACCCATTTTAGGGCTTTGGAAGGTGAGGGAATGAGCGATGGTGGTTGGCGGCAGGAGGGAAGGCGACGGCCTCCATAGCGGCGTTATGGTCACCTAAAGGTTTTCCGGTCAAATTGAAAGGTTTTTATCCATCTAGGGAGTGTCAGGGTTGCAGTGGAAGTGGCGGTTTAGGTCGGGAGTGGCTCAGGCGAGCTGGCCACGATGAAGGCCTTTCGGCCGGCGGCGGTCTCAGCCGTTAGAACTACCAGCGGGAGCTCAAGCTCAGGAGAGTGTACTAATGTGATTAGCAAGCAAGAGAGATCATGACATTGCAAGGAATCGAAGAGTTATTGAAAGAATTGCAAGATCACCTCTAGGGTTCACCGGGCGTAGGGGAGACGATCGGCGGCAGCTCACGCAATGGGAGTTCAATTAACTGAGGAAGGAGGTTTGTGGAGACGCTAGTGTGTGCTAGGCAGTGAAATTAGGCCCTTATAAGCAGCATATGTCGGTTGCCACGACGAGATATTTTCGGTTGCGTTCTTCTCACGCGAGCGGAGAGAGGGGAAAGGCACTAGGACAACGCAGAGGCGATGAGAGGGAGGTGACGCGCCTCCTCTGCAGGACTTGACAGGTCTTTGACCTTGGGGAGGATGGAAGCAGCGATAAGGCACAGGTGTTGCAGCGCGCGAGAGTAGGAACGCAGGCAAAGCGCGTTGCGCGAGGGGGGGAGCAGGCGAGCAGGGGCGGAGAGAAGGGGGGCGGGCAGGGGCCTGGCCCCCCAATGGTCCACCAGACCCCCTAATCCCAATGTCCAATGGTCCACTAGACGTTCAGATCCATGCAAAAAGAAAACGAAGTCGAAGAGTCACATACTCACATTTTACATTTATTCCGTGAATGATGAATCGGTGAATGCTGAATGCGAATCGACTACTACTACTAGTCTACTACTACTCGTCTCCCATCTCGCCGTACAAAGGCAAGCGGCAAGCCGGCAAAGGTGAGCAGAGGCAGAGCGCGAGCGCCGAGCGGGCGGCCGGCCGGCTGAGCCTGAGCAGAAAGATACAAAGCGTTTTGCACCTTTGTTCGAACAAATTGCAAAGTTAGATGAAGCGCTTTACAACATTCAGTTTGAGCAGCACTGGCTAGAAGCCCAAACTGACCGTCAAGCAATATGTAAGGCCTCTCTGTTTCCTTTTGTCTTGAAATACTATTTAAATTTCTGCAACACTGAGTTAGGAGCTCTTTCTAATTTCTGCAAATTCAATGATTAGTAATATGTTTTCTTGATGAATAGGTTCAAAATTGTCCAGATCGACTTTAGTTATCTAGTACTCGAGATAACTTGTTATAACTCGGGACTTCGGCTCGCTTAGCCTAGTCCCATCCTTTGTCGAGAAATATGGGAACTAGCGATCGGGCTTGTTTCGGTTGTCTTCTTCCTTGCTTGCCATGTTATTTTTATATATAATCGTAAGTCCAGAACTTCAGCAGTATGATCTCATGATTGCTTCCGAAGCGACTTCTAGGGCCAGTGGTGGCAAAATTTAATACTATTTTGCCGACACACGGCGCCCAGGGCCCATGACGCCGGCGCCTTGGCAGGTCGGCCCCCCCTTTATCTGGATCCTGGCTCCGCCCCTGCAGGCGAGGCGTGCGGCTGACTCGTGGGACCACTACACGGAGATGACGCGAGGTGAGGGGAGTGGCGGCGAAATATCTCGCGCACGGGAAGGGCGACGCGTGCGGCGGCTTCTCCGGGAAGACGCTGGGAGGCGCGCGCGCGGCGGCGCCAGAGAGAAGAGGAAGGCGTATTTGCCAAATAGGGAAAGCGCATTTCCATTAAGTTTTGCCAAATCGGGAAAGAATTTGCATTTAAACAAGATTTACAAAAATTTCAAAAAGGGTTGAAATTTTGGGGTGTTTCATTGAGAAGCCACGCCTAGCCGCTGGAGCTGGACGTTCTTTCCCGTTGTCCAGCAATGCAACGAGCGGGCGCCACGCGGTCGTTGCTCGCTGACAGGGACGGACGGCTCTTCGGCTTTGTTTTTTTCTACGACTTGTGACTTTTAGACTGTTTGTGTGAGAGATTACAGAGTAACAGAATTCGCGTGCGATTTTTATCGATATAAATAAAGTCAGTAAAGTATATACTATAATTAATTAGTAGACCATATCTTAAAAAATACTTCATTTAAAATCTAGTTACTATAAAAAACCAAAAAACAACTTTTAAAAGTTAAAAAGAGCCTGGCCTTCGCCGCCTCATCCAGGAAACCCACTCCGACCCAAAGAAAAACGCCCATCTCACTGACCCGCGGGCCCGGAGCCCTCCTGTCCCCAACGCTGCCTCCTCCGCGCCACCCGCGCCGTACACGTTGCTCTCACAACCACCCGGACCCACGCCTGGTGATATGGGCCATATGGCGACGGACAGCGAGAGCTTTTCGCCCGAAAAGCCCGAAAGCCTTTCCCTTCCCTTCCCGCCGACGTCGCCTTCCCTTCCCGTCGACGTCGCGTTTCCCTTTTTCCAAATCCGCTCCGCCTCTCTCCACCACCGCCGCCTCCGTTTCCCACTGTAGCAGCTTCTGGAACCGCGAAGCCTCGCCGTAGACTCCGATGATGCTTCTCCGCCCCGTCTCCTGCCCGCCGCCACCCCACCTCCCCGCCGCCGCTCGCCGGAGGGATGCTCCATCCACCGCGCCATTCGTCCTCATCCTCTGCGGCCGCCAGCGACGGCGCCACCGTCCGTACCCGCTCCTCCGCTCCTCCCTCTCCGACCTCCTCGCCAACCTTCCCGCCTCGCTCGCCCTCGTCGGTCCCGCCGCGGTCGCCGCCTCCCCCTCCTCCTCCTCCTATTTCCTGAGCAGCCTCCCGCCGCCGTCCCCCGACTCAGATTACGGCGAGGCGTGCGGGGATGTCGGCGGCGAGTGGATCCTCTTCGCCAGCCCGACGCCGTTCAACCGGTGCGTGCTGCTGCGGTGCCCATCCGTGTCGTTCGAGGACGGGGGCGTGTTGCTCGACGGCGTCAACGAGCGGCTGCTCACCGAGGAGCGGCACTACGTGAACCTGAGCCGCGGCTGCATCCCCGCGGCGCGCGGCGGGGATGGTGCCGGCGATATATTCTATCAGAGGATTTGCATCCCTTTGGAGGATGGCGGGGTGATAGCGCTTGATTGGCCTGACAGTTTGGACTTGGATAAGGAGCATGGGCTTGATTCCACGGTATTTATCGTGCCCGGGACGCCTGAGGGGAGCATGGAGAGGGGCATCAAGATGTTCGTGCTGGATGCACTGAAGAATGGCTACTTCCCCATTGTGATGAATCCCAGAGGTTGCGGTGGGTCACCCCTTACTACGCCAAGGTGAAATTCAGCACTTCATTTCCTTCTTAGTCTAAATTTTCACATTGAGGATGCTGTTGCCTGGACAAAAATTAGAAATTTTTATTACTGTTCTTACTGAAAAATGGCGAGAGTGTCGGAAAATTGAAGTTTTTGGTAGTGGAAATGGATTGATGAGTGCACGTAACTGAGCTTCAAATCTTCCCTGTAGCAAATGTTTGCAGTATGACTTTGGCAAGAAAATTTCGGAGTGTAGTCAAGCGTAAGTGTTAACTCGCCTCTTACCTGTTATTCTACTAAGCCATTAGCAATCATAGTTGATATTTGTAATTTGGCAACACCAGGGACCTCTATTGTGATCACTTGTGCACTCTAATACCGTTGACTTAATTTACCCATTTATCCAGGAACGTCATTGCATTAGTGTACCTATTCATGCTTGTACATAAAGTTTGAGGTGTGGTTATGATGGATATCTGTTCTAAAATTGTAGGGCTTCTAAACCACCTGTTTATGTAGGTTATTTACAGCGGCTGACAGTGATGATATCTGCACAGCAATATGCTTTATAAACAGTAAAAGACCTTGGACAACACTAATGGGTGTTGGATGGGGATATGGTGCCAATATGCTGACAAAGTACCTTGTGGAAGTTGGAGAGACTACTCCTATTACCGCTGCCGTTTGTATTGACAATCCTTTTGACCTACAAGAAGCAACAAGATCGTTTCCTCATCATATTGCTCTTGATCGAAAGCTCACGGCTGGCTTGGTCTATATTCTGCGTTCCAATAAGGTCGTGACCCCATTGTGCTCTCCAAAAATATGTCCCCCTTTTCTCATGCTCTTGCATATGTTCACATGCACACAATCTAACAGGTACCCGTGTGCACACATCAATCCACAGAACAAGTTCAAAGTCATTGTAGTAAATAGCTGGTGCTAGTATCTCTTTTTAGCATTCCCTGTAAATAGAACAGGGATGTAAGAAGTTGAATAACCAGCTGCTCCTGAAATGGACTCAATAATTCACTGTATTTGCAAGGTCTTTCTTTTCCAGGGAAGGGCAATTAGCCCAAGATAACTGATGTTTTATTCTTTCAGGAACTCTTTCAAGGAAAAGCTAAAGACTTCGATGTTCAGAAGGCTTTATCAGCCAATTGTTTGCGTGACTTTGATGGAGCAATATCCATTGTTTCCCATGGGTTTGCTACTGTAGATGACTTCTATTCGGAAAATAGCACAAGGCTATCGGTTGCCCATGTGAAAATACCTGTACTATTTATGCAGGTATAATTCTGAACTATAGTTATTATAAGCAATGGTATACATTAATTAACTTGTCATTTACATATCATATTAATCTCAATGTCATGATATCCAAATAATTAACTCCCATCTTATGCTGAAATATAGTTTCATGCCTTGTTAACACCATCTTTCTGGTTATCTAATTTTGAAGCCATATCTTGCAGAGTGATGACGGGACTGTGTCACTTCTTTCAGTACCACGCAGTTCAATATCAGAAAATCCTTTTACAAGCCTTCTCCTTTGTTCTTGTGTACATTCCACTGTCTTCACCCTTGAGAGATATGCTGTATTATGGTGCCAGAATATTGCCTTAGAGGTATATATTGTCATTTTCTTTATTTGACTCCCAGTGGAGGCATTCTTGTACCACTTCAAACAGGAGTAGACATGCATATTTTCTAATGTTCAACAAGATTTGTATACAAAAAATCCATCAATGGACATTTTTCAAAGTAGCTGGTGGACAGTGATATCAACATTCCACCTCTGTGTGTGTGTATGTGGGCGTGCGTGCACATGTTCACTTATAATCTGCTTAACCAGATCTTCCGCAACTGTTTGGCCCTTTTTTTGCTCCACTAGTAGGGGTTATCTAATTGTTAAGGGTTAGATGCATTTATGATCTATTGTAAGCAGTTGCATCGAACAATCTTGCCCACAGTATTATATAGAATTTAACATTCTTATGCATTGCTCCTGTAATTGTTACTTTCATGTTGCGCATTTTCAGCTGTCACATTAAATTGTTATTTGGATTTATGCAGTGGCTGTCAGCAGTGGAGTTTGCACTTCTGAAGGGTCGCCATCCACTTATCAAAGATGTGGACATCACTATTAATCCATCCAAAGGTCTAGCATTTGTTGAACCCCAAATGAATGATAGGAAGGTTCCAAAAGTCAATAGCCACTGACTGTGATTTAGGAGGCAATACCAATAAACACTGGCAGGTGTCACCTGGTGGTGGGGTGGGTGTGGGGGAGGGGGAAAGAGCACAAAGGAGGGGAGGGGAGTGGCAGGAAACAGAATGGGTTGAGTAAACTTATTTAATTTATGGTTAATGGGTTGTAGAAGGGTTCAATCCTAGCAATGCTATATTGCTGCAAAATCAAGCATGATTTCGCCCCATTAACAAACAAGCTAGATATACATTTCTGTAGCAACCAGGATACAAGTATTCATGGGTTGATTTATGTTTTTTTTATATACAAGTATGATTCAGCTGTGTCACCAAGCACCAAAAAATGTTTGACCTCCCTAGAAATGAATGGCAGGTTTGTACCTTCAATACCAGGTTTCTTGCTACTTTCACTGGTGCCTTTTGGACTCAAACAAATAACTCGAGGGAAGCTCGCTGCACCGATTGACCTGCGTTCTGTAATTATAAATGCTAGTTATCTAATACAAAGCAGTGGCATCATTACATCCAAACCTGAAACAGCATTCTGGATGATTAGCACCTACCATCTGCATCCTTTTGATGGTGTAACCGGCTTAAGTATTTGCACTCTACTTGCTATCCTTTTCTTCCCTAAAAAACCCATTCAGAGAAATACTTCTGTGTCGTGAGAATCAGAAAAGAAAAAAAAAGAACCCTTGACATATAGCCAATACGCTGAGCTTCATCAAAGACGGCATCATCTCTGTATAAAAATCTATGTGAGCAATGAAGGGCTTCTCTAGCATACCACGTTAAACTGCAGTTCAAATTTCAGATGCATTGCAGCTCTTTGTTTACACTGAGAGGTGCTGCTGAATGCAATGGCTTTGGGGCTGTCACTGGGGTATTTGGCAATGCTTGGCAAATTTGTATACTACCCTTTTCTGGACTGTATGGATCAACTTGTAATCTTTCGTGTTATAAGATTACCTCCATACAGGGATAACTTCTTCCATTCACTACAAGGTACGTATCTTAACCACAGTTAAACTTTATCTGTAGTATGCTAAATTGTTTAACTCCCTTCGCTGTTACTGTGCAGGTGAGACAGAATAAAATAACCTAGTTTGTTGGATATGCTCAGGGAGAAAATAGCAGATATGGTAATATAATGGTTACTAATTTAGCCATCTTGCCAAGTGTGTTGCGCGGAGACTCATCTGGCTTCGTTGTATAGTTCATACTACTAATTACTTGACTTGTAGATTTGGTCAGTACATCATCTAGTCTATTTTTGCTTTTGAATCTTCGGACACAAGCATACCCAAGCCTTGAGGTAGCAATTTTTGCCCAACAAATACTGTACTTAGAAAATAGATCCAGGACAGGGTTAGGTTATGCCACCTACAGTAATGTATCTTCCCCCTCTCCTCTATTCTATGCAAGTGTAATGTTACTCCAATGTACAGGAAAAATTATTGAGAATTACAATGAAAATAGCCATGTATTTACCTTATGCTCTTTGGCTGACTACTTGTGCAGAAAATCTTGTCTTTTGCTTCGATAATATTTTCCCTTCATATTTTTGGTGTTCATCTGAGCCCTGAATCATCTGGGGGACTGTATGTTTCTGAAATTTTGCAAAGCTAGCTAGCTAGGCTGCTAGTTGCGGAAAATCTCTCTCCGAGAGCTTCCCGCGAGATTGGACGGCGCCCGCGAAGCCACGTGGCAGTGCTTCTCCGCAGCAGGCAGGCTCGGCCGCGCCGTGGGCGTCGTGGCTAAACCATCAGCTCGTGTTCGTTCGCTCCCACCGCATCACCTCACCTCGCCTCCTCCGCTTCCTGTCTTCCCATGGCGGCGGCGGCTCACCTCCTCTTCTCCCCACCCGCCGCCTCCGCACTAAACTCCCGTCCCATCCTTCCTCCCCACGCCCGCCGCTTCAACCACCGGGCCGAAGCTTCCAGGAGCCTCTCCTGCCGCGCGTCGCTTGGCCCCGACGGCTCCCTGGCAGCACTCGCCGCCACCAGTCCGGCGGCCCCCCGGGGGAGGTCGTACCTGCGGGAGCACTCCTGCCTCATCTTCCCGCCCCCGCGCGGCCGCCGCCCGCTCGCCGTCGTCAAGTTCGTCGGCGGCGCCTTCATCGGCGCCGTCCCCGAGGTCACCTACGGGTAGGTCCGTAGGTGGAATCCATCCACGGCTGGGTGGAACCGTACTCGCAGTAATCCACGATAGCTTCGGTAGGGGAAAAATTTACTGATTTGCGTTGGGTCGCGTCGCGTGGTTGGTTGCAGCCACCTGCTGGAGCTCCTCGCGAAGGAGGGCTTCCTCGTGGTGTCCGTGCCGTACAACGTCACATTCGACCACGAGGCGGCCGCGCGGGAGGTCTTCGAGAGGTTCCACGGCTGCTACGACGCGCTGCTAGCCTCGGGGCTGCCGAAGGCCGGGCTGAGCTCGCTGGACATCGCGCAGCTTCCATTCTACTCGGTCGGTCACAGGTGATCTGAGCATGGAGTGGCGCACGCCACCTGTTCTATGATTTGCCATATAGGAAATTTGAAGCTTTGTTTTGTTGACGGTATTATTTAACTATTCTTCAATGGGTTGCAGCAACGGTGCGCTGCTTCAGCTGTTGGTGGGGAGCTATTTCTCGGAAAAGATACCAAAGGTTTGCTGATGTTTGGTTAATAATAGGACTCGTCCATAAATTTCTTTTTCGTGGATGATTAAAGAGAATGAGGAGAAAAGTTTGAATTCTTAATTATGTGTATAATTCCTTGATGATAGTTCTTAGTGTTTTGATTCTTCTTTTTTGCTGTATTCTGATCGTTCTAGGCTAATGCCATTGTCTCATTCAACAATAGACCGGCTTCAGAGGCTGTTCCTTACTTTGAGCAGGTATTTGGTCTGTGCTTTCTAGCATATTGCATTGTTGTCACCTTATGGTGAATGGGAATAGCTATTCTGTTCCATGCCTTATTATTTCAAACCAACTGAAATATATCCCAATTTTGCAAAATTGAACTGGGAAACAAAAGTGAAATCTTGACCATTTAGCTCTTATTTTCTGCCTGAGCATTTGATTTATTGGTAACTGGTATACTGAAGTATGACAATGCGATAGATTCTTTTGTTTGGGTTTGCATAAGTTTACGAAATTTTAAAGAAAACATATTTTAGCATTTTACGAACTTTTCCAACTTGGCAAGTGATTCTGTGTTCCCTACATTGGGATTTATGCTGCCAAGTAACTGAATGACTAACTGGCACGGAAATTAAACAAAACTTTTGAAGTTAGCTTAAGGATTATGAGAACAATTAATACTGAACTTTAAATTCTTGTGAACTGTGCACTATATCTCCAATCCCTTCCTAACCCACATTCAATCCCCCAATACACATGATCAGTTTTCCTTGTGCGAAAAGTGCACATGTTCCCTGATATTGCACCGCAGCCACTACTTGCATGTGTTTTGTTGGGCCAAGGTTTTATGTTGAGGGGATGAGCTGAGTTCTACACGATATTGTGTGTTGAACTACAGCTAGCTACTCCATATCATGAAGTACAGAGCACCGAAAAATCAGGATCAATTATTTTGGTTCAGATATGAGATTAGCAAATTTATCCAGAACCTATGTAACGATTGTTAAGTTGTTATCAATTAAAATTTGTAAGTATTAGGCTATTAGCAAGACATCTGAGGAACATGTACAATGCTACTTGACATACTTCATTTCCAGCATACAATTTGTGTTCAGAACCAGTTTCAGTTCTGAAACATTATATTCTTAGTTTGTTGCTCTTGCCGCCTGTTTTTTTTGTTATTCTCGCTCCTTAATAGTATATTTGTTTTTATGCAGATAGGCCCCCTTTTTAGTCAACTAATGCCTATGATGGAGGCATCACCTGTATATTCTGTGGCCAGAAATGCATCAGGTGATTGTTCAGTTACAGCTTACCTTCTCAATGGAAAAAAAGTGTGGTTTACTACTAACCCTCTATGTTTATTGATCAAATGACGTAGCAGACTGGCAACTTCACTGTGGTTGGTGGTAAATCTAGTTCTTAGTCATGGTTTTGTAGCTTCCAGAGTTCCGGACTTCTGGTGCTTTATGATTTTGCATTGTCGTTTCTACGTCTCATGATCTTATGTAATTTTCTGGACATGTTAGAAAATTTTCTGTTGTTTAATGGAAGAGGCATTAAATTTTGCTCAAAATGCTCATGGACTGTTTATAGTAAGATGTGCCATCACTGTAGGAGATGCGTGGAAGGTCCTATTTGATTTAGCTGGAGGTTTGATACGGGAGTACGATCAAGAAGCTATGGTATCCCTGAGTAAATTTGTCGATCAGTTACCCTCAGTAATGAATCAGGTACTATATTAATCTAAGTTCTTTCGTTATTCAACTGTTCTTCTACACCATGTATGGTCCATAGATATCTTTTTAATTCTGAAGAGATATGTTTCCCGTTTTATTTACAGGTTACAGAAGGTGTATCTGAATTCAAACCAACACCACCTGAAAACCGTGAATTCTGCAAGAACTCCTACAGCGTACCTAATACATTATTGGTAGCATTGACGAACTTGCATTTACTTAGGCCAACCTCTAGCTGTTCTAATGTAGTATTTACTGATATTCCATGTACAAACTGTAGGTGAAATTCAACATTGATGCTATTGACGATACAGACATAGTTGAAGACATCTTGAGACCCCGGGTGGACTCAATTGGTGGACAAATAACGAAGGTCATACTGTCAGGAACGCATCTAACCCCATGTATACAGGTAACTCATATTTTTCATCTGCAAATTGTATGATGCATCATATGCAGTCATATAGAACTCTGCAACATTTGTGTAAGACCCATCCTGTTAGGGTCATTCACCACCAATAGTCTCTACTTGGTGCTAGCACTAGAAATGGAAGTGAACAAGCAGATATTTGTAGATGAACAAGGAATCTAATCGTTTGGCATTCTTGGAATCACTGATCATATCAAAGACAACTTCTTCGCTTTTATCTGCATTACCATTTCTGTACGCAACATTAGTGTTCATGTGTGCCAGGCACTAACCATAGCAGTACTGCAGGATGTGAAATGGCAGGTTGGTTCAGAATACACTCCAGCAGATGCTCTTGCCCAGGGTTTGAAATCATTGGCTCTCAATGAAACTAAGGTCCTCTCAAGAACTATTGCTGATTGGTTCAGATCCCTTTAATTTTTCAGCTACTCTATACCCATTGAAGTTCAGAATGCTGCTTACAAAGGTATGCACTACTGTATCTAGAAATCATAAATATTCAATTCACCGCCATCCTCAAACTTTTACACCTTTGTGTAACTTCTGTGGTGTAAAAACATAGGACCATTGCTTGCATCACTCATGCACATTGCAGGTCTTTTTACACCTCAGAGCTGCAGAAATTGCTGTAGAATCAATCGTACGATCTGGTTTTCATTCAGTTAACATTGGCTCATGCATCAGAAAATTTTTGTCGGGTTCCCTCTTTGCTGATGTAATCCGCTGGGGGTTGCCACTGCGAGGAGACATCGGAGTACAAAGTAGTACCTAAGAGCGAAACATTTGGGTTGAGTTGAGTTGGCGATGCATGCTCACCCACAGGCCGTACCACTACTACTATCTGAATCAAGATAGGGAGATTGGGGCCAAGTGTTTGGAGTCTAGTCACAGGCTATGCAGTGCATTTAACCCGAAGTCCAAAAAAACAATGATCCTATCTCAGGTATGGCACCAGCAAGGCCGAGTTGGCTGTATATATCTTGCAGCACGCACGCAAGCTTGTCTATTCGTTGCATGAATGGACGGCCTTCTGCTGGTTGGCATTGTACGTGTAATACACTAGTACGACATGTGTAGATTGTCATGTTGTGTGGTCTGGATATACTTAACAAGCTCCTGTATAGCACAAACATTTGGACAGTTTAATTTGGGTATTTGGTTGATGATGCTTGTAACCGATTCTGTATTGGCACCCATGCCTGTGCTGCAACAAGCCCTGGCTCCCGACACTTTGGCACCGGAACATGTGAGTTTAATGGCAACTAGCCACGTAGGCGTGGCGCCACGCCACGCCAGCCACCCTGTGGATCGAAGCAAAAGAGACGACAATTCGCAGGTAGTTTCATAAAAAAATCGAGAAAAAAATTGAGGACCCGTGTGCAATTTAGGAAAAACAAAAGGACTTTTTTGGAAAAAATCGAGGACTTGTAAGGACCTGTACGTAAGTAAATAAGGACCTATATGCAATTTCGGAAACCCGCCGGGCGCAATCCAAAAATTTTTCCAAAGAAAAAACTTGCAAGGATCTATCCGCGAGAAAAAAGGATCTTTACGCAATTTTCAGAAAACCGGAGGGAATTGCCTCCCGTGCGTGTAAAAGGCGACACGCGCCGCCGGGGAGCGAGGCGGCGTGGACACCGCGCTGCCGGAACCCTCCTCTAATACTTGGTGGCGATTTTGTATGAGTTGTTCTACCTCCTACCGTCCCTGAAATTCTGCGTTGCAAATGGGCACGGTAGCTTTGTGGCGACGGACGTTTTCTGGTGTTCCAGAATACGCAAAGTCTATCTTTGTGCATGCAAGAACGATGCAAATGTAACGGTTGTGAATTATTGATGAACAGCTCCGGTTCGATAAAGCTCGGTAAAAATGCAGGTGTCGATCCTAAGCGACCAAATCCTGAGATCCGCTTGACTCATGATTTTTAAAATAATAATTTTTATTAATATTACACAAATATACTATCATTTTAAAAAATTACAGAAATAATCTACTGCCACTACTTCAAATGACGATAGAGTTCTGTCACCAGTTGAAGCGATGATAATCCTACGTAGAGTACTGTGGCAGCGTGTAGGTCTTGTTGCCATTTGAATTGACAACACTGACATTGGTGATAGAGATTCTATCGTTAATTTAATTGGTGATAGAACCTCTGTCATCAATACTATTGGCGACAAACAGAGTTATTTTTTATTTTTTTTGAAATAATATTTTTAGTATTAATAAAAAATGTACGATTTACAAAAAATTCTTGCTTTTTTTGGTTTTAGTAGTTTTGAAATAGTACCTAACTATTAAAAAAAGAATTTGACTAGTACGGTTCACATTGCATTAGTGATTAGGGTTTAAGTAAACCATTTTATGCCCAACATAACACTTCGTAATAGGATTTGGTTAAATGCATATGTTTGCTTCATTACTACGATACAAATGGCAACATGCATGCAACCATTAACCCAAACTACAGTTAAGACAATGTGTGTCTTTTGGAATTGAAAACATTAGGGGGATAAAAAAGAAGTCAGGCTTACGATCATGTATCCTATGCATGAGGGTCCATCAGTGCCTTTCCCTTGTCTCTCCACCTTAGCGTGGGTTTTGGCCTTCCTCCATTAATCCTGTATCGCAAACCCAATACTCGTCTTCCGGTCCGCAGGCTTGTCCGAGTCCGAAATAATCTCAAGTTTAGGAGGGGCATCGGGGGCCGTCGGTGCCTTTCCCTGGTCCTCCTAGGTGTAAGGTTTCCAACAGGTGAAATTCTCTGGCACCACTAGGTAGTTAAGTATGAATTTTTGCTGGATGAATGCCCTGTCATACTTCTTCGGACTGGCAATCCATGGGAAGAAGTAGCAATGCTCTAACATCTACTATTATGCATGGAGAAAGTTAGCGATATGTAAAATAAAACATGCAACGTGATTTATCAATATGTGATATTCACTTACACGGTAATCCCTACACATATAGTATGCCCGGGTAGCTATGGCTGGTGTGTTGATTGAATGATCTTTGCTGGATTACCGCTATCGCACTGCGGCATGGAAACTTCGGTGGCACAGGTGCATCCTTGTAAAAAGAATCAGGGTAGGCTCCCATGTTCTTGGCCACCCACTTCCGCTTCCGAAGCATTTCTCCATAGTCCAACATCCCTAACCTCAGCGAACCTATTTTCGAGATTAGCTTGAGTGGAGTGTTGGTTGTGGTTATGGAGTCTGGCCCATTTTTATAGGTGGTCAGTGTGTAGTGTTGGGGGAGTAAATTTTGCCGAATAGAAGTGCACTCACGTCCACGAGCATGAATCTTTTGGGCTTAGGAAAGGTCACATTTGCATGGCGAAAATGGAACACCGGGGGGCACCCACATGGAGTGGCGGTCGTCAGGGCGGCGTGGATGTGGCTGATAGTTACAATAGTGGCAGGCATAATTGTAGCTCAGGTTGACGTAGTAGCAGTATAGGTGGTAGTCGCTACTGAGGTGGACCACCTCATTGTTGTTCCTCTCCCTGATCCTCTGCCTGCAGAGCTCATCGCTGCTGATCATCTTGGTCTGGAGCTCCTCCTGCAACTCCTCTAGGAGGATTCAGAGAGAGTGGATGTAAACCTGGGCATGTATTAGATGCTGTTGATCTACCCACTCGGTGAACTTGCAATCCACGGTCTGCAAGTAAGACGAGGTGATTACAAGCGATGCATGTATGAAGGTATAGGTAGAAAACAAATTACTTACCATAAACAAAGCACAGTGAAGGAATTGACATCCTAGGTCCCCCACATTGTTGGAAACCTGGATTACGGCCAAGGCTCAGTGATGTGTGGGTAATCGCAGAGGGGATTTCTAGGAGTGTAGGACTCCTTGGTATCAAGTGGCAGATCGAGGCTTAGGGAGTTGGGGTCTAGGAGACCGAGATGTGTGTGTCTTCTAGGTAAGGGTAATGGCCTCGAAACCCAGCTATGCCTATTGTCCACTCTCCCATGCTTTGGGCTACCCACCCAGTTTGCCATGTTGTAGTTGGAGGAGTGTGTTGGAGGTACACGGGTTCTTTGCATGAGACAATTTATAGGGCCTCTCAGATGTGGGCGATGGACTTGGCACATGTATGTTGTGTGTGCGGGCAAGGTGCGGTCGTTTTGGTTGGACTTAGGTTGTAGTGGGCTATCACCTCGCTCTGAAAAAGGGCTAGTAGGAGCGTTGTTACTTTGGGCTGAAAAAGGAAGCGACATGGTGTTGTCATTTCTAATTGAAAAGGCTATGGTCTTGCCTTGTTGCGATGCGTATTGTTACCATTACCCCTTCATAGCACTGCTGAGAAGGGGATACCATCTTGTTGTCATATGAGAAATAATCTAATAAAACAACTTTACAAGGAAACCTGAACAAAGAGGAGCGTAATACCGCCAATATCAAAGCACGTGGTGAACACATATATAGCAACATATTATAAGGACCAAATAACTGAAAGGAACCTACGTGGGGTTCCTCCTAAGCACTACCCACGAGTGGCCCAAGCCTTAGGCCAGCATTGTGCATGACCTGATGTGTGGGTCTAGTGGTCTAGTGTGTGTCGTGACTTAGTTGGGTGAGTAGGACGTGTGGGAATCACAACGTCTTGTCGGGTCGACTGTCTCGATCTTAGCACATCAGAAAGTTGTGAATTCCTAGGACGTGCAACTCTTAAGGCCACTCCGTAGCTACTGCATCCTCCTTCATACCTGTTAAAAAAACATAGGATGTTAGTATGACAAAAAGTAACTGATCACAGGGTAAACATACAAATAAAGTAATGTAACACAAGGTAAATTTGTAAGTAAAATTACATAACATAAGTAAATCCGCAAGTGAAGTAAGATAACAAAAGGTAAATCTGCAAGTAAAATAACATAAGTTACACATAAGGCATAGATTAGAGTAAAGTAATGTAATATAGTCCACAAGTAGGTGTCATATAATGCATATATCATACGACAACTACAATCATATGGACTACCCTACAAGTATCATGTAGTTCATACATACCATAACGGATGCTACAACATAAGTTCAAATAGCACCCGCTGCTCGATAGCTACTACCTTCACTGAAGGTCATAGTCACCGCATCCCCATGGACTTCTTCTCCTTCCTGCTGGCCTATCTGGTGAGGGAAATATTTGAAGGTATGTTGGTCTTCTTGCAAATGGAGCATTTCTTCAAATGAGGCCCCGCTTCTGATTCATCCATGTCATTCCTAATACATCAGGTTTGTGGACGACCAACTCTTCCCTTGAGACTATTAATGTTGGCTGGGATGGCCGATGAATGATCCAACCATGCCAAAACCATATAGTTCTCCACTCCATGTCACCACCACTGCCTCCTTCATGAAATAATCTGATAAGAATATGCTGAAATCCTATGCAACTATTGAAGAAACAACCATTGCATGTGCGCATGCCCTACGCAATAGATAGGGCTTGTTGCATGTCCAAGAACAACTACACCTTCTGAGTGTGCACTCGTGAACAATTGTCTCATGATTCATCCTATAACCACCTTTGGCCCTACACAGTACCTCAAAACGAAGCTCCCTCATGCTCATTTTAAATGCTCTATTCATCTCCCCCTTCTTGCTCTTCTCTTCTATATACTTCATGATCATAGTCGAGTACTTTAGTTGTGGATCACTCATGGAGATATGAGCCAGGGCGCTTTGATGAACAAAGTACTTGGTAATACCGCATAGCACTTCCTCCACAAGCTATGAAAGGAAGGGGCCTTGAACCTCTCATGACCCAGTTATATACCTCAGCTAAGTTAGTGGTCATAACTCTGTATCTTGCATCGTCGGTGTCATAAAGTAATGTCCACTTTCTCTAGGCTCATGCTTAATCTACTCTAAGGAGCATTTCGTTTGCCTTCAGTTCCTCCTGACCAATTCTGGAGGATCTGTGGGTCACTTACCGAGTGCAATGAGGGGCTTTTCCGCACATGTTGTGGGCTTCTTTGCAGCCTTTCTCATGTGCTTTATTGCCATGTCGCCTAGTTTCTTCCACAATACATCAAACTTTCTTAATTGGTTCTGATTACAAAGCATCTTGAAAAGGTTCATTAGGTCCTTCCTAAATTGCTTGTAGAAATCAGCACTCATGTGCCTCTTGCACCACCTACCCTTGCTGTAGCTGCATAATTGGCTTCATTATGCAGGCATGTCGATCATGTATGATGCAAACTCGTGGGCGATCGCTCACAAAACCAGCTTTCACATTCCTTAGAAACCACAATCAACTTTCGGTGTTCTTACTCTTGATAAATGCAAGTGGCACACGAGTTAAGAAGCTGGTTGTTGCTATTTACTATGATTTCAGTCAATATCTGGCCCTTGTACTTTCCAGTCAAGAAGGTGCCATCCACTCAAAGCAATGGATGACAATGTTTGAAAGCATTGATGCATGCACCAAAAGCGAAGAATGCTACCTTAAGTATAATCTTCGTAGGGAACCACTTTGAGGCTTGTTCAAGAATATCTACATGTAATTCCTTTGTTGTATGACTTGGAGCAGACCAGGCAAGTTATGATAAGAGTCTTCTAATGTACCAAACCTTGCTTCAAATGCCTTCTGCTTCGCCCTTCAAGCCTTAGCATAGCTCATTATGTACTGTAACCTCTGCTCTACTACAAGAATAATGGAAAATGGCTCAAAATCCAGGTTGTCCACAATAATTCCGTACATGACATTTGCAACAAAGCCTAAAGACATATTTATGTAGGATTGCATGGACTCTGTCACCACACAAATGTGCGGAACGACTATGGAGCATTTTCAATGGGTATCCCACATAGGTTGGTATGTATAGACTCGCCAAGGGCATCTCTCTATCTCACACTTCATGTCATACACACACGGACTAGACTTCACCACTTTGAACGTCCTCCTCAATGACACTACTCATAACTTGACTGCTTCCTGCATCTCCACTTACTTTTGTAGAATGCTCTTTGCTTGACCTCATTCTGTTGGTACTCCTAGGCCACCCACTCACCTGTACTCACTACTAGTTTGTTGAATTGGTATGTGTTCTACCCTGATGGAACAGGATGATCACCTCCACCTTGCTTGTCATCATAACCATCATTATCTGATATTGCCTCGTAGTTATGGTCTTCGAACTCTATCTGTTCCACCAAGGCTTTGATCAGATTACCTTCATCTGTAATCCTCATGGGTTCCTATGCCTTGGCTACAGGAAGGTCTATAGTCTCAAGTTCAACTGAGTCAGTACCACCTATCCCTTCTTAGCTCAAACAGTATGGTGCACTTTGTCTAGACTACCCAACATCTTTAACTTCACCACCAATGGCATCTTCCTGTGCCACATAAGCTGGGGAGACTTTCTCATAGGCTTGGGCCAGCAAGATAAGCAGCCATTCATGCTCCTTCGCCAATCTCATGTACGGGCTCTACGAATTTTGCCCCTTCAGTTCCACTAACTCCTAGTACATGCGTTGTCATGCCCGGATAGCAATGCCATATAACTTCAGGTCATGCAATGCATGATCTAATGAGAATAACTGGTACAACTATCTCATAGCAGTGCCCCATGTACACTACTTTGCATTTGACAGACTGGCTATCACGGATGAAAAATTGTGCAAATCACTCCTTTTGCACCCATACGTGGAACCCCTTCTTCATAATGTATTTTGAGAGCTACTCGTTCAGACATACTTGTCAATCATTCGACAACTAATCTGATGTTAAGATATTCGCTAATTTGATTAAATAAGCGTGAAATAAACCTAATAATAAACCCATTACTCACAAGTAAACTTGCATAGGAGGGATTTCTCCAACATGCAACATTCTAGAGAAAGACAAGCAATCATATATGTCTTATAAAAATCAAAATTACCATCCATGCTTCATCTACACAATGAACATAGTTAATAATGGATTCTACACATATTGTAGTCTTTATGTTCCAAATAGACCTATCTAGCAAATTTAATATTGTAAAACTAATGGGTGCACTACAACTAACGTCTACGAGAAATTAATAGTTTTACAAGAATTTATCCTATACAAACTACTCTAGAGAACTACATATCTACAACCATACTAGTTACACATCTGCCAACCATCTAATACAACTACACATCTAATCATTTTATTTACTAATCTATTTTGGTTTTAAAATAAAATCTACAAAGAAATAGAAAACCCACATCTAAGATGCAGAAATCCGCTTCTCCCGCTCCCTTCTCCTCTCCTACCTTCTCTCCTCCCCTCTTTCTTTTTTTAATCGGATTATAATAAATCTTGGCCAATTTTTTGGCCTTGTAAAGGCTGGGCTCTATCAAATGGCGACATAGGGTGTGGGGGCTTCTATCGCTATTTGAAATGATGATTGAAGCTGTGGCAACTTCAGTAGCCATTTCAATCGACGGTTTGTCTCTTTGTCACCAATTGAAATAGTGACCGAAGCTGTGGCGCCGATGTTGTATTATGTCGTTTGTTCATTTGATTATTGAACTTCTATCGATATTTGAATTGAATGGCAACAGAAGTTCTATCCCAGATTTAAATGGCGATAAAGCTTCTGTCGCCATTTCAATTGGTGATAAAAAGTTATTTCTGTACTTTTTTGAGGCGATATATATTTATGTAATATTAATAAAAAATATATTATTAAAAAATTCCCCAGTTCAGGATCTTCTGGGATTGGTATCTCCATAGTCCAGTCAAATCACACGACGCAAATCACAGCCAACTTTTTTCTGCTGCGATGAGTGGTGGCCTAATAACATGAAGGATTAGCCATATATTCTTACGACAAGGCATCCTAAAAGGCTACCGTACCCCATGTATCAAATATCAACGCATGTCCAACTTGGAAAGATCTTCATTTTCCTTGCATGCGTGCATGCTTTGCCGAACCAAAAGGGATCACAGCTCACAAGTGAAACCGTATATGTCCTGTGCAATACAATGTTTTCCTTGTATAGCTCTACGTACGTGCCGTTTTATACTGGTACAGTGGTATGGTATGTGTGTACTGCATGGGCCAGTAGAACTTTTGTCAGGGCCTCGTAATTTGTGCCGTGTGCACGCTCACCTCTGACGGGCATCGGCGAATCGCAGCTCAGATTAGATATCATCGATCCGGGACCAAATTTCCGGCGAGGACGAGCTCCAGCAAGCCACTGTCAGACCAAAGCTTGGACGCATGCACGTATGACGTCGACGTATCTGCATGAGGCTGCGTCGCTCGTCGCCGCATGCGATCGAACAGAGGGTAGATTCTGCGACTGACGAGACGCCCATACCGCCTAGTTGGTACGGGCCGTCAGAGAACGCACGGCCGCATCGCATCGAGATACACGACCGGCCGGCCGACTGAAGCTGCCGCGCATGCACGGAAAGATCGATCTTCGCCGGCGTTTAGCGGCAGCTCGCGCTTTTGTGCCACCGCCGATCGAGGCGGCAATGACCAACGAACGTGCATGGTTGCGTTGCCACGGCCCACGGCATGGGACAAAGTTGCACTAGATGTCTTGAGATACTCAAGTAGTTTGTTGTTGTCTCGTGATGTCGTGCCATGCATGGATCATAAGATGTATGGACAATAAGGCTTAGTCAGCAGGCTATAGCAAATATAATATCAACCAAATTTTACGTGGCAGAGAGAGAAAGGAAGAGAGAGAAGGAAGCTGGCTACTAAATTACAGCTAGCTATAGCACATAAAAATATGCATTTCACTCTCTTACACGTGGGGCCAAATAGTTATTGTAATAGCTACCTTATTGTATGAACTATTTTTTTGAAGACTATAGATGAAATGGACAAGTGTTATAGCCACTAGTTGGCTATACTATTGTACTTGCTACTTCACGCTTCCCTCTGATACGTACATTAATCAATGGCATTTGATACTTACCGGTCAGTTCTTTTCTCTACAGAACTTGTTCAAATTTTGAGCCACTGGATATTAGGCATTTGTGATTCATCAGGCTAGCGATAGCCCTACTGTGTGACAACTACTTGAGGTTTGACCTATGCAGATATATATGTTCTTACATTGCGATTTGTGACATGGATCACACCTACTTAACAAAAAGAAAATATCATGCAACTTTTAAATAGCAAAACAAATATTTTGTCATATTTTCCTTCTACATACATTATTTGGATTTGATCACGTAACCTTTGTGTTAGTCTACGTGCGTGTTTCACGTACCATCATTTTCGCGGCAAAGCTCAAACGACACAGCGATTGCCCAACCGTATACTTCTTTTGGAACAACAATACAGCGAACGACATGGAATATATCGACTGCATTGCCTATATACACAATGAGCCTTTCATGATATTACAGGTATGGCGCATAGCCGCATACTGCAGCATATGCAGAGAAGTCCGAAATGAAACAAACATGGGTTAATACATAGGCATTCCTTAATCGTACATGGACCACTGTGTACAACATAACTTGAGATTAATACTAGTGCATGGCTTGCATGTTCCTCTGTCGATCGGATGCAATGCAAGAAATCCATGCCGAAAGCGACTAAATATGGCCTTGATCGTACACGTTGGTCTAATCAGATTAATTGTTATTGCTACTAACAAACAAAAGACGTCCTCATGTCGTCTTATCCCCTTATCTCTTCTCTGTACGCCAAAGATGATCCGGCATGGCACATTGTACGCCCACTCCACGGTGTTCTTAGCAACGAAATCGAGTTAAACACCGTGGCAGTTTTGTGTATCACTATTGTCGTCAACGCTGGTAAGTCGTCTAATCAAGGCACCGTAGTTGCTCTGTTAATATGACTTACCAGATTTCAAATTCCACCAGAACTCTGCGCCAAATGTACTAACCCATGCACGTACAATATAATGGAAAATAAAATACAGATTGGTAGGCAAGTATTTTTGGTGATCCTTGACTGTTTGGTGGTTTTCAGGTGCTTTTTTTGGGGGGTGTTGCCCCGGTGTTTATAAGAGCATCTCCAACAATCCCCTAAATCTCTCCCTAAATCAAATTATTGGGAAATTGTGTAAAAAAGTCTTCTCCAACAACTCCCCTAAACACCCCCTATTTCTATTCCCCCCCAAAACTCTCCCAAAACCCAGCTAGAAACCGGGAACTTTCAGGGGTCCCCTATCCTCGCTCCCGCCGTCACGCGCGCTGGGAAAAAATTCGCGCCACACTTTTCCTTCACAGCTCGCCGCCCCCGCCTTTTTCCCAGCCACATCTCCCCGCCCGCCGCCCCAAACCTCCAGACGCCGCCCGACGTCGCCCGCGGCCTCCAGACGCGCCGACGCCTCGCGGCCAGACTCCCCGACGCCTGATGCCCTGACGCATCGGGAGATCGAAATCGGGCGCGGGCACCGGGCGACGTCCTGTGCGGTGCAACCTTGCAAAAGATTTCGCTTCTTTTGGTTCTTTTCGAAAGGAAATATTTGCGTCCCTCCGTCCAATGGCATGGTGCAAACTAGTATCCGCAGCTGATGTAGATTTTGATCCGCAGTAGTATCCGCCACCGTATAAATACATGCACGGACGGACGGAATATTTCTTTGAGAACACACTCGTGTACCGATCGAACAGGACTAGATGCGATTACGGAGTTCATGCCTTGTACATGTACACGCGATGGTCGAGTCAGCGGTCAAACCGTGTCGCATCGTGACACGGACGAGCTAGCACATCGGCCGCCGATGCACGCGCCAACTCTCGGATCGCTCACGATCAAAATGAGGTATCGAGCAAAGTAAATGGGCCGGTTGTTAATGTTGGGCCAGATTCAACATACTATTAGGATATATTTAGGGGAGCTGTTGGAGGAGGGGACTAAAATAGGTTAACAAATTTTTTGGGCTGCTCCTAAAAGGTGTCTTTTGGGGTGGGTTTTTAGGGGGATTGTTGGAGATGCTCTAAGGTGTCTACTCTATTTTGGGTTGGTGTTTTTATCTATAAATGAAACGAGGCCAGAGTTTCTACCTTTTCTTTTTAAAAAAGATTGATATGCAAATATGTATTTTTTTTTTTACTAAAAACATGTTCTTGTTTATCTTCCGTTTTGGATGAGTTGGTCGGTGACATTATAAGATGCAAATCATACCAGCCATATACCCCGCGGGATTCCGGCGAGCGCGTGAGGCCACGTCGCCCCGAATCCTCCCCCGGCCGGCGCGTGTCGGCGCGTTTGCGTCTGGCCGGGAGGCATTTTCCTTGACTTTTTTGGAAATTACGTAAAGGTCCTTTTTCCTCGCAAAAAAGTCCCTGCAAGTTTTTTTTACAAAAAAAAATTTTGGATGGCGCCCCGCGGGTTTCCAGAATTACGTATAGGTCCTTATTTACTTACATGCAGGTCCTTACAGATCCTCAGTTTTTTACAAAAAAACCCTCAGATTTCCCCGAAAATACGTATTTGTCCTCGATTTTTTTAAAAAAAAACTCCTCACGAATTTTCGCCTCTTTTACTTTGGTACATACGGTGGCTGGCGCGGCGTGTCGCCGCGCCTTTGAGGCTAGTTAAAATCATAAACTGCAGCATCTCCTGCATGTTCGTTCAACAGTTAGGCAGTGGTCAAATAATTGCCTAGGGCACACGTAGGCAACTATTATAATTATCGTTGGATTCAGAACAAGTACAAATCAGCTGATCACGTTCTCAGCTCGATCTAACTCGAATTTACATCTATTCCCGATTAGATTTCACTTAAAATCTCAATTGATACTAGACTACCAATAAAACACATCTAAATAAAGCGTAATATGGTGATGCTCCTTTATATGCTTATTAGCTTTGTATAGAAAGCTCTTCTCGTGAACTGCGACCATACAGTTAGGTTCAAATAGGTATATATATATATATATATATATATATATATATATATATATATATATATATATATATATATATATATATATATATATATATATATATATATATATATATTCTTTTTGATATCCTGTCTTAATACATTGGCCGGGTTCTTTTGGCTTAAAGTTGACTTATACTTATACTGTCTACAGTAACTAGCTTTTAAACAGTACGTTTTTCAAGGCAGAGTCAATAGAAAAATTGTAGTAAAAAGCATACTGAGTTCAGCTGTACCGGTCAAAATCACATACGACTATTTTTCTCTGCGCACTGCTTCTCACAAACAGCTAGAATTCAAATATTTAAGCCATCAGCCATCAGCCTAAAAACCACCCATTTTCTTATTTGAACAACATAATATATTAAGTCTTTATTCCAACCTTCCATACAGTTGAGAGTAATTCATCTATTAGGATACAAGAACAATAAATATGTATTCTCTTGTTACAACATCAACTTGGTTTTCTCATTACCTAAGTCACGGAATCTCCGATCAATAGGGTGTGAATTATCATTGTGATGTAACTCAAATGGGCATTATTCCCATGTCCATAGATGCAATGGAAATCGCTTTCCGTGCTAGCCGCTTTGTAAAAGGGTCTGCTAGATTTTCTCAGTGCAAATATAATTCACAACAATCACTCTAGAGTTTCTCAATTTTCTAAGAGATTTAAGCTCCCGTTTAACATGCCTGGAGGACTTCATGTTATTCTTAGTACCCATTACCTTAGTCAACATTGTTTGATTATCACAATATATTAGGATTAGTATTGGTTTATCAACCAATGGCAAGTCTAATAAAAGTTCTCTCAGTCATTCAGCCTCAACAGTGGTCGTGTCAAGTATAACAAGTTCTACTTCTATGGTTGACCTCGTCAATATGGTCTATTTGCAAGACCTCTATGAAATTGTAGCTCTAGCTGAAGCAAACACATAGCCACTTATATCTTGGATCTCATCTGCATCAAAGATCTAATTGGAATCACTATATCCTTCTAATACAGAAGGATATCTAGTATAACGAATTCCAAAAGATGTTGCACCTCTCAAGTAACGCAACACTCTTTCGAGTGCCTTCCAGTGATCATCTCTTGAGTTAAATGTAAACCGACTTAATTTGCCTTCTAATATAAAAGGATATCCAGTATAACAAGTTCTAAAAGATGTTGTGCCTCTTAAGTAACGTAACACTCTTTCGAGTGCCTTTTAGTGATCATCTCATGGGTTATATATAAACTGACTTAATTTGCCCACAACAAATGAAATGCTAGGTCTTGTCGAATCAAAGGATAATTCAAATCTCTCCAACATGTAAACATCTATCTTGGTTCATTCTCCTAGCTAGATCCAAAGACAATTTCTGGCTTGACCCCCTCTTCCGGCTCAAAGGTTCCTAGATTACTTTCCTTTCTTGGCTTAGCCAAATTGGTTTCCAATTTGGACTCCTTTCCTTTTCATGTGTCACACGGCAAAGAGAACGTATCATACTCGGCTTCTTCACACGGTCACGGATAATACTTTCCTTTCTTTCTTTACAAGGCAACTTCCCAACCAAATCCAGGTTTCTTTCTTGCTTTCCAAACCAACCAGACTTTCCTTTTTCTTCTTGGCCAAAACCTCTTCATGGCTTGATGCGCTCCATAATTTGGCTTGGCTTGTCTTTCTCGTGCCTCCTTTCTTCACACACAAGAAAGAGTTGCTCTCCTGGCTTCACACGGCAAGGAGTCCAACTCCTTGGCACAGCTTGCCTCCTTGGCTTGACTTGGCTTGCTCCTTCGATGTCTTTCCATGCATGGTAGCTCTTCCTTTTCATGCACACCTAGCTCTCATGTGCCCCATGTGGCCTCCTTGAATCATGCACTCCACCATGTGATCGAACGCATGGAGTCTTCCCCTCATGTGCTCATCACTCTTCACGTGCCCGCATGATTCCATGTGCTAGGGTTTTTGTCTCCCCTTCCTGGCCAACCTCCCTCACCTCTCTCTCAGCCAAAATGGACTTCTAACTTTCTCCTTGTGGCAAAATAGCACAATTTGAGATGTAACTCCAATGTCTAACTTGGAATCATAATTCAAAATAGTATTGTACTTGGGGGCGGATCATCCCCCTTCAAGTGAAACCGTCCTCGATTTCAGGGTATTTTTCATAGCCTTCTCCTTAATGATGATGTATTCAACATGATTGCACTCTTCGGCATAGGACACAATGTTAACGGTATACCCTTATGCATCAAAGAGTACTTATTAGACCTCCCATGGTGCGTAGCATTGTGATTATACCACCATAGATGCCCCAGTAGCAAGTGACATGTGTGTATTGGCACGATGTCACACTCCACCTTGTCATGATAGTTTCCTACTGAAAAAAACATTAACACAATGAGTAATTTTTAGCTTACCAACAATATGCAACCATTATGCATAATACGGTCCTAGATGTCTCCATGTTGCTAATCCCAAAGCTTGCATTAAATCTTTACTAATGATGTTGTTGTAGCTGCCACCATTAACAATAAGCTTACAAACTTTGCTGCTGATTTCGCACTTAGATTTGAACACGTTGGTTTGTTGCCCTGTTGCGAGTATTATAGCAACATCAACTCGAATCTTCTTGGTCATCGTGCTCAAACCATCTTGCTATACATCACCTTTACTTGGCACCTCCTCTTGTTGCCCATGGTCAACATCATGGTGCGCGTCTTCTTTTGGTGGTGCACAAGTAGCGTTCCCCTTCACTGCCCTCTTTTCTTCTTCGAGTGATTTCTCCCTTTGTGCTAGCTGCTGCACTCTGAACTTTACCGTAGCCTTGTCACAACATTGTTGATCCTCCAAGTATAGTTGGTTTGTCCACGATTCGATCTCTCGACGCATTCTTTTCCATAGAAAAGAGAAGCACATGATCGAACTTGAAGCAACTCATTGTATGTTCTATTCTAGCAGCAAATATGAACCCAATACCAATGAACATGCTTGCAAATGTGTAGGAATTACATCATAAGTAACAATGGCATCATACTCGTCCAAAGAAAATTGCACCTCCACTTGTTGCATAATTGGGACGTATCAGTCTAACCAAAGCAACCGATATGGCTTTCAACATATACTCAGGCTAGAGGCTTTCAACATCAGTCTAACCAAAGCAACCAACAATACTTTCAAAACCAATACGACAGAAATGAGTTTATCTTTCAACATCAGAGTCAAAATCTCTCAGATGGGATTTATAAACTCAGGCTAGAGGCTTCTTTGCTGCTTCTTAGAATTAAGCCAGAATCTCACTCTTACCTTTCAAGTTGAATTAGCTCCTTCTGATTTAACTCTTTGGCTTTACCTTTCTTCCCTTCCTCCCCCGCTCTCTTGTTGGTTCCTTTTTTTGTACATTATTCTATTTTTAATATATAGGGGTCTCTCCTATTGTTTTCCCTCAAAAAATACGAAAGAAATGAGAATGCCAAATATTCGCCTCATATTTATTGAAACCAATTACAACATTCATATTATGACAAGACTCTAAAGTACTTAAGTAGAACAAGCCTCTCATAGCATTTACCAATAAAATTCCTAAACTTAGATATTACAACCTTATTTAACTCAAATACTAGCGTATAAACATCCATGCATAGGAGAGAACCACTAATGAGCTTCTTGTTTATTATAGGAGTGTGATGTACGTTCTTCAAGTGGATAATCTTTTCTGAAGTAAGCTTCAGATCCATCATACCAATAGTAAGAACAGAAGTATGTGACCCATTTTCCATTATGACAGAGGAAGCCCCTTGCTGCCTGGTAAGAAGAAAACAAGAAAAATATAAGAATATGTGCGAACAATATCACCGGTATCAACCCACCAATCAGTGGATTGAGATCCTTTTTCTCAGTTTTCTTATCCTTAAATCTAGTTGTCTTGTTTGGTTTGTTGGATTTGTACTTTTTTATAGTAGCATTTTTCTCTATAAAACTTGCATTGTGGCGAACTTGTAGTATATGTACACATCATAAAGTTAATATGCCAGAATGATGTGAATAATCCACCACAACCCCAAAGACATAAGTCAAAAATTGGCTCTAGCCTGCCATCTATGAAAGTTCTGACAAAAAAATCTCTCATGTTTCATTGTATTCGAAGCACCAACCATTACTTAATTGCAACGAAGTTCCCAATAAGGTTTCTGGAATGTTGAAAATGCGGGTAATATTTTAATTCTATATTTTACTAGAGGCAAATATCGCAAATAACTAGTCATGCATAGTTCATAACTAACAGTAGTAGGCAAATCATAATGTACTTCAAATATACACGATAATAAAATTATATCAGAGTCAATCAGATGCAGAACGACTTATAGGAGGGTCTGATGAAGAACAGGGAGTAGAGCATGCTTGATGTAGTTCAGAATGTAGATGATGTAGCGAAGCGAGCGATCACGTAGATGTGCGCTGCTCAAAAACCTTATTGCAGTCCCCGTGTAGGTCTTCATGGTAGTAACGGCTCAGAGATACTACTCTCTTCCTTCACGATGCACTCTAGAAAGAGTCGACAAGGTTCAGGCAGTGCAACACAATAGCACTGGATTGTAGGAGGAAGGAAAAGAAATAGAGAAGGCAATGGTTTGGACACCTCTGCTCTGGACACATACATACATACATACATACATACATACATACGTACGTACGTACGTACGTACGTACATACGTACATACATACATACATACATACATACATACATACATACAGATGCAAATTGGTAATTGATGCAATTAATTAGCTATTTACCCACTGGTAACTGATGCAATTAACTAGATAGTTACCCACTGGTAACTGCTTGTTATCAATACCCAATAAGCCTCAAATTCAAACGTTCAAATCTAATTCAAATAGAGAGGGAGATGCACGGTCTAGCAAAAATAAAGTAGACTTGGTCTACCAAGTGGGGCACCATGCCATGATGCGTGACCCAATAAAGCCTCAAATTCAAATATTCAAATCTCATTCAAACAGAGAGAGAGAGATGCATGATTTAGCAAAAATATGGTAGACTTGGTCTGTCAAGTGGCGTGCCATGTCAAGTCACGGTCGCAAGTCACAATCAAATGATTTTCACGTGTAAATACCCATGTGTGTGTTTAGCCAAAGTCCCCCTCATGCCATCCCTAACCATGTGTTATATGTTGCAAGGAGTGGCAATGACTCCACCTTATAAATTTCTTTCCCTCCACATGGCTAGGCAATATGATATTAAACCATGTATTCTTTGGAATTATAGGAAATAGGCTTCACACTCACATGAGCCTAATTTCTAATTGTTGCTTTGTTAATATGACTTACTAGAGTTCAAATTCCATTAGAACTCTACGCGAAATGTACTAACCCATGCACGTACAATGGAAAATAAAATATAGATTGATAGGCAAGTATTTTGGAGATCCTTGAATTGTTCACTCTTTTGGCCCTATAGCAATGTTTTTTAATTTTGGTACCCTAGCACCCATTTTTGCATTAATGGCGTCCTCCTCGAGCTTAAAAGGCATGATAGACGACACGTGTCACCTGCCGGGCCACCGTAGCTCAGCAAGAGGCGAGGCACATGATTGGGCAAGCTAGCACGATAGGAGAATGGTATGGCATGTTAGCAGGCGCTGCTAAGCCAGTGTAGCTCGGCAGTAGCCTACCAAGTTGCCCCTACTCGGTAGGCTGCTGCCGAGTTGCCATGGCTCGGCAACCAACCGAGAATCCCTGGCAAGCAAAAGTGGGTAGCAGGTGCACGGAGCACAGGGCCAAGGAATCTCACGGGGGAACGTCCACATACGGTTTGCCTCATGATGCGAGGAAATCTCACGGCTAATTACACGACGTGACATGATGTTAAATTCTCATTTTATTTGCATGTTAATTACATTGCGTTCATATGCACATATAAAACATGACCCACGGTCGCATTCCTGCCAAGCGACAGAAAGCACAGATAGGGAGGGGAAGGAAAGAAACGGGAGATTTCTTGTCGAGAGAGAGCGTAGCTGTAATCCTTCACAGTTGGAAGTATTGTGGAGCTGGTGAATACCTTTATTCATATGCGAGCAACGCGCATAATATATCGTTAGCATTTCATTAGCGTAATTGTGGTTTTGTAATGTGGACTACACTAGGTAGCCATGTTTAGTTGACGAATATGTTTATGTAAGTAGTCATGTTTACCTATTACAAATAGCTAAGAAATACAGGCCAGAGAAATAGCTAAAATAATTTTATGTATGTCCACATATGTATATTTATTGGTCTTGTGTGATTATAGAAATCTGTAGAAAATGATGGGTTTGTACGCACTGTGCATGCCTAATTAGCGTTGTAATTAGCATTAATCATATTTATTTAGTGCTAATCGTATTTAATTAGTACCAATCACAATTAATTAGTACTAATCATAATAAATTAGCATGAGTCTGCATTTAATCAAAGCAACAAGCTAGTGCAAGAAGAAAATGCAATTTAGGGAATATGTACATACGTATGCGGCGTGATCATTCTTAGTTGTGGTTAGTTGTATTTAGCACCAATTGACACCGATATATTATTTTGTGTACCACAGGGAATGGCTTATGGTGGCGGTCTCGGAGGTGGCATGTTGCTGGACTGATCCTAGGATGGCCAGCATCATTGTCAGGTGTGGTCAGGTGGTGAAGGGCATGCCCCCTTTGTTCTCTGGGGACCTCGAGAGGACTAGCCTCTCGACAATCGGTACGTTCTAGTTCTGCGATGGACTAGATTACTGCCCATTGTGAGGATGATGGACATTGGACGGTCATTCGCACTGGAGTCACTACTCCTATTGTCGCTCGTCGACTGGTGGAGGCCGGAGACCCACACGTTTCACTTTCGGTGAAGGAAGATGACTATCGTACTGCAGGATGTTGCGTACCTCACAAGTTTGCCAGTACTAGGTCTTCCCATGGTTCCACTCGCTAGATCACCCGACTGGAAGGCATGCATGCTGCACTAGTTTGGTCATCCCATTCTGGGTAAGTCTTTTGGAGTGCCACATTCATGGCTGCGGCTATATAGGCATTGCCCAGCTGATGCGTCTGCACATGTCATGAGGTCCCACCTAGTGGCTTACTTGCTATTCATGTTTGGGTGGATCATATTTCCTATGACTTAGGGAGACTCGATGTACCCTAGCTATATCCACATCGCTGAGTCCCTAGTCAACACCGAGAAGGATGATGAGGTCCCGATGTACAGCTGGGGCTCGACTGTTCTTTGTGTGACCTACAAGGCTTTGTGTGACAACTCGTAGCATGCCACTAGCGTGCCAAACCTCACTGGCTACTACATCTTGTTGCAATTGTGGTCATGGGAGCACTTGCCTATTGGTCGCCCATACTTACAGATGCAATTGCATTCGTACTAGTTGGAGGAGCACTTTTACGGTGACAACGACGAGGATGACTTGATGGATGGACCCACTATGGGTACTCGCTAGACTGCCAGCGAGTTAGGATGGTCCAAGGAGAGGTCACGATGATCATACCTAGATTTTCACAACATGTTTAAGACCTTGGATGAGGGTAGCCTCGTGTGGACGGTGTGGACCGCATAGTTCATCTCCGAGACAGCTCCTTTCAGACTGCAAGAGTAGTGTGAGCAAGACAAGGAGTACTGGCTCATGACCTACCACCTCGTATTCTCCTATATGGTGGAGTCGTATGCCCCCAATGAGTCACGAGATAGTTCGGGCTTTACCAGCATGTGCCACCAGCACCATGTTGACCACTACCCAAGCATGTGCACTTGTAAGTAAATAGATTTGTTATCTCATTGCGACGGTTTGCTGCGTACCATCTGTGTCTGCTTTATTTTCCCATTGAAGTAACAATTGTGTACCCCTATTTTTTCACATGTAATCGAGGAAAAAATGGAAGAGCGACTAGTGGAGGGCGACACAAGCCCAGTGTACACACGCCTAGGAGCAGTCGGTGAGGATAGAGGTTGAGCTGGAGTGACAGCTATATGACCTAGACACATTCCGCTTGTACTTAGAGTGGTACATGCTGTGAACCCGTTGTAGACTTACATGTTTGCCTGTGCAGCCCCCCGTTGTAGGGCACACACGTCAATAGGCTGGCACTCGACCCGGACCGACACTGTGGGCATGACAGGATGAAGCGGTAAAAGAATTAAAGTTCATATTTGTATCCTAGTGTTCGAGCAAACACACTTAACATGTTTTGTCCATCGTTGCAGGTCGATCAGTTGTGCCACATCATGTCCAAGAATGGAGCCACATTGCACCGTAGATGATCGAGCACGATTGAATGACTACTAGGGTCTGTCCGAAATATGTATGAGGATGCCAAGCATGCACTAGGGGCCATCAGCTGCAGCTGTGCTAGCGACATGTTTATCCTGAGGGGTGACAAGTTGTTGCATCGTCTATCAATAGATTCGTCCTTGTCATGGAGACAGCCTGACACACATGACACCGACAACGACTTCCATATCCGAGACTGTGAGGTGCAGTACGGCACGTACATAGCCACAGATCACCCGCATCTTCGGCAGCGTGACGAGTGGTACGATCGGACATACAATAGTTACGTGGTCTACCAGTACGGTGCGGAGTACCCGAGAGGTTTATCGTCTGTGCAATACGCAACACCGGTGCTTACAATTACGGGTTTCATTTCAACCCTACGTTATGTTGGCCCAACAAAACATGTTTTCCTCTACAGGACACCAGCAATTACACGGAGGACTAGGTGCACCAGATGTTCAGTGCGCGAAGAGATTGGGTCCAGTCAATTGTACGACGCGCTCGCTCCCACTTGGCCACCATCGCAATACGACTTGCGTGACATATGACGCTTTCCCGACATTCTGATCTTCTCTTAAGACTAGCTTCACCATCAGAGGAAGCGGATAGCAGGCAACCCTTGAGCCGTTATTATGTTCGGTGCCAACTCTTCAATTGGGTCATTTTAAATAATATTTTTTATAAGATAAATCTAATAACAGAAAATTAGTGTTTTTCATCTTATTATATAGAGTTTGGTGTATTGTCATATTTTGGTACCTTGATGGAGGGCATGTATCGATCGATCTTTTTTTTTCATGATGGATTAGAGCAAGTCTTATAATACAGCCTTCAGCTGGCTGTATGGATAATTACAACCCACTTATCAGCCTACTCATATAGTAGTTACAGTCAGCTGAAGGCTGTATGACCTACCTCTTCCTCTCACAAAGTTTCCTGGTTCTTGTGCTTCAGCTGGCTGTAAGCTTACAGCCCACCTCTCTTCTCTCTCCTCCACCTCAGCATACAACCAGCTTACAGCCTCTTATAAGAGCAAGTACAACAATGATCTTATAGCCAAGCTAGTCAGCATTTTTGCTGATGTGGAGGCGAGAAGAGAGGAAAGAGAGGAGAGCTTGGCTCTCATGCAAGCAACAAGCTGCACACGGGAGCCTATGCAGTGGTGGTCCAGATAATAAATATATGTGAGGAGGAGTAGGAAAGAGAATGTGAGACATGGTACCACATAATAATAAAAAATCTTTTGTAGACAAATAGAAGACAGATTATTGTATAACTTGGCTCTTATAACTTGGCTTATAGCCAAACATTTGGCTCTATTATTGGACTTACTCTAAGGGCGTCTCCAACAGCTGGCTATTTAGTTAGCTAGATCTGATGTGGCAAGGAAAAAGTAGGAGAGAGAGTAGTTACTAGCGACGAGTAAATAGCTGATCTATTTCACGTAGTCCAAGAACATGAGAGAGGAGCATGTGGGTCCAACAGTATAAAATAGTCTTTGCTTTTGTCTCTCACCTCCACATCAGCTGACTATATAGCTAGTACTAGCTATTACCATTGCAGATGCCCTAATACTTGCTCTTACCATGATCTAGGGCGTCACCTCAATCGTCCCCGATCGACGGCGTGCATACATGCATGGGCATGAGACGCGCGGCGACACGTACTGGAATTGAGCTAGATGCATATCTGTGTATATGTTGTGCCGATCATGCATCGATGAATCGCTTTTTTTGCTGGACATGTATGCATGTATGCCGGCTGTATTAATTAATTAGCTAGCTAATTAGTAGCCTGTCCGTCTGTCTTGGCCTGTGCGCCGGCCGAGTTCGGGGCGGCAGCGCCTGCCAGCCGTGCTGCGCCGCTCGTCTGCCGTGTCAGCTCATCCAGTCGTGTGTCTCGTCTCCTGCCGCGGGACGACAGTTGATATATATCGTTTTCTGTGTTTTTTAAGTTTAGAAAGCAACCTATTTTTATAAAAAAGATGTTATAGGATCAAAATTTAAAAAAATAGCTATGCATGAACAGTTCGTGATCCTTGACTGGTGGTTTTGAGGTGCTTTTTGGTGGGTTGCCCCGGTATTTGTAAGGTATCTACTCTATTTTGGGTCGGTGTTTCTATCTATAAATTTTTTTTAGATAAAGGATATAAAATCCGGCCTCTATATCCACAAAGGATATACACAGCCAAAAGTTACACGAGCTCTTAGGCCCAAATCCTCAACACTGAGGAGCACACAACAGCAAGAAAGAGATCTTAAGGACTATGAAAAAGCTAGAAAGACTAAGCTTCAGAACTTTTTCTTTCAACCAAGCCCCTAACCTTCTCCAATTGAGCCACCCAGACTCCGGTCTATCCTGTGTGAAGATGAACCTCCGAAGCGACGACTTCAAAGAGGCGACTAGGGTCGCGACGCTGCCGCCTCACGAGACAAGGCTTTCACCGAGAACAGTACATGATGGCTATGGAGTGCCATAACAACCCTTCAGGAAGGAAAATGGCGTCCATAGGCGTCATAGTTGTCGAGACCGGCAGGAACACCGGCAAGGCTTTCACCAGCACAACCACAGCAAACCACGCACACCCACACACAAAAAAGACCACCACCAGCACACCGAGTTCTGCACGCCTCAAGGCCATGGCATAGCCATCCATTGAACCCACCACAAGCCGCTTCCGCTCGAGCAACGTCGCGCCAGGAACCTGGACAACCCAGCCAGACCACCACTACGCCGCCTCCGGACTTTGCCGCGGCGCCGATCAGCCTCCACCCACCGAACGGCCCTCTCCGCGCGCCCACCCTCTCCGCCCAATTGCTCTGTGCACGCGCGCTCGCCTCACGGATCCGCCAAGCCGCCACCGGCCTCCGCCCCCTCGACGCTGCTGGCCGCCGTGAACTCCTCCGACCCCACCTCCCTCTCACCATCCTCCTCCACCGCCTCCAGCCGCAGAGACCTAGCCTCCCGCCAAGACCCAAGCCGGGATCCGGCTACCCTCACCGTGCCGGGCCTCAGCACCGCCGCCGGACCTAAGCTCAACCAGATCCGGGCGCCAGCACACCGAAGGCGCACGCTGATGACCGGCAACTTCGACGCCTACGAGACATCGGCCGGGCTGCGGAGCGCCACCGCACCTCCTCGACACAGCTCCACGCGGGCGCGACACCACCACCACGACCCCGCACGCCCGGATGCGTGCTCCGGCCCCGGCCGCCGCTCCCGCCCCTTGACCTTCGCCAGCGACCTCCACAGGAGCCCTGCCGCCCCGAAACCAACGCCCAGATCTAGACGCCACCGTCCAAATCCAGGCGAGAGAGCCCCGCCGCCGCCTTCCTAGCACCCGCACAAGCCTCCGACGGCGTGCTCCAGCGGCGACAAGGCGAAGGGGAGAGGAAGGGTGGGAGTCGGTGCTGGGGCATTGGGAAGGGGAAAGGGCTAGTTTGGTTTTCCTTCTATCTATAAATGAAATGAGGCTTTCTACCTCTTTCTAAATAGATTGATATGCAAGTATGTATTTTTTAATTAAAAACACTTTCTTGTTTTATCTTATTCTGTCATGTACGTACAATCGTTTTAAATGATGCATGGCAGCAATTGCGCCGTTTTGGATAAGTTGGTCGGTGACATTATAGGATGCAAATTAAAATCATATACCGCAGCATCTCGTGTATGCTCGTTCAACAGTTAGGTAGTGGTCAAATAATTGCCTAGGGTACACGTAGGCCACTATTATACTTATCGTTGGATTCAGAACAGGTACAAATCATATCCACGTTCTCAGCTCGATCCTATCTGCAACTACAGGCACAACTGTCTACGTCCATATACACATGCATGTAAGTTAATGGTAAATCGCCATAGTCTCACGCGTTTTTGCTTCATATTTAACTCGTGCTCTTCTATTCTGCATCCAATCTGTATTCAAATCAAAGTACATCAGAAGGCTGTTTGAATATATAGCATTACTCATTTAAAAGAGTTCACCATGCTGTACGGCACGAGCAAGCCTTCGCTTGCGTACCGATGGATCGGCGTGTTTGTGTCTGTCACAATTTCCGAGGATGTACGAAGTAAATAATGGAGGTTCAAGGGAAATTGAAGGCATGCAGTGGCGCCAGTCTACCACCCCACATGCCCATACTGCCGTCTGTCCATATACCACCGCACTGTAGCACGTGCGAGCTAATATGGCAGCCAACGAGGATTGAATAAATTTTTAATTACGGTTTGAAAATTTAATCAAGTTTAAAGGACCTCTGTTGTTCAAGGGAATTGCAGCCAAGCAGTGTTAAGCCAGTGTACCACCCCACATGCCCAAACTGCCGTCTGTCCATATACCACCGCACTGTAGCACGTGCGAGCTAATATAGGTAGCCAGCGAGGATCGAGGGGTGCTTAAAAGGGCTATTTTGAGTGGCTAATGGCTGAAATTGTATTATAGCTGATGATGACTTATTTGGCATAATTAAATTTAAAAATATAAAAAACAAGTTAGCTCATCACAGGCAGTACAAACTAATACGGGAAGAAAGAACCGACCAAAAAGCTCCAAAAAACCAGAAAAAGACAAAATTGTTGAACAGTAAAAAATAAGACAGAAATCTAAACCGTTTTGAGCGGGGCCTGAATAAATCTTTAATTACGGTTTGAAATTTTAATTAAGTTTAAAAGACCTATGTGATCGCAAGTCTTGAGAGCCTGCTCAGTGAGTACCCTAATCGAAGCAGTATTGTGCATCTTGCCTAATTGGATGACCGTTCGAGATTATGTGAACTGGTACCTGGACCCGATTTTAGGATATTCTTTCCGTGCGATGGATAGAATACACGTCTTATCCACTTAAAACAGCACAACGTTTTAGCCCCAAGTCTCTGACAACAACTGCCATGCAGTTATTTCCCACGTTTGTCTCCTGTTGACAATAACCGATGATCATGCGCCTCTCTATGACAATAACTAGCTCCCCAATTAGACGTGCTAATTCCATAAGGCATATTCCCCGACGGATAATTAACGCTCCTTTAATGCTATTTAAGGGGTGATGAGAGAAAACAGAAGAACAATGAGAAACATCCGAATCAAGGCAATTCAAGAGGATTCAAGTCAGTGCAATTCAATTATTCAGAGTCAAGTAGATTAAGCAAGTCATATTCTTCCAGTGGGAAGAACATAGAGGCTAGAACTAGTTATCAGGCCTTTATAAAGGCATTTTATAACCAGTTAATAGTAATAAAGAGAATCCCCATTCTCTCCCAAGGATTTTAGCCGTCTTTCTCATATTGTTTCATAAGATCAACGACTTGATCATCGACAGCTGGCGCTGTCTACAAGGAAGAAGGCGATGAATCCTTGAAGTTTTCTTCATTCAGCAATCATCATCCTCCCCTATTTCCGTCACAATCACTCATGCGATCAAGACAAGAACCTAGAATGAGAAGAACGGGTTCGACTTGGCAGACTATGCTGACCTCAACATGGACATAATGCATCCATGCTATAGAACATGATTTCTCCTCATCGTCCTCTTCCATTCTAGGCTCGTTGCTTGTTGAGACCAGTGAGATCGACCGCATGGAAGAAGACTCGTTGCCCCTATCATCACCACGCTTAGAGGAGTCGATTGTTTTGACTAGATCGGAATGCCCAAGTATCTCTGTAAGCTTGGTGCTTTTGACCGGCTAACATGAAGACAAAAGCTCGACATCATGATCCGAGAGTTAGGGCAATCCCAATGTAGTTGTGGGCAAACACTATGCACCAATGGCTCCTACGTATTTCAGGAGCTGACCTACACCTGATTGTGGTGTCGATGACGTTACCTCCGACAGAAAGCCGGGTGAAGATGACAACTCTCATAATCCAATTGGCAATCCATCAAATTAGGTTGAGTCTACCATGAAGCGCTCCAGAGGTGGTGGTCTCCAACCATTCCTCATTGTGGAGGCTATTTGCCGAAGTGGTGGAAGGCTCTCTCTTAGTTTTGATGGGAGTTCATTGGAAGATTCCTATTGGGGGCATGAAGTTACCGCAATCGGTGATACGATCCAGATGTCGTGCACGATTCTTCACAACAGGATCTCCCAAGACCCACTGGTCGGGATGGTGCAAACGCTTCTGGTGGATATCGATTGACTAATATACTTGCTTGTACCCCACTGTGCTTGATGGGTCAAATGAGATAAGCAGGAGGCTAGGAGGGAAACTCAGGTCATCGTACCCTTTCCGTCAATAGGAATCATTTGAGGCCCTTGGTAACTATTCAGAACTTGCAACGAGACTATGATATCTTAAATAACCTGGACCTTGCTCTAGCAAAAACTCCAGGATATGTTCAGATTGCACGTCAAGTATCAAAAATCTTTTAGCAAAGCAACTCGCATAGTCATACTCTGACCTCATCCGAGCACTCCTCCCTTAGTAGAAGCCAACATGGTTGTGTTGGTAACAATTCGACGGTCGGCAGGAGACCCCCTAAAAGATTCCGACAAAGAAGCCATGAGGGAAGAATGCTTTTCAACAATGGAGCCACTCCCTCCTCGTTATGAGGGACGGACACATGGGCCAGGTGATCTACGACATCACTTGAACCGAGCATCTGGTCGAAGACACCATGTCAGTGTCCACGCCCGGACTGGAGCACCAATTCACCAGTATGATTACCGGAGGAATCGGTCTCCTACAGACTACAACTTGTCTCCTTTCCAAAGAAGGGGTCATAACTTGATTACAAGTTGTTGGGTTTTCTTGGCAGGCCTTCAAGCAATTCACTGGTCGGATAGTTTTCGACCAGCAAATATCAAGAAATTCGATCGAAAGCACAACCCATTAGATTTTCTACAAATTCACACCACTGCCATCAGGGCTACAGGAGACAATGATAATGTGAACTTAACCAACCAATCAAATCAATTTGTATATAGGAGTAGCTTTGTGATCTACTGATCGCAAACTTACACGGAATGTATGACAGCCTTGAAAAAGAAGTGGATCTCCACCGAATCTGATAAGAACCCAATGAGACTCTATGACAGTATATCAAGAGGTTCAGTTAGTTTCATAATTCTATTTGAGAGGTTGTAGATTCCTCTGTCATACAGCCTTTCAAAAGTATGTTAAGGAATTGATGATTTATGGAGGACATTGAGAAGAACCCTCCAAGAACAATCATCGGACAATTCGACATAGCCAACAAGTATGCAGCCTCTAGCGAAGCAGTTGAATGGAACAAGACCATCGACCAGATATAAAAGACTCCCCAACCTGGCCTGGAGAAGAAAGAGAAGAAACCCAATTAGTCTCCTAAAGGTAAGAAGAATTGCAAACCCAACACTAAACAAGCAGTCAGAGTGAAAGAAAGATACAAGTTCTCATTGTGTTAAGGAAATGATATAAAATTTATTGATAACAAAGGTAAGTTTTTAGATATCAGTACTTCCTATTATATTTATGTTAATACATTACTCGGAGCTACTAGACTAGCCACTATGTGATGGGGACTGAAAAGAGCTTAGTAGCTTCCTCCTCTGAGCAGTCAAACTCTGCTTCAAGTGATTTAAGATCAAGAGTAGGGTTGACAACTTTAAGCTTTGCTAAAGCAAAACTTACTCCATCAACCACATCATCTCTCATAGCCTTCTTGTGGTTGCTCCAGGAAGTGTCTAGCAGCACTTGAAGGTGCTCAAGTTGTTGACCAAGGCAATTCTCCTTCTTTGTGCTGAAGAATGTTGTCTTTGTACTTAGTTGACCAGTTTTCGATCAACCCATCGTTGGCATTAAGCATCTCCTTGAGGTTGAGGATAACACCCTTTGCCTTTGCCTCTACTTCATAGTCTTCTAGTTTTGTTGACCACGACAAAAAGATAGAAGTGAGTAGAAGCAAAGACAAAGAAGCAATAAGAACGAGAAGAAAACACTTACTTCTCAGTTGTAGGCTCTTTTCCTCAAAAGTTTTGAGGAGCTGCTCATTCTCTGTGACGGTTGACCTGAACAATGCCCTCATTCTTGAGAGATTCTTCGAGCACCTTAATAGTGCTCTCCGACCTGTTGACATACGAGAAAAGGTTAAGTATAAAAACTCACAACCAAAAGGTAATGAAAAGAAATATCATTATCGATCGTCGGCTTCTCGGCGAAGAGTAGTCCTTTCTCTCTCCAAGGCTAATGATCACCTGGTCATTTCTCCGACCAGAGCGATGCTCTCCACCATGTGCTAGAAAAGAAAAGAAGAGAAAGAGAAACTTAGAAAAGTTTTGAAAAAACTCCAAAAATGCATCCTAGAGTGGTCTTGAGGACTTCCCTAAACTGCTTTATTAGCATATGCAGAATATAGCACCTCAGGACCTATCATCAACTGATATCCCAAGATCCTCCTCCACCAGAGCTCCTCGAGTCTCTTGTTATTGAAGATTCGAAGCCAGTCAGGGTTGTCTCTTTGGTGTGGAGACTTCCTAACCAAGGAAGGACTCTCCACTTCAGACCCTCCAAGGAAAGGAGGAAATATACCTACTTCCTCCTCTTCGACCACTTTTTCCCTGACAGCGACCAGATCTTGCCGAGATTTCTCTTCTGCCTCTACATCCTTTGACGGGGTCAGTGCCATCAAAGGTTCCCAAGTCTCAGTATCTGTTGCCGATTCCTTCATTCGCTCAGGGGTTCCCTCAACCACTCCTTGTTTAGGAGCCTCCTTACGAGGAGTACTCAGATCAAGGATGATTGAAGTAGTTGAGGTGCAACAAAAAAATAAGAACAAAAAGGAAGAAGGACTTCAAAATTCTAAAAATCAAACGTTATGAATTTACATGAATTTTTACTAGTACATACCTGTCTTTTTTCATTTTGAACTTAAAATACCCTGGAGCATAGTCCAGAGCACTTGCCTTCCTTTTCTTCTTTCCAATAGACTTCACCAATACTGCACTAGTAGGGCTGGTCGGACCCCTGAATCCTTTGACTAGATATACTTGTCCTTAGTTGGATACTCCATGAGGCAGTCAAAAGCAACTTCTTTGACCACCTGCTTGGAGGCTGGAACTCCCTCGACTACCGGAGCAGTTGTTTTCTTCGGTACACTTGAAACTTGAGGGACGACCACCGGAGCTTCAATCTAGTCGGTCACGACCCTAGAGCTTCAGTCTAGTTGATCACAACCACCTCGAAGCCCACGACTGAAGAACTTGTAGTCACAATTGATTCTATGGTCATAGTAGCTCCGATCAGTGGCTCTTCCTTCTTTTCTGCCTTGTCATTAACCGAAGTGACCTCGATGATGAAGTCCTTCATCCAAAAAATATATTTTTGTCTGTTCATTTTATTTATTCTCCTTATAAGAGAAGAGGTAGGCTTATAAGAAAAATTCTCAAAGTCAAAGTAGAAGCCTACCCTCAAGGGAACATTGCTCTTAAAAGCTTTCACGATCATCAGAGCGGTCGTATGAACGGTCAGGGGAGCACTCAGGGGAATGGTCGGAGTAGTTATCGATGGAGCATGTTATGATCCCAATGCTCCATATGACTTTCTCACACTTCGCTACCTCTTGGGACTTGGAGAAGCATCCCCGAGCCCTCAAACAACTTGCCACTCTTCGACCTGACCATCTACACATCATAAGAGTATTACAACACACTGATCAAAAAATATACACACCATGAAAAGGGTTATCACTTTTACCTTAACTGTTTCAATCCTGTCCTCTTGAGAAGTGACGGCCAGGTTCATAGGTACTTCTGCCTTCTAGTCAGGCTTCCCCACACAGATCGACTTGACCCTTTCTCTCAACACAGCTGCTAAAAGGGCTATGAACTTAAGGAGAAGAAAAAACCTTAAGGTAACAAAAACATAACAAAAAATAAAACTCGACTAGTTAGAGTTTTTTCAAGGCTTACTTTCCAAAGAATCCCTAGTTGAGTTAGCTGCACCTTTGCACCAGAGCATGATGTGGTCACGTGACTTCAGAGGACATAGCCGGTGCATGAAGAAATCTTTCACCACATGCCATGAAGTAATACCTCTCTCCTTGAGATGGACGATGGCATCGACCCATTGTTCTACCTTCCCCTCCTTCAAGGACGACCTCCACCTTGGATTCTCAACGGCAATCCGACCGATGAAGGAAAGGAATTCATCCTTGCTGAGCATCATGTAGAACCATAATTTTTTCTATGACAACCATGAGGATTTCGAATACATTTGGATGTATTCCCCTGCTTTTCCATCATGGAGACACAGAGCACAGCCTCCAAGTGACGCTGCTGACTTCCCAGACTTTCCTGTCGTCTTGTAGAAGTATTTGAGGAGCTCTAAACTGGATAGAATCCCCAAATGCACTTCACAAAGGTAGACGAAGATACTCAAATTAGCAATCGAATTAGGAGCTAGATTTACTAATTTGATGCCGTAGAACTCCAAAACTTCTGAGAGGAATGGGTGCACCGGCAATCAAAATCTGCACTCAATGTATGCCTAAAAATTTGGGATTTCACCTTTATTCTCGCTCAGAAAATTCTCTCTGACCGATGACCTCCATGGGATTAAAACCCTATTGGAAACCAACCCTTCCTCTTCCATGGCCTTCAGCTTCTTCGATCTGAGCTCAAACGCTGGCCAAACGGTGATTAGATCTGATATTTTGGCTAAGTGGTGGAAAATTGAAAGGGATTCAAAGGATTCAAAGCTACGACAGTGTTAAGGTGGAGAAAGAAGATGAAAGGTTTTTCCTAAAAGCGTGAAGCCAGCGCGTAACACACTAGGGGTTTTATAAGTGTTTCTCTCCAACTGCAAACTATGGTTATCTAATCCGAAGCCCAACGGACCTAAAACCTTTTAGTTTCTCAACTTTAAAGTGAACGAGAACCGTTTCTTTACTGTTGCTATTAAAGGAGTAGTTTCACGATTAAAATCCCATCGGAAGGAATTCATATCATAAATTTACTTAAAAGTTCGGTGGCTAACTGATAAGAATTGAATAAATCCTTAATTATGGTCTGAATATGTAATTAAGGCCAAAAGTCCCCGTGGTCATAAGTATCCAGAGGCTGCTCCCCAAGTACCTTGGTCAGAGAAGCACTAGGCATCTTACCCGACTGGATGACCACTCAGAGATTCTGTGAATTGGTACCTGGATCTGATTTTGGGATATTCTTTTTGTGCAGTGGATAAAACAAGTGTCTTATCCACTCAAAATAGCACGATAGTTCATCTATGAGTCTCCGACAACAACTGCCATACGATTATTTCCCACATTCGTCTTTCGCTGACAATAACCGACGATCAGACGTCCTCTCTCCAACAATAAATACCTCCCTGATCGAACGTGTTGGTTCCATAAGGCATCTTTTCTGGTAGATAATTGACGTCCTTTCAATGCTATTTAAGGGGTGACGAGAGAAGATAAAAGGACAGCTAGAAACATCTGAATCAAGGCAATTTAAGGGGGATTCAAGTCAGTGCGATTTGACCATTTAGAGTTAAGTAGATTAAGCAAGTTATATTCTTTCAGTGGGAAGAACATAGAGATTAAGGCTAGTTTTCAGGCCTTTGTAAGGGTATCATGTAATAAGTTCATAGTAATAAAAAAACATCCATATTCTCTCCCATGAATTTTAGGTATTTTTCTCATATTATTTTATAAGATCGACGACTCGATCGTCGACAGCATACATACATACATACATACATACATACATACATACATACATACATACATACATACATACATACATACATACATACATACATACATACGGGAGTGTCTATACAACATTCGACTGTTTTTGAGAACAAAAACAGTATGATTTTGAGCCGTTAGATGGAGATCCAACGCCTTAGATCATTTTTTTGGAGGGGGTTATTTTTTTTGGAGGGGGGCTTGTATGGGTGGATCCGTTGGATGAAGATCTAACGTCCCAGATCAATCTGACTATTTTTGTCCTAAAAAACAGTCGAATGTTGTACAGCAATTCTCATCTTGTAATCGATTCTATCCAGAACGTAGAGAGAATCAAATCCCGGCCGCGACACTATCGCGAGATCGACCGTGCTCAGGCTGTCTTCGATGATCCCTTTGACCATTGTTATCCTTGTGTCCGCCTAACCAAAGCGTTGCTCCATGCAAACGGCCGGCGATCTCGGCTTGTTTTGAATTCATCTGCACGTGCTGCAGTAACCTTTTCACTGCATGCGTGCAGTACTACTAGTGCGTGCCCCGGGCGTGCATGTAGATCGATGCCTAAGGCGCCCTGCACCGCATAGCGAGAGCCCGATCGAGATCGGCCTGTAAGCTTAACAACGTCGTCTTAGCGAAAAAAAAACATCGATCTCTGCTGGTTGATCGGTGCGTGAATCATGGATCGGGATCGGGTGTCACACTTACACGCAAGTTGTTAAGAGTAGAACGCATGGTGCGTACGTGCGTACGCTTGCCCGTGCGAGCGCCGGTGCATCATGCATGCTGCCTGCACTCATGCAGGAGGCCGGCCGGCTTCGCACGTCGTTCGTACGTACGTCGTTGCAAGTTGCGCGAGCGCTGCAGCGAGCGATCGAGAGAGCCGCACCGGAAAGCTCGGCGTATGCGTACGGGAAATGAATGTGCACACGTCGCGCGTGTCTGTACCCTCCTGCGTCGCGCGCGGCATTGATGAGGCCGGTGCACGGAGAATACCGACGCCGTACGTGAAATAAACGCGGGCTGCCGGCCGGCCGGCCGGGGCCGATCGAGCGCTGTGCGTAGTGGCGAAGTTAGGTGGAATTGGAGGAGGGCTACACTAAATTGAGACAACTAGGGATGCAATCGGCCGCGGCGGATACAGATAGTGCTCGTTTATATCTATACCTGCGACCTCGATTTATACCCACGAGTATACTCGCGAAGGACGACAGGTGAAGAACCTCGCTTATACCTGTCGCTCGCGGGTACCCGTCGTCCGTGAGCATACCCGTTTACCCGCGAACTGAGTGTCACCATATGAGAGTTGAACTAATGACAGTACATGTAAGCAGTAGCTGTTGCTAGAAAATATAATAGCTATCAAAAAAGTTTATAACAATCAATAGCAATTAGAGATATGCAAAAGTTTATAACAATCAATAGCAATTAGAGATATTGCTATGACTGCGCCACCTGTCAATCTATATCGTGGGTAAACGGGCGAGGCGGATACGGGTGGAGCTTACCCATACCCTTGCCCGTTTACCCGACGGGTAAAGTATTCCCCCATTTTCATACTTGTGGGTAAAGAAAATATCTCATACCCGGCTCCATTAAGGTATTTACCCACAAGTATACGGGCAAACAGGCACAATTGCCATCCCTAAGTATAACGAATATAGTTGTGTACAATCTAAATTCATATATGAATAAAAAAGAACAAAATCAAAAAAAAATACAATGAATATATCTCGTACAGGTTCCTAGTGCCAACGGAGAGTGGACTCAAGCCCAACAAAACCCCCTGGTGCCTACACCCCCTGGCCATGTATATAGGAGAAATCCGCCCGCGAGCGCGGGGCCACTTAATTGCGTGTGCTGTGTCGAGATCCCTGCCGATTGAGAAATTTCGATATTTGACACTGAATATGTGCGTCTCTCAACTTTTAACCCTCAATTCGTACGCCTTTGGAAATTTAACTCTGTCACTGCGAATTCTTCTGATTCAAGGGATTCTCTTCATTTTCGCGGTGACAAGTGTCAAAATAGGAAAAGAGAGAAAATGAAGAGAATCCCTTGAATCAAAAGAATTCACAGTGATAGGGTTAAATTTTTAAAGGCGTGCGAATTGGGGGTTAAAAGTTGAGAGGCGCACGTATTCAGTGTCAAATATCAAAATTTCTCCTGCCGATTGGGCGGTTTCGTGGGTGGTTGGATTCGGCGAAACGGCGCCATCGGTGTACATCGATGAGCAATTCATAAGTAACCACTATGAATTTGTCACAGTTGGGATGGTCCGATCGACTCTTGGGATATAGATCTGGCGAGCATGGCTTATCTAGGTGTATCGGGTGTTTCCTGTTGAGGAACCGTCGCTGACGAGTCCAGTCCGATCGATTTCTCCTATGCAAAGAGACAGATCAAACACAGAACCATCACAGAATAATACAAAAATTGAACACAAGAAGTGAGGGGGAACTCCATTCTTTATTAATTTCTTCTCAAAAAGGTATACAAGTGATGACCATGGGACGCCCAATTTATAGACTAGTGGAGGGTGCCCACCAATGGGTTGGGCTTGCAGGCTCAGGTTTCCCAACACTTCCCCTTGGGCACTCATCGGACACGATCATGCTTCCTTAAAACTCCATAAAAACCTAGTGAAAAAAATTTAGAGAAAGAGTACATATATATGTAATGTTGTGTTGCATGAATTGCCTCATTAAAAACCTTGGTTGAGAAACTCAAAGAAAACTCGTTAAGAAAAAAAGAGTACAATGCACCCAATTCATTCAATCTATAGGATTTATTCTTTGGCTACTCGATCTTCGTGATCAAGTTTTAATATTGAACCCGTGAAGAGTCTCCCCCTAAATTATGCACTTCTCTAAGTCTCATCATTCCAATTTCACGTACACATCTTTCAAAATTAGATGCTGGAAGTGACTTAGTGATTAAATCTGCAAGATTTTCACATGACTTATTATGTAATATCTTAATTTCGTCCATTTTTTGCAATTCATGAGCATAGAAGAATATAGGGTTGATGTGCTTTGTAAGATGACTCTTCACGTACCCCATCTGCACTTGTGCAATATAAGCTATATTATCTTCATAGATAATTGTAGGAGCTTGTATGATGTTTAATCCACAAGACTACTGGATGTGATGAACCATTTGTCGAAGCCAAGCACATTTTCGTGCGGCCTCGTACAGCGCTATGATTTTCGAGTGGTTCGTCGAAGTCGATACAAGACTTTTTTATACGATTTCCATGAAATTGCAGTTCCACTACATAGGAATACATAGCCTGTCTGTGACCTAGCTGTATGCGGGTTTGACAGGCACCCAACATCTGCATAGCTAGTCATATTCAGGTCTTGGTTCTTTCTATAGAATAGTCCATGATCTTTGCTTCCTTGGAGGTATTAGAAAATGTCCTTTATTCCCTACCAATGTCTTTTAGTAGGTTCTGCACTGTACCTTACTAATAGATTTATGGCAAAAGCAATATCCAGTCTAGTGTAGTTTGCTAAATACATAAATGCTCCTACTGCACTTAAGTACGGGAATTACGGTCCCAGGACTTCCTCCCCTTCTTCTCTAAGTTAGTACGGATCCTTGTCTTGCTGCAAAGATCTCCCAACCATCGGTACCTTCGAAGGGTATGCCTTTTCAAAGCCAAACCTTTCTAACACTTTTTGGGTGTATGCGGATTGATGTACTAATATTCCTTCCGGGACATGCTCAAGCTGCAAGCCTAAGCAATATATAGTTTTACCCAAATCTTTCATTTCGAATTCTGATTCCAAGTAAGAACTTGCCTCCTTTATATCTTCCAAGGTTCTGATGATATATATTCAGATCAGCTACATATACTGAGATTATACAAAATCCATTCTGGGATCATCGTATAAATACACAAGGACAATCCTTATTGTTCGCGTAGCCTTTCCTGGATAGAAAGTTGCTTAAATAATTCTATCACATCCTGCCTGATTGCGAATGTCCATACAACGATTTTCTGTGTTTCACATTGTACAGGCCCCTATTTGCTTTGTCTTGGTTTGGGACAGAGATACCTTCAGGCACATTCATATAAATATCCGAATCCAAGTCTCTGCAAAGGTATGCACTCACCACATCCATCAATTTCATTTCAAAATTCAGGTTTACTACTATTGAGATTAAATATCTAAAGGTAATACTACCCATGAATGGGGAATAGGTTTCTTCATAATTAAATGTAACATCCTGATTTTCAGAGCCTTTCTGAAGCTTTTAAAACAAAATTCACCATTTAGATTTTTCTGGAATTAATTAAAACTTAATTGAAATTTTTATTAATTAAAAGGATTTAATATGACTAAACAAAATATTAACAATTGTCAAAAATATTTTATTTGAGTTCCTTGAGCCTCAAGGAATTCTTTGGATTTTTGTTGGATTTTTTCGGGTTTATTTGCTATTTTCTAGAGCTCAAAAAGATTTATATGAATTTCTGGAAAAGGAATAACTCTAAAAATTGCTAAATGGCTTGGTGGGCCGAAGCCCATCAAACTGACCCGTTCGTACCCACCGGCCCAACCTGCCCCGCCCCCAGGCCACGCGTCGTGCATCTGCGCATGCGCCCGCCTGCCGGATGGCCGACACGTGTCGCGCATCTGGAGCACCAGCTTCGCCTGCATTGTATCTTAGCCGCACGCCGCCTCTAAGCCGCTGACAGGTGGGGCCCACCTATCAGGTCATCTCTGCCTCGGACTCCTTCTTCATGTCCGGCGCGGGCTGCGCTCCGCCGTTGCCTCGCCGTCGCCGCCTTAGACTCTTCGGCCGTGTCCGCCCCGAACTCCTTGGCGTCCGGGTATAAAGCCGAGCTCGCCCCTCGGTCTCGTTGTCCCCAAGCCGCTCGCTTCGCCGTTCTCACCGAGATCGCCTGGGTGCGCCATCACCGAAGTTTGTCTTCGCCGTCGTCCGTCCTCGCTGGTGAGTCGCCGTCTTCGCCGCTGTCCAGCCGCACCGTCGCACCCCACCGCTGCACCATCGCTGGCCAGCTCCACCGCGTTTGCCCTCGCCACTGTCTCGTGCCATCGGCCCAACCCTTGGTCCGCACGCAGCTGCCTCTGTCACCGCGTGTCCCTTCGGTTTCCACGCCCGCATGCGTCAACGCTGACGCCAGACCGCACCCACGCGCCCATGCCGCTTCGCCTTCCCGTGCACCTCGTTCACCATGAACCGAGCCACTGACATGCGAGGCCCGCATGTCAGCCGTGGACCCGAGAGCCAGCCGAGTCAGCACCGCCACGCAAGCCGTCCACGAAAGCCCTAGGCCGATGTGTCTGACACGTGTCGTCCATGTGGATGCCACATCAACACTAAAGCCACGTCATCAGCCACGTGTCATGCCATGTCAGCATGCCACGTCAGCCCTGTCTGCCACATCAGCAAGCCCAGTCACACACATTGTTCCATGAACCGAGTCCACCATAGACTAGCCTTCTCTGTGCACCGGGTTCACAGCACAATACCTTTCCCATTTTCAACCTTTTTCTTTAGATTAGATTTTCTGAGAGCCCGTTCTCCTTCGTCCGAACTTCGATTGACCCGATTTTTTTCTAAATTCATCTAAAATCGAGCTCTATCTTTTGGTTCTAGTTTTAAAGTTTTTGAAGTTCATTTGAATTTTATTTGAATTTATTTTTGTGCTTCATTTCGTTTTCTCTCGTTAGATCACACTTTCGAAGGAGCTGAAGTAAGATTTGAAAATCAAGAATTCTTAATTGAGCAAGGCCAAGGCAAGTCATTCCTTTGATCATATTGAACCTAGTTTTCAAATCTATTATTTATTAATTTGTTTTAGATTATCATGCATTGCTATTTTTATACAAACCTTGTATTGGTAGCTATTGTCCAATTTGATTAATTCCTCCTTAATAATTTGAATACCATGATTCTATTGTTACCATAGGATGGAAAATTATTTAGTGACGCAATATTAGTTGTCACACGGGTTGTACGCTTAAATTGCTTAGCCGTGCATATAGTAACATTGTGTCTATCATCACATATGGTTAATTAATTAATTTTGACTTAATGATATACTGGAACATGGTGGTCAGCCATAGTTATAAAATTTGGGTACCAAGACATGGGTAGTGTCATTGGTGTTGGTTATACAAAATTGGTTTTCACTCAGGCGAATGATCGTGTAGTAAAGGGGTGCAGTGTACACATGGGATGTGGACGTTTCACCTGGGTAATGTCTAAGGACTTAACTTTATATGCCATTGATCTGAATCTTACCGTACAACCATATGTCTAGTATGGGATGGATCTGGTTGATTAATTTGTGATGTTTCAATTTTGGTTCCGCCATTGGGATGTCAGTCGGTGTCTTATACATTCCACGGGGCGCAAGAGGGGACAATTACTAGTTAGGGGGCAAAACATCAACGAGGCGGAACTGGGTTGAGATTGAGCATTGTAAAGGCCTTGTCATGATTTCTCCGCCGCACACCAAAGGAAGTGTGTCAATCGCATGGCAATATGATATTATCATGTCTTGTGGGTAAAGTTGTACAACCTCTACAGAGCGTAAAACTATTCGAATAGCTGTGTCCTCAGTCATGGACAATGCTCGGTGATTTCACACGGGGGGTAGAGATTTCATAAAAACCTGGTTGGGTTAATTTGGGAAGTAAATGGTTAGTTCACTGGTGGTTCATTACGTGAATCTTGGTTCATGGGTGATTCATTGGAGTGAATGGTCAGTTCACTTGTGATTCGTCTCAATTCTTTTGATTACTTATTTGTTATCATTTTTAAAGTTCGCTTTTCAATCTATTTATTGTATTTATTTTAAATTGTTGCTTTATGCAAAATTAACTTTTCAGCCATCCATTGGTAAGCCTTGCATATTATATTGCATTCTTTGTTACAAACGACTTGCTGAGTACTCTATATACTCACAGTTTTATCCATATTTGCTCAGTTGAGGAAGAAGGACCAAATCAGCAGGAGCTACTAGAAGGAGGATACTTCGACGACTTCGTGGATTAAGACTTCGCTCCCTAGTCGATTGCCTGTGGGCATGTCGAATGGCTACTACGCTCATTTTTGTTTTTCCGCTGCTAGTTTCTTTATGTCTTTAGGCTATTAATTGTAAGTTTGGCCATAAGGTCGCAACTCTGATAATTATTAATAATATTTGAGTCTTTTCTTAGTAAATCGTGATATGTTCGATATTTCATTTTTGTTTATACTGTGTGCACTAGCGTGATCCTGGACTAGTGCAGAATACACAGGAGAGTCTGGATTTGCATATTCGGGTCTCAACATCAACTCCTGGTCGTTAAGTGAAACCTTGTGTAACAAGCCTTTCTTTATATCTTACAACTTCATTTCTTTCATTTTTCTTTTGAACAAATACTCATTTATGCCTTACGAGGTGCACATGGGGAGGTGTGTGGCTTACATGCCCAAACACTTTCCTTTTGTTCAGAGATAATAATTCAGTTTCTATTGCCTTTTTCCAATCCTCTCAATCTGATCTTTTCTTACATTCAACGAGCGCACATGCTCTAGATCAAGGTCAATGATTGTAGCAATTTTTTTTGCAAAATAAATATCGACATTGGTTGTTGTCCTATTCATAGATTCTCCCGTGTACACATAGTTTATAACTATTTCATCATAGGTTGATTCTTCTAGTGCTTCTACTTACTCACCACTGCTTCTAGGTGTGGGGGCAAGTCCCTTTAGTTTTTTAGCTCCAATGTGTGCGCACACATCTATGCTGATTTCTCCCTCCATGGGAATGTTCAGATCCGATATGCCCTTAAGGTGCCATATGGGTGCCAGGTCTCAATTGGCTTCCCTTCTGGTTTTGGGGAATTTCAGTGATTGGCTGTGTCAAGTCTTTCTTATCCTTTTTCACCAGGCGTCCATGGTTACCTGAGATTCAAGGGGTCGGAGTTCTCGTCCTTTTATTCTAAAGCCTCTGGACGATATTAGGGATACCTTTAGCTTTCTTCGGTATTTCAACACTCTCCAGTGTATTGAATGTAGGCACATGCGACTTAGTTACGCTCTTTAAATCACTAAAGTAGTCCGATAGTTGGTTTGCTAATACTTGCAGGTCAATGATCTTCTGAACTTCTCTATTTGCTTCACTAGTGCGCGGGTCATGTGCATGGATTCCTGTGGCTTGCCACGTAATTTCCCGATGTTTTCATTAAGGGGTTGATTTTCTCCTCTTAATGTCAGGAAACTATCCTCATCAAATATACTATTAGTGAAATAGGCAGTATGCAAATCTCCTGTCATGGGGTCTAACTACCTGATTATGGATAATGTCTCATAACCAACGTATATCCTAGACTTTCGGAGAGGGCCCATTACTGTACGCTGTGGAGGATGTATAGGTACATAAACCTTGCACCCAAACCTTTAGAGATGAGAAATTTTTGGTGCTGACCCTTGCGCTAGTTGCATTGGTGAATGGATGTTATATGCCGATCGTCTAAATTTGATGAGAGTTGCTGCATGCAGGACTGCGTGTCCCTAACATGTAGATGGTAAATTACAATTCTGCAAAAGTGGTCGGGCAATAAATTTTATTCTCTTAATTAATGCCTCTGCTAGTCCATCTTTGGTATGGATATGCGGTATAGAATGCTCAACTTTAATTTCCATTGCCATGCAATAATCATCGAATGCCTTTGAAGTAAATTCTCCAGTGTTGTCCATTCTAATGGACTTTATGTGATAATCAGGGAAATCAGCTTTGTGAAAGCATGGTTTCTCGTAGATAATAAACATACGTACGGCCATTTCGAGGAAGCATCGATGAGCACCATAAAATATTTAAATGGCCCTGACAGGAGTTGTATAGGATCACAAATGTCTCCTTTGGATGTGTTCCAGGAATGCAGTGACTTCATCCTTCACTTTCAGAGCAGAATGTCTAATAATTAATTTTCCTGTGGCACATGTGGGGTACTCAAAATCTTATTGATTCGGAAAATTCTTTATATCAATATTATGTCCCTGTGAATTATTAATTATATTTCTCATTATCCTAAGACCTGGGTGGTCTAATGTATCATGTTAGAGACAGAAGAGTTCAGAGCTTCTAAATATTGTTTTCAGGGCAGTATAGGCTGCTGGTGCCTTAATATTAGTGTAGTATAGCCTAGTCACAAATGAAATAAGTCTTTCTAATACTCTTTTCCCATTTACTTTACGCTTCGTAATGAGCAGGTATGCCTTACCATACTCTTCTTCAGTCTCAACATAGAAATCGTTAGCGCGAATATCCTTGAAAATTAGGAAAGTTCTAGTCGATCCTGGGTACAATAAGACTTCTTGAATGACCAAAATTGTGCCCATTGGGAGTATAATTGTGGCTCTTCTTGAGTTTATTATACAAGCATCGCTATCGGCAATTGTTGTAAGGCTACCAGCATTCTTTCTAATCGACTGAAAGAATTGTCTCTCTCAAGATGGTATTCATTGTGTCACTGTTAGCTAAGCACACTTACTCTATAGGGCACTGTTGTAGGGGTGGCCCCACCTAAACCCAGTCGGCCTGTTAGAAGGTTGTAAAGCCCAAAGTGGGATATGTGTAATGACATAAATGCCCTTGAGAGGGATACTTGGGTGCAAGGACATAATTGTAAAATGCTCCCCATGTGAATATATAAAGTGGTCCTGGGTATGGGGAAGACCCCGAGGCATTGCTCACCTAACATCTCCACTACCATACTACTATCTCTCTGTTTGGTCTGTAACCACAACAGGCACCACACGCATTCTAATATAACGTACTTTATTAATATGTAGTAGAAGACAATCAACACATAAATAAAATACTTTGAATATCATAACATATCATGCCATTATTAACTAAATGAATGAATTATTCAATATCATCCAACCATTATGAGAAAAAAATAAATTGTTTGGGAACCATCAATGCAAAGTCTAACTTATTCCTTTCACACATTAAATAAATGACAATTAAAGTCCAAATGCATTATGTGCATTAGACTAAATCTGCTAAAAAACTAGAAACTTCGGCTGTGATCTTCTCAGGGGTGAGATGCTCTTCTTGGGAAATCATGGCGGCGACAGCTGTAATGTCAAGAGGGGGTGCTACTGCAGGAGTGGAGTCAATCTCCATTAGTGCAGGCAGCTGCTGAGAACTCTTCCCCTGAACAAAGGCAAAGTGGGTTTCATGCTACCCTTTGCCGCCTTTCTTCTTGTTGGCCTGGAAGGCATCGACAACATGTTGCAGCTCTTTACATATAGGCGACCAGTGCTCCCACTTGCCACACTTGTAGCAGGTTTGGTCTTACTAACCGTAGGGCTTGTCGTCCTACTATGGTTTGCTGGCCTTAGTCTGCTATAGAGCATTTGACTTGCCTTTCTGGGCTGCGGCATTGCCCTTCCTTCCCATTTTCTTCATTATAGGCCTCAGCACGTTGCCGCTCCCAGCATTGGCCTCATGGCCAGCGGAACTCCTAGGTGGTTGTGCGATAAAGTTCTTACAGTGAACTTCATTCTAAGCCACTGTAACCTGCATAATATCAATCAATTTAGCATACTCCTTGTAGCTGTCTTAACGATAATTGCACATAGACTGCACTGCATCGGGGTGGAAGGTGGAGAGGGTCTTCTCAATCTTTTGCTCATCTATGATCTCCTGCCACAGAGTTGAAGATTGGTAAAAATTCTGTGTAGAGCAGAATTGTACTCCCCGAATATTTTGAAATCAGCAAACCTTAGTCGGATCCACTCTTGCTCTGCCTGAGGGAGAATGGTGTACTTTAGCTTCTTGAATCGCTTCTTGAGTTTAGTTCACAATGCTAGCGCGCTCTTCTCTGCCATGTACTCATTCTTGAGAGTAGAACAGAGGTGGTGCCTAAGGAAGTGAAGTGCCCAATCATTCTCCTCAGGTGTGGGTTTGGCATCCTGTGGTGCACCAATCCCGATGACAGTGTGGAGCTTCCTGTCTCCAATACGATCTCGATATTAGAAACCCAAGCCAAGTAGTTTTGGCCATGCTGGGCCAGCTCCTTGAACTCCGCGTTTGTGATGTCTGTCATCTACACGCACATGAAAGGAATATATAAATTTACTATAGGTAAATATGCATAAAATAAATTTGACAATGGAACAAAATGGTCCTCGTAATGTTTTCGAATTTTCTATAAATTTTACAGCTAATTTCAGTGATTAAAGGCAATTTGCATAATTACGACTAATAAAAATAGTAAATAAATATAGAAAACATAGAAAATAATAATAACAGTGCAAAACATGCTTCAAATGCTAAAAATAATTAAAATTTGTATTCTCAAGGCCTTTTTATATTGGAATATGAATTTTCAGCGAATTTTGTACGACCGATGGCTCTTGCGGGAGTTTGGTGCGGAGCCAAGCGGTGGGGCTGCAGTGCGAGGCAAAGCGGCCGAGACCACCAGGAGCCCGTGCGGGGCGGCAGTTGCTCAGGCGAGGGGCCAGCGGTTAGGAAAATCCGACGGCGCTTGTGGACGCTCGGGCGGAGGGGCCGGCGGTGCTTGAGAGTGGCAGCGTGTGGGCCGGCGGTGCTTCGTGCTGGAGGCGATGGCTTCGTTCAAAACCGAGCGACGGCGGTGCACGCGTGTGAGGTGAGCGGCAACGTGGGGCGGCCGTGCTGGGCGATGCTACGGCCGAGTGATTTGGGCGGCGTAGCCAAGGTCATGCGGACTGGCGGAGGCGGCGATCGTGCGGGAGCAGCATCGGCGGGAATTCCAGGGTGGCAGTGGCAGCGTCGGCTTCCCATGGGGCAGCGGCGACACTCGTGCGAGTGCGACGGCGGCCGGGAGCTAGTGATGCATGCGAGCGCTCGGGAGCGGTGCTGTTCGGGCCGGCGACGCATGAGAGCAGCGGTGCGGCTCTAGGCCGGCTGTGACCGAGTGGTGGCATGACTCGGAGCTAGTGGCGGCGCAGTCCGTGCAGGGCGTGCGACATGAGAGCCCGCGATGCGGTCACATGCAGGCAATGGCTCAGCCAGGCATCACGCTTTCGGTCGGCGCGCGACATGAAACTCGGTCGCGTTCAGGCGGCGAGGGCCACCGTGGCTTGGCAGCGCAGCCGCATGCGGGCAGCACGACGACAAAGTGATGCATACGCAAGGGTGCGGACGGTGCATTGGCATGTGCGAGGAAGCAGCCGCATGCTGGCGGCGAGGTCACATGCGGCATGCAAGCCTCCGGAGGGTGCCGCGTATGGGCAACAAGGCGGCCGTGGCCACGTACGGGTAGCAATGGCGGCTCTGTCTTTTTCTCTTCTTTTTCAATCTACAGTGTAGTCGACATCTACTCTTTCATGTAATCTACCGATCAACATTGTGCCAGCGACTTCAAGTCTGCTCGTGGTAGATTAGAGCAGATTTGCACCGTAGAAATTAATCTAGAAAGTGAAATCTGTGGAATTTAAAGCGATCTAGATAGACAATTCAATCTACAAGTGATTCGATGATTACCTTCGATCCACGAAGCGATTTGTGCTGATAACGTGTTGAGGAATCATCGTTGGCAAATCCAGTCCGATCGATTCATCCTATGCAAAGAGACAGATCAAACACAGAATAATCATAGAATAATGCAAGAATTGAACACTAGAGGTGAGGGGGAACTCCTTTTTTATTACTTTTTTCTCAAAAAGGTGTACAAGTGATGACCATAGGACCTTCTATTTATAGACTAGTGGAGGGTGCTCACCAATAGGCTGGGCCTGCAGGTCTAGACTTAAGTTTTCCAACATTTCCCAACCATCCTGGCCTCAATTTTGATGAGTAAGATGGCAACAAACATGCTCCTAGCTAGAAAGAACCATGTTTTTGTTACTAGCGAAGCGGTAGGGGCTAAATATGGTAAAGTTACTATATCATGCAAAGTTGGTAAAGTTACTATATCATGCATAAAAGTTATCATCTATAATTTATGAAGTTACTTACAGTTCTCACACGCGTTAAACCCGCCCCGGTCCCATGTGCCGCTTTTCTAGGATTTAGTGCGGTACTACGTGCCATTTTTCTGGGATTTAGTGGGTTGTTAGTTATTAAAAAAGTTACTATCTTCTGAACATAAAATTATTATCTATAAATCATCAAGTTACTTACATTTACAAAATTACTATCACATACACAAAAGTTATCATCTATAATTCATGAAGATACGCACGAACCGTACTAGGAAGCCAGGTTGCACACACGGGCAGTGACCCATGCAACTTCTTTGTGTATGTATATATGTATATTGCTGAAATAGGACACCATGGTGTCAGGGCGCCATGATTTTAAATGCACAAATTCAACACAAATTCGGGTATATTTTTGAAAATTTTAGTTTTCGGGTATATGCACATCTATAACAATTCAAATGAAACGCATACCTTTGAAAAAATATACTCAAATTCAAATATTTTTAACATTGTTTATCTTATGCTTTGCTAATTTTTATATATATCAACACATATGTACAAACAAACTATCATAAAAAAAGCCAACTCTAGTTTGAATTGTAGTTCAAACTTATTTGAGCTAGTTAATAAACTAGTTAAACGTAACATCCAAAAAATTTAAAAATTTCACATGTGATAAATATGAAAAATACTTATTTCAAATCCTGTTGTCAGGCCAACATGGTGCCCAGTTAATTATATTATACACATGCATATACATATTTGTATGTATGTGTGTGTAGGAAAAAATATTGTACTCTTGGATGTAGTTACTCCCACCCATGATATACCACCTAAACGATCTTAGCATACTCCTCTATCTTCTTAGATATACTCATATATTAATTGATTTGCTACTCCAATGCAAATCACATGAAAACATTTTATACACACATATATGAGTGTATCATATATGTATATATGTACATATACATATGTATACACATACATATACATATGGTATATCAATGTTTTCTTTAAAAAATGTGACAAGGAGGTAACTTGCAGTATTCTCCCATGATTGCAATGGTTCACACATGTCATTTTGTGGGAATCAAATCCTACGAGGTGACAAAGGGCAACATAATTTTTAGATGAGTTTTTTTCGGCTTATAGTTTCCTCAAATAAATAAATGAGATGGTTTCTTCGATGCTATTTCGATATGACTTATTAGAACAGTTTTTTGAAGCGATTTATCGGTTTATTAGCATTTGGTTTTTTCATACAAACACTTACGCTAGAAAAAAAAACGTAAGCCATAGCAAAAAATAACCCATCCGTTGATTTGAAGAGCACACCCTCAACCACTCTTCTAAAGAGATTATTGTGGAGTCTAGACTACTGGAGACACCAAATATCTGTAAAAAAATGTCCTTGGAGCTTGGGAAGAATCTAAAAGGACCCCTAGATGCCTTTGTCAAATCACCGAATAGCTCGCTAGGAGCAGGACTACTTGGCAGAAGAATAGGGCAAACAGTACGTGTAGCTCCTGTTGTTGCTTTGTTTGGCCATTATTGTGGTTGGACTCCCTCGGATTCTTCTGAGAACGATCAACGGCCGGTTTAGCTTACAAATTTTCACTTTTTCGTTTCGCTGGCGAGGCTGACAAATGAACCAAACACATATACTTTTTATGTCACACTTATTTCCGACTGAAAAGAATCAAACGACACTAGTTTTCCAAGACAAGCAAACTAGCTGGAGCAATTGATGCATGTACTCATCCCATACATGTGGCATACCATACGTACTGAGGTCCTCTTTGGCTTGAAAATAAAAGTGTGAGGATCTATTCGGTCTTTTTTTAAAAGTTACGTGATGAAAATGAACTTTGAGGGAAAATTTAAGGACCAAGTTTGCTATTCTCTTTTTTTTTTCTATCTCTCTTTGGATTGATTCATAGAATATTGTATTGGATGTCTGGCTCGTGTTTCTGACCCTGAAGATGGTGGTTGGGTTATAAAGAGAACGGAGAATCTATTTGGTGAGTTCAGAACGAAGTAACGACCTTTTGCGAATTGATGGATGGGCGCTACCGTTGGAAGTATGACACGTATGGCGGCTACAAATTTTTTGTAAAGCTGGGTAGCAAAGGGCAAACGCAATCTATGGCTAATGGTATCACGTCCCACGAACGTCTGACTCAGCAAGAGAATAATGCAGAGGGAAAGAAGTGTGCACATATAGAACAAGGTGGTACTACGTACGGGGGACAAAATTATGCAATCTTAGAACATGATAAGCATTGCATTCTGGATCGATTGTGGCTAGACTGACGGGACACCATTTATATGATCGACATGGCAACGGATCAACATGCGGCGCACGAATATTATTTCCAGCAAACAATCGACATAAAACAGGAAATTTAATCCAGATTGCTTTGCTAATCATATTCGTGTTTGAAATCCGGTTCAAGTTTTATGAGTTTTTTAGAGTCAACTACTACTTATATTTTGTGATCAAAATCTAGTCAAGACTAATCACTTAAATAATCTTATTAGATTTTTCTCAAAAGGTAAAAGCAATTCAGTCGTCAACTTTTACCAAAATTAATTACCTGACTAGTATATAATTCTGAACTGGTCGGGATTTCAGACGGGTCAAACTGGTCGTGAGCAATGCGAGCTGGTCGGAGTTATGATTAGGACCATCTTCATGTCTGTGATGGACTCTACAGAGATCTGCATCAGATGTGGTGTCAAAAGCTGCTTGCACCGACTAAGTCAAACACGGCTACTTGAGGCGCTTCTCACTACAACTCTTCATCGTCTTCTTCTAGGAATCAACTTCGTCTCCGAGTGAGACTCCATTCCCATAACCGATTAGGACTTTGTTCCTTCATCGTTTGGTGCTCTTATTCCCAAGGCTATTTTTACCCCCTATAAGCCTTTCGGTAGAGAACCAATGCACATGTAATATGTTAAGGATTTTTTATATTAAATCTTTGTCTTGTGTTCTTGATTATTCTTCATTGATTTATATCTTGCCTAGTCGATCTCATTACAAGTGGTGTCACAGCTTGGTTCTTTGCTCGATCAATTTAGGGAATACTTGACATGGCGTCAATGAAGTATGATCTTCCGCTGTTGGATCGCAATACAAGATTTTCTCTTTGGCAAGTCAAGATGTGAGTTATTCCTACATAGCTCGATTTGGATGATGCATTATTGGGAAAATCAACTAGATGTCTGCCGCATGGCTCATTGATGAGAAGCAAAGAAGAGATCACAAGGCTCTCTCTCAAATTCATCTTCATCTACCTAACAATATCCTCTAGGAGGTTATGAAGGAAACCAACACAGCTATGTTATGATTGAAACTAGAAAAGATTTGTATGACTAAGGATCTGACCAGTAAGATGCATCTGAAGCAAAAAAATTTCTCGCTCGGGTTGGCAGAGGGCATATTAGCGCTAAATCATTTGATCACGTTTAAAGATTTCATCATTAACCTTGAAGCTTTGCAGGTCAAATACGATGATGAAGATTGTGATCTTATTTTGCTCTGCTCGATGTCCAGTTTGTTCTCTACATTTAGAGACATGATCCTTTATAATCGGGATACTCTTACTTTCAAAGAGGTTTATGAAGCTCTTTATACTAAAGGAAAGATGAAAACTATGGTTTCGAACGAAGGCTTGAGTTTGCATGTAGAAGGTATGTCCATTTGGGGGAAGACCAGAAGAGATCAGTGATTCCAAAGGCAAAAGCTCGAGCAAAAATTGATATCATTCAAATTCAAAGATCAAGAAGTCATGCCACTACTGCAAGAATTGTGGACATGACATGTTCAAAAGTTGGAAACTCTAGAATAAGGAGAAGAGGAATAATAGTTCGAAGAAATATCAACAACATGATAAAGCCAAAGTCACCATTGTCACTAAAGAAGGTCCCAAGGGAATGTTCTTGTTGCATTTGCTGGTGATTCTAAAATCAGCGATGAGTAGATTCTTGATTCAACCTACACTTTCCACATCAGCCCAAACTGTGATTGGTTTGTTACCTATGAGGCGATTCCTAGTGGATCTATATTGATGGGGGACAACACACCTTGGAAGATTGCAGGGATGAATTCTGTCCAAATCAAGATGTTTGATGGCACCATCAGAACCCTGTCGGATGTCTGATGTATTCCAAATTTGAAGAGGAAGCTTATCTCGTTAAATATTCTTGATACCAAAGATACAAGTATTCAGATGAAGATGGAGTCCTAAAGGTCTTCAAAGGTGCACTTGTTATGATGAAAGGTGATATGAAGGCTGCAAACCTACATCATTTTCAAGGTACTACCTTGGTAAAAAATGTTGTTGTTACCTCAACCAGGTTGTTCGATACTGATCAAACCAATCTATGACATGCGTATCAGGCATATGAGTGAAGCTGGCATGTAGGAGTTGTGCAAAAGAAGTTTACTCGATGGTCGTTGAAGTTGGGTGAACGTTGTATCTTTGGTAAACAGAAGATGGTGAGTTTCAACTATACAAATCAATCTTTAAAAGGCATATTAGATTATGTTCACATCGATTTGTAAGGAGAATCCCGCATTCCATCCCTTGAAGGCGTCAATTATATGTTGGCCATGATTGATAACTACTCTCAAAGCATTTGGGCATACTTTGTCGAGCACAAGTTAGATATGTTCAAGATATTCAAAGAGTGAAAGATTACGATTAACAAATAGACAAACAAGTATATCACGAAACTCTAAATAGATATTGGTCTGAAATTTTATTTGGGAATATTTGAAGCCTTCTGTAGATTAGAAGGCATTATAAGGCATTACACTGTACCTGGCACACCTCAACAGAATAGTGTGGCTGAGCGCATGAACAGAACTTTCATGGAAAATGTGTGCTACATGTTGTCTATGCTTTTGGGTTGAGGCCGTTTCCACTGCTTTTTATCTGATCAATCAATCAACAAAAACTACCATCGATAAGAAAACTCTGATCGATATGTGGTTTGGTTCTCTTGTAAAGTACTCAAATCTAAGGATGTTTGGTTATCTTGCTTATGTTCATATAAATAATGGTAAATTAGAGATAAGAGTTGTTAAGTGCATCTTTCTTGGCTATAAGCCTAGTGTCAAAGGTTACAAGTTGTGGAATACTCAAACCAAAAAGGTGATCATGAGCAGAAGTGTTACATTCAATGGGTCTGCTCTAATAAATACGACAAGTGATGCTGAAATTGAGAAGCCATCGAAGAACAACGTGCAGGTGGAGCGTATGATTGATTCAGTATTCTCACCAGAAACCAACAAGAAGAATTCGCAGGAAGTCCATGTTCAAGCTTTGACCAGTAATTGTTCCACAAGAACTAGTCAAAACTATCAATATATTGCAGCTGATCATGAAAAGAGAAAAAACCAGCCTCCAAAGAGGTTAATTGAAGAGGCCAACATTTTGACTTATTGTTTAAACATGACAGAAGTTATTGAAGGCACTAGTGAACCTTTAACTTATTCATGAATCAGAGAGGTGGATGACTGCTATGCATGAAGAGATAGAATCCCTTGAGAAGAATTCCACTTGGGAGTCAGTCGAGCTTCTGATTTAAAAGAAATCAATACACTGCAAGTGGATTTACAAGAAGAAGGAAGGCACATCACCAACTGATCAAGTTAGGTTCAAGGCAAGGCTCGTTGAAAAAGGATATAGCCAAATTCCAAGTATTGAATTTTTAGATGTTTTTTCCCAGTCGTGAAGCATAGTTCTATTAATACCTTACTCGGTATTGTGGCTATGTGTGATTATGAGATTGAGCAACTAGATGTTAAGGCTGCATTTTTACATGGGGAATTGGAAGAAGACCTTGAGCAGGCGAAAGGTTTTGTCATTTTGGAAAAGGAGATGTTTGCTTGCAAGTTGAAGAAGTCTCTTTATGCGTTGAAGCAATCAACCAGACAATAGTACAAGAGATTTGACTTCTTTATAATCTCTCATGACTTCAAGAGATCCTATTATGATGGTTGTGTTTATTTGAAGACCGTCAACGGCTCAGCTATCTTGGTCATGTTTAAACTAATATCAGCAAATTAACAAGGCTGAAATTTTAAGGTTGAAGGCACGATTAAGTAGTGAATTCGAGATGAATGATCTCAGTACAATAAAGAAAATTCGTGGTATAGAAATCATCAGAGACTGTTATTTTGAAAAATTATACCTGAGTCGGAGAGGAAGTATTGACAAAGTTCTACGTCATTTCAACATGTATAAGGCCAAACCAACCAGTACTCTATTAGCTACATACTTAAAACTGTTTACAAACTTGATGCCGGCCTATTGGAGTTTCACACTAAATCGACAAGCTGATGCTCTTTGTGGCTGATTGCCATTCGACCCTACAATCAATAGCTGGTGTTTTGTAGACCGCCCTCATTCTATCTAGTGACTAGGGGTGAAAACAGAGCTAGATTCGGTTAAATTATCCAGCTACCAAATTTGGATTTTTCGAATATGGATACTTAATATCCTTATCCGAATAGAAATCGAATTGAATGTGGATGTTAAACTAGCACAATCGCAAATGTCAGATGCGAATCTAGTATGGCATGAAGCAGATTCGAGTCGGATATCCAGATTTAGTGTGTGTGTGTATATATATATATATATATATATATATATATATATATATATATATATATATATATATATATATATATATATATATATATATATATATATATATATATATATATATATATATATATATATATATATATATATATATATTAGCTAATACACATCTTTTGCATTTGACCTCCAAATTTGGCATATTATATATGCATTTCGATTATCTCAACGAGCCTGTCATCATGGTAGACTCTAATTTGGCATGTAATATTTTTTTGTTTTGACACATCCCCAATAAAGCTTTTTGCATGCTCTTTTTAGCCAAATTTGGTATGTAATAACTGATTTATTTGCAATATCTCAAATTAGTGGTAAAATAGCACCAATGGTCAATGATTACGTGACAAACTAGAGAAAAAGAAGTATAAATATTACTATAAAACCAATGTCAACTTGCAAAACCTCATTGTGCCATAAGATATGAAGCTATCCTCAGAAGTTGCATTATACAAATACATAAGATGAATGATTCATTTGTTGCTGTCAACATTTAATACGCAGTTACATGTTAAAGTCAGCTATTTATCAATTTAAAATGTTAGAATAATTCAATGCCGTGTTTTAAATAAGAGATTCCAAGAATAATTATTGGAATCCAAAAAATAGTATAATCTGATCCAAATTTGTATTCGACATTTATCCGGTCCGTATTCATTCCGATATTTATCCGATTCATTTTTGAATTTGAGAAAAAAATATGGATATGAATATGATTTGAGCACTACGTGATCCGTTTTCACCCCTACTGGTGGTGATATGTGTTTCCAAAAATAATGTCATCCTAGGTGTCATTTGTACCTAACAAAATAAAATCAGTCATTACTAATTGTGCTACAAATTATTTAGTAGGTCTTTTTAAAATGAAGTAACAGTGCATATGGTATGGATAGGACTTGAACATTACATATGGTTTGAGCATGCTGCTAATCATCTGCACTAATCATCCAAGGTTCCATAAGAACTTCAAACTACTATAATGTGTCAACATTACAATAACTAGGCATAGGGGAAAAACATTAACTCAGCGCCATTCTTAGAGATGTCATGTTATCTAGTAAGAAGAGCATGTTTATAACACAATTGGACGAATAGGACATAATACCAGAAATAGTGAAAGACTTACTTTAGATAATCCATGCAAGTACCTGGAAAAGAACACTGATCTATGTGACATTTCCTTTACCACTACTGCATATGGTTGCATAATTGAGGCACTTTAGAGTGCTACAAGTTCAACATTGAATCATTATATTCAAGCATTTGGAATTGAGCATAAATAACACATTTAGCACTTTTGAAATACATTTTGGTTTTATCTTAGTAAAGCAAGTCCTATATTATGAGCCATCTACAACTATCTCTTAAGTTTTAACCATTTTCACAATTATTTGAATAAGCCATGTACTAGATCTCAAACCTTTATCGACCACCCCAAATGATAAGCTTAAAAGCATAGTCATGGTCATCCAAAACTTCACTTGAGTTCATGTCTAATGCAATGGTAAGCCATCTTATGAGAAAAAAATGGTGAGATCAGTTTTTTTACACATAAAAGAGATCATTTTTATTTTATTTTCCAGTTCAAGAACAATGAGCTACTCTTGAGTCCGTAAGTAATATCCGACCCAAGCCGCAAAAGACTAAGAGAAATAAACTTATACTTCTACAATGAACTAACATAGTTCAATCTAAAGCTCAATTTGGATTCTAGACTCAACTTAGCATATATGATATAACATGAATCATGAAAGGATCACTAAGGTAAAACTAATCATAAGATCCAACATTGACATGTTTTAGTTAAAAATTTTCATATTTAATCAAGATAGCATGGAAAAATTTAAGCTACACATAAAGTGACATGATTAATATTGCAAAACTAGTATAAGACATGGCAAGTTATAAAGCAAGATATTATATCACACGGGGATAATCATCAAAGCTCCATTTATATTTTACAATGTAAGTTGCTGAAATTTAAATATACAATATGATACAATGAATATAAAAGAGCCAAACTCCCCCTAAAATTAGGCTGAAAGGGTAAATAACCCCCAACTCACCCCGCAAAGAAGTAAAATAAGAAGAATCAAGAGTCTAAGTGAAAATATCTACGATATGTTTCTCAGACTCTACAAACTAGAGAACAACATCACCCTTCTCAACATGGTCTCTAAGGAAATGATATCTAATATCTAAGTGTTTAATCCTGAAATGATACAATAGGTTTTTGGCTATGTTAATGGCACTAGTGTTATCACAAGAAGTGAAACACTACCCAAAGTTAGCTCATAGTCTCACAGAGTATATAAGATCTAGAGAACCTGAAAGCAACTACTAGCAGTAGCTATGTACTCTACCTTAGCAGTGAACTGTGCAACAGAAAATTGCTTCCTAACAATGTTTGATGTACTCTTCCTACCTAACCTACATCCCATAAAGTCTGCATCTGAGAATGCTCGAAGAGAAAGTGAGGAAGCAGAAGAATAGCAGAGTCTAAAGTCAAGAGTGGTTGAAGATACCTAAAAATGTGGCGCACTGCTTGATGATTAGAGGTATGAGGGGAAGCCTGAAATTGAGTGTACAGATATATAGTAAAGTATATGTCCAGCCTTGAAGCGGTAAGGTAGAGAAGAGAGCTGATCATGCAGTGATACTTCTTCAAGTCCACGGGCTTGCCATCCTCATCAGGACCAAGAACTGTAGAAGTGGTCATAGGAGTAGTGACAGGCTTGCTTCTTCCCATGTTTGTTGGTGGATTTGTGGATGTATGGGTTTTGTTTTATTCTCATGAATATGTGTTATTCTTGAAACATGTTTTATCATGCTTTTGCTTGTATATTGCTCTATGTATCCATGTGCTTCTAGATATTTACCATGTATTTTCATGATGTGTTCTATGTCATGTTTTCTATCTCCATGGTATTGTGATATATTAATTGTGGATACATAAGGTTTGTCTTATCACCACTAGCATGATTTATTCATGATATATCATTTTATATACTCTATGTATTTATGCTTGTGTGTGCATATGCTAGATTATTAATCATGATTTCTATAGATGTATGAGAGTTGACTTGTCATCATGAGCATGTGTCATTATTGACATGTTTATTATCATGTTGTTGTTGATGTCTTGCTCTAGGTATTCATATGCTTACTCGATATACATGTTAGCATACATCATTCATGATTTGTTCAATGGTCCAATGATATGTTTATGATTACATGGTTTTGTGCCTTAGTGGAAATTATGGATACCCTGAGCCTCATCACATCTTTGCTAGCATGTACTGTTCTTGACATATCCATCAACATGATATACTTACGTGTGCTCATGTGACTCATTATCACTTATGATTATCTGAGCTTTATTTCTGGAAATTACTTGGTACTCATGTTCTTCATTACATCTTGCATGGGTCTGGTTTGTTGCAGGGTGTGTGTGGCCTAGAATGGATGGTCCTTTCGCAATCTAGGCTGAGTTTGTCCATCGCTCACTAGTTTTTAGAAGGCTTTGGGTAGCTTTTCCTAGAGGGACTTTTGCAATAGCTAGTGTTCATGTTTCACTCCTAATTTGCGAGAGATCCTTTCCCTAGAAAACATATGGAGTAAGAGATTTCTTGTGTTAGAGTGTGTGAAGTTAAAAGATTTGATTATCATTGTCTTCTCTTCTAGATGCTTCTAGTCTCATTCCAAGTGCTTTCAATTGTTTCAAGTTGCAACTTGTGTTTAAGGAAAACTTTACCCCTTTTGTTCTTGCAAGTGGTATCCTCTTGTTGTAGGGGAGTTTTATTTTTTTGCTTTCTTTTTCATCTTGCGTACATATCATTTTATTATGAGATATGCATTTAGATATGAACTTTGATTATTTATCAATTGTGATTTAATTCTAATTTGATATTGCTCATTGTCATATCATGCCTACTTAGCTAGCTTTGTCATACTTTTGTATATATGATTAAATCTTTGCCATGCCAGTTTGAACTAAAATTCGCAAGTGGTATCAATTTTTACAATTGGTATCTTTTAATTTGCAATAATGGATCTTTTGACTAGTTTCTCTCTAGCGATCCTTTTATGATATATATATATATATATATATATATATATATATATATATATATATATATATATACCTGTAAAAAATGCTCTATTAAATCTTGAGGCTAAATTGATCCTTATTTAGTGCTATGCTAGTTCTTTGGTGAATCACGTCATTGCTCAATGACCTAGTATATAACTTGAATGAATGATCACTTTTGTGCTTAATCATGAATCTCAACAATTCTTCTTCATGAGATAAATTGTCATTGCACTTGGCATGAGCTCAGGGGGCATTTTGTGTAATCAAGACCACTCTTTAAGTATAATGCTTCAAATGGTCGACAATGGCTTGAGATCAATCAAATTCACTAAATGAAATTAATTCAAACTGCTCGAAACTCTGGAGGCAGTTGTAGATGACTTATAGTCTAGAACTCGCTTTATTAAGATAGACCATGCAATTATGAATAATGATTGAAGCTTATGAAACAGTTGTGGATTGCTCATAGTGCAGGGCTTGCTTTGCTAAGTTAAGAAATGAAAATGATTTTCAAAATCTCAAGTTCGATTTACATCAAGTGTTTTGGCGTAATTGGTTAAAATTAAACTTCTAGCACTTTGTTTGACTCAATTATAGCTTCTTCACTTCATTTAAACTTTTTGACATGGCTTAGTTCATATTTGGAAACATTTAGATAAACTCATTAATTTTGAAGCCTTTCTTATCCTAAAATTAATTTGAATGCTTTAAATTGTGCTATCATGTCTAGATTGGTCATATATGCCTCATCATAACTAGATAGCTTTATATGCAATCTATAGATTTAAGCAGTATCTTCTTATTTTGAACCTCATTTTGAATAATTTTTAAAGCACTTTTAGGTTATGCATTTTCATTCATGCGTACATGCTCTTTCTTTTGCTCATTTGTGCTTCACTTCTTAGCATGCACCATTTAAGGGTAGAATTAGAAAGAGTGAGTTTTAGTGAAGTTGCATGGCCTCTTGACCCTTGATGATAATTTTATCAAAAGGATAAGAATGATTAAGACAAATTTTGTTTTAGTCAAAAGGGGGGATATTAAAAATGATCTTAAAAAGGAAGAATGCTCATTCAAATGATAAATAAACTAAAAATGTGAAAATAAGCATTTTGGGGTTGAAAAGTGCAAAATGAGCTATTGATTGAGAAAAATGCATCTTGAGCCATAAATGAGAACTTAAGTTGAAGGAAATCTCATTTGCATTGAATTTATTCTGTTTCTCTTTTGGTACTTTTTTTACTATGAAAATGGCCGTATTGAGCAGTTACTCTTTTTCTTGCATCATGAGTAAGATTTTGGCTTTTGAGAAGTTTTTGGTGTTGATTAGAGCTTTTTTTAAAAACTTACTATTTCTTGGTCTTAGCACTATTCCACATCTTACCACTTTGATTATGTCTACTTTTTCTCTTTCAAATGGACCATGTGTGGTTTTAGCAACTCTCTTGCTTTTCTTTTCAAAAACAAACTCAAATGCTTGCCTTTTAGGTGCTTTTCAAATTACTCATCAAGGAAAAGATTCTAAGACCATATAGATGTCACCCCATGGTGTATGATAAGTATTTAACCTTGTTATGCAAATATAGTCACAATTTGAGTTTGGTTTTGGGATTTTGCAATTTTCAGAATTGCTACCAGATTTTAATTGGTTTGACCGGCCTGGCAATAGCGGTCTGACTGACGGCTCTAAAGCGGTCAGACCGGCCATATGCATTTTCAAAAATGGACACCAAACACTTGTGTAGGTGTGTTTGAGGATGTCTTTATACTAGGTGTCACTTAATTTGGAGTTCTGAGCTGAAACTAGATAGAGTTTAACATCCAGAGAGGGTGTTTTCTGGTGCTCTTAAACAATTAAACCAGCCAAACACCAGCGATCAGACCAGCATGATGCCTACAATCAGACCACTGTTATCACTCGAACTGGCCTGGTAGTGACGGTCATACTAAATTTTCAAAAGGCACTTTATAGTGTTGGCTTCTATTCACCCCTCTATTCCCTATTCTCGGTCCTACAACAAGCGTCATTAACTAGTCCATGCATGCTTAGTTTCTAAACGAGGCACTAACGACATGAAAGCATGTCTTTGTCATTTCCTTCAGTGGTTTGTTGTCTTCTAATCTCTACTAATATAAAAGGAGAGTTGGTCTGTTCACCACCTCTCCCCCTCCTTTGTCCTGCTGTAGCACACTCCTGTATCTCCTCCTGACATACGTCGACTTGTGGGTCCATGTCATCAACTGACTCCCATCCTAAACTGCTCGTAGCCTCACACCCCAACCAGTCCTCTTCCCTTTTCCACACGGCCACACCCATAAGGCCCCCAACTGCTAGCCACTCCAGCTATAGCTCTAAGTTCTTGATCTGACGCCGCTCCACTGTCTCATTATGAGAATGCCTGATCTAATAATGGTGGAGGCGAGGACAACCGAATCCAGTGGCAACAACCTCGGGGATGCCGGATCCATCGCGCTAGGTGGAGAACACCAGTGTTGAGGGCAATGACCCTAAGATCAGGTGGTCATGGGGTTGGGGACACCGATGAGGAGCATGATGACTCCAACAGAGTACTGGAGGTAGAAGCGGAGGTGTACCGAAGGTGGAGGCGGAGGCGGAGGTGTACTAGCTGGATCTTAAGGCGGCAACCTCAAAGACGGTGCATCCGGTGGCGATGACCTCAGGGATGGTGGATCTAGTAGCGATGTACATGGTGACATGTAGAATGGAGCCACCGGTTGGGAAGAGGCGTGGGGAGTGGAGGCAACATGGCTGTGGCGCGCGGGCAGGGGAGGCAAGTGGAGACAGGGCGGCAAGGAGGAGGCACCGCTGCTAGGAGCTACCGGTAGGGAGGAGGCATGAGGAGCGGTGGCTCCCAGTAGCGGCGACGCATGGTCGGGGGAGGCGAGGGGAGATGAGGGAGGGGAGGAGGCGGCATCGGGTGGGAGTGGAGGGGCCATACACATTTTTTATTTACATCTAGGCCAACCTCCTCTCTCAGCTGATCCTAGCCACTAGATCTCAATCCGACGGCGATGATAAATGGGTGACACGGCCAGCCCCTTTGGTCTCTCAGCCCAGCCCCTCGGAGCCTCCACTACTCCGTCCTCCCATGCGCCACCATGTTGTAACTGCACTAGAACGATGAAGAAAAGGAGAGAGACAGAATGGTACTCGGTGGCAAAGAAGAGGAGCATATCGGTGCAGAAGAGGAGGAGC